>CM035789.1:28795562-29023062 GCA_020466265.1 Siphamia tubifer
GTTGACTGAAATGAGAATGAGACAAGTTAACGTAGCTATAGCTTTTGTTTAATAGTCAATGGAAAAAACAAATTGAAAGGCCAAAGGAGGTGCAGGCTTTAAGGAGGCACAGGTTGATAAAATTGCTTGAGTGCAAGGAACAGCTATTGTTAGAAGTGATTGAGCATTGAGCAGAGATACAAGGGGAGGTTATCAGTAAGGTCTTTGTAAGTGGACGCATGCTAATGTATCAGTCTGAGGAATGTCGTTTAACCAGTGGTTGGTGTTGAAAGAAGCTCCAGTGATGAAGCGGTGAGGAGATGACTTCTGATTTATTAAGGTTTTTTGAGACGAATGTGTACATTAAATCATCATAATCTAATAGTGAGAGGACTGTCCTTTTAAGCAGGGTGTGTTTAGCAGAGTAGATGAAGAATGACCTTCTGCTGTAAAGAAAAACTATTTCAGATATGAGTTTGGATGACAGTGTTTGTATGTGCATTGAAGGAAAATGATCTGCAAAGCAACATAGTAAAGTATGTGTAGGTGGAAACAAACTAGATTTCTGAGGTCAGGTCTGGAAATCTGTCCAAGATGGAGAGTGACAAAAAGGCAAGCGATGGTTGAAAACCATACCTTTAGATTTACAATTTTAGTCTTCAGAAGTACTGTGGAAAGTAGTGGAAAGTCAATGTTTAGTTGAAATACATGTAATCTAATATAAAATTATTTTGGTAGAAGTTCCAATCATCAACTGAAATGCTTTTTAAATTACAGTCTAATCTCGTCTCGTCGTCTGAACCCACTTTATCCTCACTAGGGTCACAGGGGTCACTGGGGGACCTTGGCACTTTTTAATTTTGTTGTATTGATGGATTGATAAAATGACAATAAAGGAGTTCTTATTCTTAACTAGTCATCTGAACCCACCTTCATCCTCACTAGGGTCACAGGGGTCACTGGGGCCTACAATGGCTGAAGGCAGGGTACACCATGTATGAGTCTCCAGTTCATTTTAGGGCTGAACATATATAGAAAAACAATCACTCTCACATTCACACCTATGGACAATTTTAGAGTAACCAATTAACCTATCAGTGCATGTGTTTGGATGGTGGGAGGAAACTGGAGTACCTGGAGAAAACCCACACAGACATGAGGAGAACATGTAAACTCCACACAGAAAGGTCTGGTGTGGCAATTGAACCAGGGTCCTTCTTGCTGATTCTAGTAATGAAAGTGAAGGGGCAGGTAAATTTTAATAACAATATTCAAAGGCAGTCATAATTTTAAATATTATAAAGTTCATCTAAGATTTTAAAACATGGTAAAGTAAAAGATAAGCAGTAAAAATAATGAAAAATAATGCTAGCATCATACAAAAAAGGTTTCATCAACCTAAACAGAAGTAGACTACTGCTGGTATTAGAAAGCTTCCAATGTATTTATTTATTTTGGGGTTTTTTTTGGAGGAATGGGGGGGGGTGAATTAAACATATATCAGAGTTTAAGTACACAACTGAGTTTGGAAATGTAGTGACGTAAAAGTGAAAGTCTCTCATCTCGTCATCTGAACCTGCTTTATCCTCACTAGGGTCGTGGGAGTCTGTGGGAGCCTAAACCAGCTTTAGTACAATGGGCAAAGGCAGGTTACATCCTGTATGAGATGCCAGTTCATCGCAGGGCTGAACATATATAGATAAACAATCACTCTCACATTCACACCTATGGGAGATTTGTCCTTCTTATTGTGAGACACAAGTTCTAACCACTGCACCACTGTGCCGCCCAAAAGTGAAAGTAAAGAGAATAAAAAATATTCAGTAAAGTGCAAATTATCCCAAAACATACTTGAGTACAGTAGTAAAATATAATTACTTTGTTAGTATACAACACTGTTTTTTAAAAGGAGGAGGTTGAAGAGGGCAGAGTGAATACTGTTGAAACTACATTACCAGGAGTTTACTCTGTGGTCATACAGAGGCTGGATGTTGTGTTATATAGATGGAAACAGATGTGAACCATCTACCACAAGAGCAATCTTAATCAATATAAAAATATTAAACAAGGTAGCACCTAGTATTAACCTCTGAGGAACACCCTTTGACACTAGAGGTACACGATCAAATCTAAACTCAGACTGTTCCATATTTGTGCAGTAGTTGTTAAACCATGCAGACAGTTCTTTAGAAATCCTCTCATTGTGAGAGTCTTTTCCAAAATGTTCTCTTTCACAGGAGCAAAAGCCTTTGCAAGGTCAACAAATACAGCCACACCGTATCATTTTCTGTCAGAGGGAATTGTGACGTTGAACATGTTAGGCTGCAAATAGGTCTGAAAGCAGAGGTTTGTCATTTTTAGTTCCTTATAAGACTTCTGGTTGACTATTGACACAAACATGGAATGAATGACTGTTGACCAGAGGAGACTTGTTTTAGTGCAGGGGAATATAACATGTGATACTATCCTTTTTATCATCACATCATAACACTGACCATATTCTAGTAGAGAGTAGGGAGTGAAAAACCAAACAGAAGAAATAAAGAAGCAACTGTATTGTGTTAAAGAAAGAAAGGAACAAATAAGTCAGAAATAGTCATATTCAAAGCAGGGTGCAATTCACAACAGACGGCTGCCAAGTAGATCGCACCAATCACAGGCCAGTGTTATTTTCAGGGGAAATAGAAAATCCCTACATTCAGTGCCAAATCAGCCCCTTTCCTGCAAATAAACTGGTGCAAAAGCCGTTTGCCTTTTGCCAAATTGCAGCACACAGTTCTGGTTGGTGCCATTACCATCTGTAGAGAGCTGGTGTGAACTGCAGGGTGTCCTAAAAAACATTAGCGTTATTTGAGATATCCATAGAAAAGTGACTGCATGGTTAGAATAAATTATATTTAATAGGATTTATTTTGAACATAAAATGTTTTATTTGACAAATTTTAAATGATAAATTCCAGGGGATGGTACAGTAATTTTATAATGTTACAAAGTTATTGCAAATGTTCACTGTGTGTGTGTGCGTGTGTGTGTGTGTGTGTGTGTGTGTGTGTGTGTGTGTGTGTGTGTGTGCTGCTGTGATGCTGCTCATATCCAATCAGTAGTGGAGTTCCAGTTATATTCACTGCAGCATGTGTGTGTGTGTGTGTGTGTGTGTGTGTGTGTGTAACATTCTCCAGATCTTCAGTTCCTCTACACATGTGGGTGTGAGGTCCTGAAGAACCACAAACAAGTTATTAAACAGGGCAACATGAAATCACTCCGGGAGGAAAACGACATATCTAACTACTATGACATGTCCCTTCCTGCTCTGCTTCCCTCCTCCTCCCTCCTCTCCTGCCTGGCCGCTCGTCCTCGTCCCTCTCCTCCCCCTGGGGGGGCTGGGGGCCCTCCGCTGCCTGGGGGGCTGGGGGCCGGGTGGTTTCTCAGGGGGGGTGGCTCAGGCCTCGGCACTTGCCTGTGGGCCGCCACTGGTGGGTGGGTCTTTGTGCCCCGGGCCGTCTGGGTCGGCCTTGGTGTGCTGGGGGGTTTTGTAGCTGCTCCCTCTTGCTCCCCGGGTTTGCGTCGTTCACGGTGGCCCCGGTGGCACTCTGGGGGCGGCACCCTGTAGCTCCTACGACCCGGAATGGGGGGTGCCCTGTTAGCTTGGCCCTGCCTTGCCATGATTGTTGTTCTGGGCTTCGGGGTCCTTCGCACTTGCATGTTTGATCGGGTCTTGCCAGCTACTGCTGAGTTCCATTTCAGTGAATGATGGGACCCGCCAGAATGTGCTGAGAATCTCTCCAGAATTTCTACCCTAAACTCATTCTCTTCTTGCACTGGTGTCCCCTTCTGGCCTGTTCTGTTCTGTTCTATTGCATTCTATTTTACACTATCAAGTCATCCACAACTATGATGCTCAGTACCGTTTTTGTTTAATTATTTATTTATTGACTCTCTTTTTCTTTTGTGCTATTTTGGTTTTCTTCTCTTTTTTCGATTTATTTATTTTTATTGATGGACAGTTAATAGTTGGGAATAACACACCACCTTTCAATCTTTTAACTGCAATAGCACCGCCTATTAACTTCTTTCCCTGTTCGTCCTGTCTGTCCTGTCCAGTCTTTGTTTCCCCCACACATTACTGAGGTGTAGCACTGCCCTCCCTGGCTTATAATAGAGAGTTCTAATAAAGGATGTCTGCTCAGCTTTCAGGGAGGACTGGTGATGGTCACACACATGCACTAAATATTAAAATATTTGGCTGCAAGACTAAAAAATGCATTGATCTCAAACAATGTTGACACCCTCTCTGTGGTGTTAAACAATGAGAACAAATGCAGACAAAAAAAAAGGAAGAAAAAGAAGAAAAAAAATTTAAAAAAAATAACAGAAAATCACTCTAAAAGGGAGGAAATTGAAAAAAAAATCATTAAATACTATGAAAATGTAATAAGCAAAAAACTCACTCACGAGAAGAAAAACAGTTATGACTCTTATCAAATTGAGAAAGTAAAAAAAAAAAAAACCCCACAAAATCACTCACAAGGAGGCAGAAAACAAACAGCTATAAAACATACCTACTGTAACTAAATCACTCAAAATGAGGAACAAGACAAAGCAACAACAAGGCTGTGATACACTTGAAGATCTGTGAACAAGGGCTGGAGATGCACGTCAAGAGGTACAGTATGCAGACCATTTGTACAAGAGGTAATGGACAACAGGTGGACACACAATCAGGGCAAGGGTAACAATCAGACAAGTTGGAAACACATAAGAGGAAATGGCAAGTGACTTGAAACAAGGAGAGTTAGATTTCACAATAAAACAGGAAGTCACAAGACAAGAAAACTGACAAGACATGACAGTGGGAAGTGGTGGGATATAAGACAGAAAGACATCGCAGTGTTAGGTCAGGTGATCGTCGGGTCCATTTCACGTCCATCATTCATGTCCAATCCATCTTTCTTTTCTGAGTAAAGACAGCAATCACTTTTTAAACAAATAGTTAAGAATCAGGGGCGGCACGGTGGTGCAGTGGTTAGCACTCGTGCCTCACAGCAAGAAGGACCCTGGTTCCATTCCCACACCAGACCTTACTGTGTGGAGTTTACATGTTGTCTTCGTGTTTACGTGGGTTTTTTCCAGGTACTCCAGTTTCCTCCCACCATCCAAACACATGCACTGATGGGTTAATTGGTTAATCTAAATTGTCCATAGGTGTGAATGTGAGAGTGATTGTTTGTCAATATATGTTCAGCCCTGTGATGAACTGGAGACTCATACAGGGTGTACCCCACTTTCGCCCATTGTAGCTGGATTAGGCCCCCAGTGACCCCTGTGACCCTAGTGAATATGAAGCGGGTTCAGATGACGAGTTAAGAATTAGAACTCCTTTATTGTCATTTTATCAATCGATCAATACAACAAAATTAAAAAGTGCCATGGTCCGTGGTAAATAAATAAGTAAAAACTAATAAAATATATGAAATATAAAGAAGTAAAATCAATAAGAAAGACATATGAAACATACCACCTGTCATGTTACATGTTATTCCTGATCATCATGTGTGTGAGTGCCCAGTTTATGTGCATTAAGTATAATTATGGTCCTGATATAAAAGCTGTTTTTCCATTTGGTTTGTTCTTGCTTTAATTGTTCTGAAGCACCTGCCAGAGGACAACAGTTCAAAGAGTGGGCTGGGTGGGATGGGTCCTTCACTATTTGCTGTTTAGATCCTCCATTTAATGAAATGATTTCAAACATTTTTGGAACACCCTGTATTTAATATTTATTTTTGTGTCTTGTGTCAAATTTAAGAAAATATTGCTTTTGTTTCTTCTCAAGGATATTTTATTGCAGGTGTTTCTACTACTTATATGTGGCTTATTATGTAATATTTATGCTTCTGCACCAGATGAAAACATCACAGCTATTAAATCAGGGGCAGAGACACAGGGGAAGGTATGGCCAATAATACACTGCATTAAGAACAAAGACCATTTGTAGTCATGGTTTCATTTCCAGATAAATAAAGCCTGGACTTCTGGTCAGTGAGGAATTATTTCCTCCATCCAGGAACCATGGGTGTGATGTTTTCACCAGGATTTGTCTGTTTAACTGTTAGCAAGAGAGGCTAAAAAGTTCAAGATTAAGTGCTTTTATAGTTGATTTAAGTATTGTAAATCAGGGGTCTCAAACATGCGGTCCGGGGGCCAAATGTGGCCAGCTGACAGTTCCAATGCAGGCCGAGGGACGAAGAGTATAATAACCTATTAAATGATTCCATGTTTTCTTCTCATTTTTTTTTCTTTGCCTATAAATGATGACAAGTTCCAATTTGTCTCATTGTTTGACTGCAGAAAAATATAAAATTACGAAAATATTTACATTTACAAATTATCCCGTAACAATAAAATGTGAATAACCTGAAATATCTAAAGAAAATTAGACACAATTTGAACCATTTTCTGCTTCTATTACTAAACATTTAGTGTCTTTGTAGAACTGATCCATGAAAAAAACATATGGACTAATGATAAGTCGAGGCAGAATATTGTTAAAATTGCCCTTATTTTCCTTTTTTTAATATTTGGATAATTTATAAAAATATTTTCTTAATGTAATGGGTGTTTTGTATTCACTAAAACGATGACAAAAATGTGTAGTTGTCAATATTTACAGGTTATTATGTTTTTCTTTTTCCTGGTCTGGCCCAGTGGACATCAAATCAAGCTGAATGTGGCCCCTGAAGAAAATGAGTTTGAGACCCCTGTTGTAAATGGTGTTGTTTTCATATGTTATTGGATGTAGACAGTGATAATAGTGAGTATTGTTTTGTATGTACTAACATTGTATTGATTTATTTGAACTTCCTTACACAGGTTCTAAAAGAAGACAATATTAGCTTCTTTCAATTTACAAACGTATTCCTCTTTTCACATTATTCTCTGGCTCATCTTTTTACATGTAATCTCCAAAGTGCCAGTAGAAATGTCCGTATGACAGGACACTGTTTTGAGGATTTGCTCTAGCCATTATAGTTCTATTTGGAGTAACTTACAATCACTGCAACGGCACCTTTCAGATTCAAACAGGAAATGAGTCATTCAGACAGTTCTTGTTGAAATAATTCCACTGATCAAATACTGAGATAAATACAGCCACTAAAGAATGGGTCTCATTTTCCATTCACAGCAGTTCGTTTGTGTTAAAATTAACTTTGGCATCTCAGGAATTTTTTTCAAATAAGTGCTGGGGTTCTAATTTAACTTTCTGGTTGTGCACAAAAGCAAAAAAAAACTGAATTTAACAAGATATCACACTGTTAAAATCTAAATCTTACCAAATGTTTTGTTCCTTGTTTGTATTCCAAATATTTCACCACACCTAAAATGCAACAAAGAGTAACTTTTCAGTGAGCTATAAGAACTGATTTGTAGGCAATAGATTTTGAAAATGTTATTTCAATAAATCTTGTAAAGATAAGTCTCACTTTCCAAAGACAGATCATTTTTGCTTAATTCAAGAAATGTAATAATCCCACTGCACATTGCATAGTCACTATTGGCACTTTTTATATATACTGTATATACGATGACTATATCATTTTTTTAAAATATATTTCTAAATTAAGATTCACCACAGTTAAGATAGATGCAGCATTTTGAATTTTCTGTTTGTTCATGTGAAAGTGAAGAATTGACAATAAAGAGTCTTTGTGTAACAATCCAGAATTGTATTGTCTCTTTTTGTTATTTTCTGTCTGTCTTCCTGTTACCTCTGTCATTGTGAGTGTCTGGGCTTTTATTTTGTTATGTGGGTTCATGTCTCACTCTGTTCTGTTTCGCTTCCCGGCAGGGGTGTTTGTCACACCTCCTTTTTGATCACACCTGATGTGTCTCACCTATTTAAGCTCCTCCTGTTTATGTCCAATGTCAAATGTGCTTTGTCCCAGTACAGTAAATGAGCGGTTTATTTCTTGTCTTGGTCTCTCTGTTTATTGATTTGTGTTTGTACTTTGGTTGTGGTCTGTTGGAAACTGCCTCATGTTACCAGACCTGGAATCCTCCACTGTAACTGAGTTTGCCTCCTCCGTGTCTGCTTGTCTTTCAAGACAAGATGTTCCCTGATGGGGGAACAACTATTACGACTATTTCTACATTCAATGGAAACTGATATAAACTGCAGTGGTGAAAGAAACAATTACACAATTAAAAGTAATCAAAAACAGTGGTTATGCAATTAAGTATGAACTGTTGTGTGTATCATGTGGCTAAAACGTGGAATGCTTTAAAGCATGTTTTTTTCTGTCAACAAATCTTGTGTAGATCAGTGAGGACAGAGCATTAGTTTGTTCTATAAGCACAGTGTGTGAACAGCCTTAATACTGGTTTTGTTCACAACTCAGTCCACAACCTAGAAAAACTGTGTTACCTGATGCAAACAGCAATGCGATTTATAATTACTTGCAGAAGTGATTTTCACCCTTAGGAAATAGTCTGATCCACTTTAGCAAAGTGTCTTAACATGACACTATCACTACGTTTTATTTGCATTTTCTGATGGATTTAAAACTTCACGGTATAAAGAAAATCTCCCACACATTTCCTTTAAGTGAAACACTTTGTACCACTTATGGATTCAGTTTTCTTCAGGCAGTCTCATTCTGCCAACTCACTGGCAACAGGAGTAACCCCCCCCCCCAGTGTTTATCAGTATTTAAAGGGTAGAAGCTGCTGCTGTGATACTGTTGGAGTGGGTCTAGTCTCGTCTTGGTTTGGACTCAGTCTTACCCTCCATTGTACTTGTTTCTGTTTTCAAACATTTTGGACTCAGTCAGGCGCGTTGCTGGAGGGGGGGGGGTCTCCATAAGTACCGTACTTTATGTACCTGCCTACCTCTCTCTTTCAGTACACACAGGCCATGGGAGCCAGTGATGAATGGGACAAAAAAGTACTGATAGTTCTAAATGTTGAGAAAAAACAGAAGTGTATAATGTCTGTTTTTCCATTAAATGACAAATGTTATGATTTATTTATTATCACAAGATGAAAGGTCTTTCCATTACAGTTTTGTGTAACATACCATTTGCGCATGTCTAAAAAATCACCTCTTGCCAGTGCAATCGAAAAACACAAGGGTTTTGTCGCAAGTATAATTTTTCCATTAGTTAATTTTTTATGCACAAGTTCTATTTAAGGGTCAATAGAAAAGTAACTATTTATTCACATGAAAAAAAAAAAAAAAAAAAAAAAAGCCAAAACATCTGAATGACCAGGTCTAATGATCCCAATGGCCTAAGTCATGACCTGGTTCTGGATTAGGTGGTCTGAAGTAAAGCCCAGTGTTTGTGGCCCATCTCCAACTGAAGCTAAATGCTGTGTTGTACTTATGATTACACCAAAGGTATGCCGTAAAAGTAGTTCATAGTGTTTATGCTAGTAACATCTCAAGCTGGCTATATATTGAATTTATAACTCAAGAAGGTTTAACCCATAAAAACCCAAATATCCACCAGTAACTGAATGCATCTAGAGGTGTAAACTAGTAGCCTGGCAAGCCTGACTATAATATGAATACATAGTCTGGATACGATCCAGAGATTGAGCTGAAGTGTACACGTGCTCTGTACGTAATAAATGGTCTGCTCTTATATAGTTCTTTTCCACCTTCATGGTGCTCAAAGCGCTTTAAATTACAGTAGCTTCACATTCACCCATTCACACACACACTCATACACCAGTAAGTTTGTAAGGTTCTATCAGTCCTACTGGGGGCCTAAGTCAGGTTTCAGGGCTATGACCAATCAGAGCAACGAACAAAGTGATGTATACAGAACGATGAAAACAAGTATAAACTAGCGTCTAAAGGCTAGGCTAATTAATGTTAACACACTGGTAACAGTGGAGGAAAAATATCCAACTGAGTCCATTTACATGCTACTTATCCAACCATAGACTGTATATACGTTTGTACTTCTTCAACCCTGTCGTCATTGTGCTAAGCCCGCCCTGCCATCTCGCTACACAAATTGAGCATTATGATTGAATTGGCAAATTGGACATGGTCCTGGCTGAGGCTCTATGGAGTGTCACTAGACCAATGATTCAGGTAAAAATATTTTTTGCCACTAGAGGCGGGCTAGTTTACTAGGCTTGTAAACTAGGCTTACACCATCAGAATCAATGGCTAGGGGTAAATAAGATATGCCCCAATGATGTAATGACTTGAGGAATCCCCAGGGCTTGATCTTTCATGTTCACTTGAAGTCAATCAGACAAGTAGTTCCAAAGATAGGAACAATAGAATGTTTAGTGCTGCCTGACCCTACTGGGAGCAACTTAGGGTTCAGTGTTTTGCCCAAGGACACTTCAACATGTGGACAGACAGAGGCCGGACGCAAACCACCAACCCTTCGATCATTGGACAACCCACTCTACCAACTGAGCTACAGCCGCCATCCATCCATCCATCCATCCATCCATCCATCCATCCATCCATCCATCCATCCATCCATCCATCCATCCATCCATCCATCCATCCATAGGATTAAACTTGAAGCAGATATTGTTTTTGTCTTTAACAATGGCCAGTGACTAAATTACCACTGCCTCCTTTCTTCATGTCTTTCACACAGATCGTACATAATAATATGCAGTTGTAGTACATGTAGCAGCTGTTGAACATTATTGTGACTCAAGACTAAATCTATCACACAAATGGAAGACAAACCATCTGTAGCAGCACATTAAACTGAAAATCTGCCAGTGGACATTACAGAACAAATCAACATATGTACATTCATATGACTACAACAACTAGAGGCTGTGGTTGCAGGGGTACTTTCCCATAAAGGTATCCCATATGAGGAGAGCACAATCTGCCAAGAGTGTCTTTGGTGCACAGGAAAAGCTCTTTTTCTTTACTTTGAAGATTTTTTTCAATCTTTGAAGTTTCCACTTTCCTTTTGAGACCTTACTGGCTGAGAGCATTGAAAGTGTTTCACTGTTCTTTGTCGGAAGAACACATTTTCTTTGTTCTATATCAGAGCTGGAGGATGATAAATTTTGCTACCTATTAGCTGAAATATCATTTTTTGGGATGACATTTCACTAGACTTTGTTTTATCTTTTTAAAACACTATATTATTTTATACTGTTAAATAATGCATTTTTCACTTGGGAAATGTCCAGCAATGTTTTCCTTTCATCACCTCACCCCACCTCAGCTCATTACCACCCCCAATATCACACATGTGTGAAACTATAATGTAAATGTAATGTTTACAATGTAAATGAGTAAAGTTCACGTTTAAATGTAATATTTTCACATTTTAATTATGTTTAATTTTATTTATATACATACTTATATAAATACCAAATATCTTATTTTCATTAATATTTTTGCTCTTGTGGGTTTTGTTTAATTCTTTATTGTTTATTCTTTATTATGGATCCCCATTAGCCAACCCACAAATGCCAGGCTAGTCTTTCTGTGGTCCTCCAAAAAAAAAACAAATAAATAAATAAAAAGGTTCAGGATTCAAAATCACACATCCCGTTATAATACATACAGATATCAATTTACAATAAAAAATAAATTAGAATGAGAAAAAAAAGCATATTTTCCAATAATGGTAACATTCATATACTCCCTGATGAAGGCCATTTGTGCCGAAACGCGTTGGGTTTTTTTTTTTATATGATTTTATAGGTTTTGTTAACCAAGCCGGTTTAATAAAGGCTTTTTATCTTTCACTTTTAAGAGAGTGCCTTGGAATTTTTCTTTGTTTTATGCTGTTCTCTCCCATCCAATAGAGCACCTCTAATTTTTATTACTTATTTTGAGTCCAGGTAGCGCTCCTTAAGCAAACTTTTTAATGGTAACATAGGTTTATTAGTAAGTCTCAAGCCTCAATAGTGACTCTACATGTTTTTTAAATGAAATCTTAGTTTAAATGATTTAAAGGAAGGGTGTTCCATAAAGAAAAGCCTCTATATACAACAATGATTTTCATTGGATTCTTTTTTTGGTTGTAGGAATGTAAGTAGAACTTTAGCTGATGCTCTGGTACTGGAGTGATCAATATCAGTTACGTACAACAGTTAGTTCTCCCTAGTGTACAACATGTCTGTTTGTCTGTCTCAAAAATGTCTCACATGTGCTCATCCATGAGCTGTATGCTTGTTTATGAGATAAATGTGTCTGTTTCTTTCTGTCATAAAGCACATGTTATTTTCTGTCACTTTATGGAATTGATGTTATCATGGCCAAGACTAAATTTAGAAACAAATTATGTTGTTTGGGACCTGCGGAATAAATGACCAAGTGCTAGCACAGATAGATGGAGATAGAAAGGGTTCATGAGAATACATTTCTTGGAGTAATAATTGATGACAAATTATGTTGGAAATCACACATCACATCACACATGTACAGAGCAAAATATCACGAAGCATTTCAGTTATAAGTAAAGCAAAACAGATTCTGGATTATAAATCACTCTGCATCCTATACTGTAGAAATCTGGAGCAATAACTATATTAGTTCATTTAATCCATTAACAATTCTGCAAAAAAGGGCAATACGGGTCATTCACAATGTTAGTTATCAACATCACACTCACTCACTTTTCCTACAGTCAAAACTACTGAAATTCACACACATTGTAAAATTCCAGACAACACAAATTATGTACAAAGCTAGAAACAATAATTTACCACCAAACATACAGATTCTATTTAGGGATCGTAATGGGGAGTATCAGTTGAGAGGGAAACATAATTTTAAAGTAAATAAAATACGTTCACATAGGAAATCATTTTGCATTTCATTTTGTGGGGTAAAACTGTGGAACAGTTTGGGGGAGGAGCTTAAACAGTGTCATAGTCTACATCAGTTTAAAACAAAATATAAACGATATATCTTTGTACAATATCAGAATGAGATGGAGGTGTGAAGGTTTTCCTTAACTGTTTGATAATTCTGTATTTATTTTGTTCAGTAGCTCATTTGGATCCATATTGAGTTATTAGTTTCCGTTTATTGTCATTTCTCGTCATTCTTTGGTTCTTTTGTGTGTGTGTGTGTGTGTGTGTGTGTGTGTGTGTGTGTGTGTGTGTGTGTGTGTGTGTGTTTTTCATGTCTTTTTCCACAAATACATTATTATTTTTATTTATTATTATTGAGTGTTGTTGGTTCTGTATTTATTCTTGTGTATGGTTTTCATTTTATGTTATATATATATATATATATATATATATATATATATATGTAGGTATGTATCGCAAATAGTTAACAAATCTACTGTTCTTTTCTTTTGGAGGAAGGGGATTTTGTAAGAAAAGTTGATACAGTAAGAAGGGGTGGGATAATATAAGTGTTAACTTCCACCCACTCTTTTTGAACATGCTTGGTTGTTGTTTTTTAATGTATGTTTTCTTTTTCATTATTATTATGTTTTTTTTTTATGTTCAAATAATTCGAATAAATCAAAAGGCTACTTTTTTCTGAGTCTGAGCTTCGTGCACATGCCATTGCCCACCGTAATGCAGGGAAAACTCATTAGGAAGTTGTCTAGTCCCATGGGAGGAATGTACAATGGGTACAGAAGTGGTGGCAAAGATAAAAGAAAGATGATCACCTTCATCACAAACCTCGTTCGGGGACATTCTTCTTACCTGACTTGATGAGCCAAAGACATTATCAGGAAGGCAAAGATGAAAAGATACTAATCATGTCACCGACTGAGTCTGAGGCTAAAAAATTTTGGCGAGACAGCCTCAAAAAACACTGTTCATTGTTACTTGACCAAAAAACTGGGCCTGAAATTATATGAGGTGAAAAATTTGATGACTGACAAAACTGCAGAAGAAAAAGAGACCAATTTTTGCCAAAATAAATATGTCAAGTTGACACCAAGGAACTGGGAGAACTGGGTTTTCTCTGATGAGTGTCCTCTCTATCTGTTATTACCCACACCCAACAACCAAAATGATCAAATATATGAGCGTGACCATGAACATGTGTCTGCTTCAGGTCTGTCAGAACTGCACATTGTACTTCAAGATACTACCAGAATACTCATCGATAACATCCTGCAACCAGTACTTCTATCAGCATTGGTCAATAAAAAAAAATCTGGGTCTGTAATTGGGAGAAAGATGTTCAACAGGTGTTCGGAATTGATATTTATGCAGGATGGTGCCCCAGCTCATACTACTCGTGTGACCCAGCAGTGGTGTTCCGAACAGGTTCCTAGCTTTTTGAAAAAGGGGCAATGGTCACCAAACTCCCCTGACCTCAATCCAATTGACAACTGTTGGCGGATCCTGAACAGTAAGGTCTTTGATTCTACATTTATTGTTTGAGTTGAAGGTTTCTGGGAAGAATGAACTTTTGGGATACAGTTGTATAACTAATTTAATTAATAATTAGCAAGAGTTTAGGGTACTTGGTGTGAATGGGTGATTTTCACTTTGTGTCCCACAGGTTTAGCTCAAAGATGTTCATATAAAGTAAACCACAAAATACATTCTAAAACATGAAATGAAAATGTCCATGTGTCTTTGCATTATAACACACAAACATATTTTAAACATTATATTTTCAAACATTTTATGGGTGTCTAAGGTGTAGAGTTCAGCCAAATGAGCGTGTCCCCACTGAGCAAAATTACTTTTTTATTGAATATAAAACCAAATAGCTAGTAATCACTATTTTTTTTCTGCTAATACAATCATTTAACTGTCCAATTTAAACTTAATATAACAAATATTAAAAAAAAAAAAAGTTCTTAATGAAATTTTCAGGGTAGGTTGGTAATGAGGAGATCTGGAAATGATTAGATTTTGGTGGTGATCCAGGGTGGGATGGTCAAGGTAACTCAAAAACATATGGACAGATTTCAATGACATTTTCAGGATGTGTTGGGAATGTGATAAGGAACACATTATTATATTTTAGTGGTGATCCAGAAGAGATCCTGGATTCTGGATCACTTTGAAATCTATTCTCTATTTACTGCAATGTAAAATTTCAAAGTGATCCAGAATCCAGGATGTCGGTGCTCTCGTTTTTCATTATTGCTACAATGGTTCAAATGTGTGCATAACATGGATGTGAAAACAAAATGTTCCGCACAATCCAATAAGTTATGAGCCTGCATTGCCTACAGGACATTTAAATACACAGTAAGACCATGTTTGTTACCCTTGCTATCCGACAACAGAGATGATGTGACTTGTGTGTCTCGGGAAACTTATATGGCTCCTTCCGCTGAAAACCACTTTGTGTAACTCTTTTTACAATGTGGTAGTTCACAATAAGTTCCACTTGACCCACATGGGTGCACTGGTCAACTCAGAGCAGGCAAAACCTAGCTACGTTACTAGGTAGTGCCTTGCCCAGAGCCACACAGTAAATTTTGCAGTGTTAAATCAACACTTAGAGAATTTATTTAACTTCTTCTAGAGTGTATTTGGTCCCATTGTCTCCAAATTAACACTGCAAAATGTACAGTGCATGTGTGGCATTGCCCACGGAGCTGTTACATAAACGTCACACACTTCTGTGTTAGATACGTTACATGTGTAAACATTAACACCTTCATTGCTATCAGCATAAAAAATTGTTGACTGTGGTTGTCCTGCCTCCTTCTTACTTTTGATTGGTCAGTAGCTTTTGATTGTGACATTGACGAGCACAGCGTAGTTCTAAATGTTGAATTATTTCCAACTCGCATCACTCAAAAAATGGTCTCTCTCCGTGTTTTTTTTAGTGCTCTTGAGTCTGAACAATATAGGATTTGTGTTGAAAGCTAAAGATGCATCCCATGGACACATGCCCTGATCCACACACTTTCTGTGAAGCTGTGAAACCAGGTTTGCCGTTTCCTGTTTTTTTTTTTTTTTTCTTGTTTAGAAACCAATCAGAGGTGCCTTATTAATGTGCCATGAATATTGATGTGGGACAACGGAAAAGCCGGTGGTTCAACCATAGGCCGTGTTTTAGTTCACAGAAAACAGCTGGAAACAAGACAACTATAAGCTAATTTTTCACAGAACTGATGCACAATACATTCAACCACAGTGATATAAATGAAATACCAATGGAAGTTGACCTTTAATAAACTAGATACTTTGGTTTTTTTCCTTATCCAGGAAAAACCCACAAATATGAGCACAGATTCTGAATTAAATTTGATTTCATAGCAGACAATATTAAACAATAAAGACCCAGTGCTATTTATGTAGTAGTTCTCACATGTGTGTTTTGTGTATGTGTACCTTCCTCTGCTGCATCATTATAATATTCCCCACATCTGCTGCCAGAGCTCACAGGTGAAACCACATCTAATCAAAAGTTTTTAAAAATAACTTGTGTTCACATTTTTTGCAATAGAAGTCGTATTGTTCTCCTATTCATTCTGATTCATTCAGACTGTACACTGACAGAAAAAGATACTTTTCTAGCACTAAAATATCTGGCTGTTGTGTTTATGGTTGTACGAATCGGACTGAAATTGTATCGGATTCTGAGAGGATCACAGTCATTTCAGAGCAACATGTTGAGTGGAATGAGGACGTAATCAAAAACGCTCATGTCTAAGGTATGATTATCTGTTGACTCTTTGATTGATAGCTGATGTTTAAGTTATTATTGTTGGGCTTGGTTAGTAGTAGTAGCTAGTAGGTTCTGGTAGTCACACACAAGCACTAAATAATATTGTTACATTAAATAACACCGTATTGAGAAAATATATGTTTTGTATAATTTGTCTATACAGTGTTCTAGTATTATTCAGCTCTTGTGTGTGACTCTTCCTTCCTTTTAAGTCAGCTATTTAAAAAAAAAAAAAAATGCATGAATTCAACCTTACCCTCTTCATTTCAATAAAAGTCTTTGTAAATTTGAATAACTTCCTGTCATAATTTGTTGTGTTCATACCCTCCTTCTGCCTCTTTTTCAGTCCTTATTCACAGAATTGCTCAGAAATAACATAATCACATACTTTTGTTGAATTTCTTTGTCCATCAAAGCTTCCAGATATTTGCATATTCTGCTAAAAAAAAAAAAAAGTGCATTTTGACAGATTTTATTTACAAACCTTCTTTTGCTTTTCCTTCTCATTGGAACATTTACAATAACTTGTATCTCACACTTCACATTATCAGAACTCATATGAAACTCTTCAGGAAAGTCTCTCAGTTTTTCAATCATTCTTCCCTCTGTAATTATTCCTAGATTTAAAAAAAAAAAAAAAATCTGTTGAAATTCAGCCATATTTTTGTATCAGGAGACTCTTCCTTCTCTTCCTAACATTCATATTTCATTTGCACCATTTTTTTCCCCCTGATATTTTTTTTTTTTTTTTTGCCCCTTCATCTCTCCATGCCCATCATATATAACCCCTTCTCCCTTGCTGCTTGTTCAAGTGTGGCCAGAATACCAAAATCAACTCCTCAGACTGAGCTGGGCATGCTTGCTAAGAGTCAAAATAACTTCGGGCTTCAACATGATAGGCAGAAGTACTGGTCAAGGAGACTCCGGATAATAGATGGAACTCAAATATTGCAGCTGCAGAGATAGTAAATGTAGCAGCAATGGCAACACATTTCATTTAATTTCACGAACAAGCTTGGAATAGGTCAACTTAATATTACTTTTGACCTGATAAATGTGATGTTATTTTTGCACCAGGCGTCTATTTATGACACTATCTATAAAGTGTGCGGTCCTCATTGGTGTCTGTCAGCATTGGTTACCAGTTTAATAAGCAGAGTGATACGCTTCTGTCTTTTCATGTTTCAAGACATTTCCATTATTTCTCATCGACAGACTTTGATGCAGTCACATCCCACTGTGAAATTTGGCTTGAAAGCCTGTAAGTGTCTCTGTTATTTGCATGACAGTGGTTGAACAAGAATATACCACAGGGAGAGTCATGAACGGATAAATATTTAGAACATGAGATACACTAAGGCACGTTTTCAGCTTAGTACCACAGTAACAGTTGAAGTTGGAGTGGAACAAAACATGAAGATCTGATTTCATTACATCATTTATAGTAGATTTGATTTGGTTTACATTTACGTACAGTATGTGGACATATTTTCAACCTTTTTTTTGGGGGGGGGGGGGGGTCCTCATTTCCAGTATAATATCTCATCTCTCTTAAAATAAGACCTAATCACCTAAAGAGTATCCTTTCAGTGAGAATTAAGGAAAAATAAATGCATTTTAAATCAAGCAAAATTTTCCAGATCTCACTGAAATTTCCGTCGTTAGGTGATTAGGTCTTATTTAATTGTGATGAAAGATTTTTTTTTACTAGAAATGACAAGAACACACTTTTGTAATATTGTGAGTTTTGCAGTGTACTACTCTATTCAACAGATAAATTACTCATAGATTGGATCTACATGTGTAAATGGATGTTCATTTATAGGTTGTGCACTGTGAAGTCTCCTTCACGGTGGTTCTCCCTGAGGTTTCTCCTTTCCCAATGGAATTTTGAAGTTTTTCCATGCTGAGAAGGAAGGTCTAAGGACAGGGGATGCTTGGGATATTATCTGTTTCTTTCAACTGTTTTTTGTTGTATTTATGGTGCTTCTATGAAATATATATATATTTTATTTTATATATTTTTTATATTTCATTCATTCATTCATTATCTGAACCCGCTTTATCCTCACTAGGGTCATAGGGGTCACTGGGGGCCTAATCCAGTTACAATGGGCGAAGGCGGGGTACACCCTGTATGAGACGCCAGTTCATCACAGGGCTGACATACATAGACAAACAATCACTCTCACATTCACACCTATGGCCAATTTTAGAGTAACCAATTAACCTATCAGTGCATGTCTTTGGATGGTGGGAGGAAACCGGAGTGCCCGGTGAAAACCCACGCGGACACGGGGAGGACATGCAAACTCCACACAGAAAGGTCTGGTGTGGGATTCCTTCTTGCTGTGAGGCACGAGTGCTAACCACTGCAACACCATGCCGCCCGTTTTTTTTATATTTTATATATATAATTTTTTATTTATTCAATTTTTTTTTTAAAGTGCATGTAGTTTAAATGTTCTTTTGGTCTTTTTTTTTATTAAATGTAATGTCAAATAATATCGAAATGTGTAAATAGTATATTTTACCTCAGTAAATATTTATTTTCAAAGTGTTTCCAAACATGCTTCATAATATTAATCTACATCTGGTTTGAATTTTTAACCTTATGTCCTATTTTTAGTGTCAGTTTGATGGAAGCACCCGTATCATAATAAAAAGATAAATTTGCAGCAGGTTGAATTTGTCACTGAAGTTTTTGTCTTGTCCTTTCAGTGAATGTGTCTGAGCTAGAGGTGTCCAGTCTTGGCACAGGTAGGTTATTAAATTCAGTAGCAAAACCTACTACAGGCACTAAAGGTTACTTTTAGTCATGACAAAAGCTTTGACAAATTGGGTTGTTTGAGGTGTGGGCTCAAACTCATGTCATTTTCCTCTTGGATCAATGCCCTTTGTCCTGTTATTGTCACATATTCAACTGAAATGGCAGTGAAGCAGACTGAAGGTGACCTATCATTGTAAAGGGCGACACAGTGATAACATGAGCATCACCAACACACAGCTAATGTGCTCTGTATGAATATATTCATTTGATTTATGCAATTTTTTTTACAATTCTGATCGAAATGTATTATCATTACCGTATTGACCCAAACCTAACAAACATTTACTATGTAGAAAAAAACTATTTTAATTGAAATTCTGAAAATAATCAGTGAAATCATTACACACTACTTTCATTTTTGATTATTAGACGTGTTATCAAAATTCTGTATAGAGTTCTTCCTGACAGATGTCCTCTGTTCTCATGCTGTGGTCCCATCTCCTCCCACAGAACATCATCTGTTCCAGTGTATTTGATATGAGGCACTTTTTAAACAGTAGCTGCTTTGAGATTCATGATAAACTCTTGGAGTGCAAATGTTACAGCTGCACAAACAAGAAGTATGAATATGTGTTTTCTGCTCAATCTGGTTCACTGACTGCTGCTTGTTTACTGTCATTCATCACCTGGAAACAACTGGTGTGTCACTTCTTGCTTAGGTTCTGCCTACAAATACAAGTGATGTAAATAAATGGTCTAGTCTGGTGCTTACTGAATTTTCATCTCATTTCCTTATAAGTAAAACACAGATCACTTTTAATATTTTAAGTAGGTTCACTTTTGCCTTATTTATTTATTTTTTTTAGACCTAATGGTAAATCAAGAGAGAAAACCAGGATTGTACTCACTCCTCTGGACTGTTTTTCAGGCTCTTTATATTCTGCGCTGACATGGGAGGTTTTGTCCATTATATGTAAAGTCCATATTGTAACTATGGATGGTTATTAACATTCTGTCTGAAAGTCATCCAGTACCATTTGAGGACTGCTGCAGTTGTACAAATGATTGAGAAACATTTAGATCCCTTCATTCATGTTGCTCCTTTAACAGCATGAGCACTACTGTTTCCAAGGCTACACTCAAGGGCTGCCTACGCTGGTGATACAACAAGTTGTAAAATAACAATTAACACTTTTTATTACAGTATGTTGCTTTTTAAAAAAAAAACAAAAAAAAAGTCGCCAGTCACCTCTGAGTCATAGAGTGAATTATATTTACAAAGCCAGTCTGTTAAAGTCCAAATGAAATGATCTGCAACTTAAATGCTGTGTTTGATTTGTAGGAAAACTCAAAACCTTGTGCATGAATTTGACTGAAAATTTCATAAAATGTTGATACTGACACAAGGAACAAGTGATGGAAGTTTGGTGATTAGTAGTGTGTGTGTGTGTGTGTGTGGGTGGGTGGGTGGGTGGGGCGCAATGGCGTACACAGACATTTTGGGGGGCAAGTCCTCAGTAGTACTGGGAATAATGGCGTTAGAGTATAACAGCATGACTAACACAGCCACATTTTAAGACCCTTCCTGGCTGACCGAGAGCCAGTCATGGCACACTACCATGGAGGAAATGTGCCCGGGGTGTGAACAAGACACACTTGTGAGGGTCATGACATCCAACACAAGCTTTTTTCTGTGAAACACCCCCACTCTTTTTGATAAATTGTACCCTGCATATGTATATATATATATATATATATATATATATATATATATATATATATATATATATATATATATATATATATATATATAATTATCTTTAATATATATAAACTAGCTATAATATATATATTATATAGCTACTATTATACTCTTCTGACATTATGAGGTGGCAGTTTAGTGTCCTCGTTCTACCAGGCCCTTTGTCTTATCTAATGGTCTTATACATAAGGACGAGGATTTTAAATCTAATTTTAAACCCTCTCCTCTCTCTCTTCTATTTAATCCTGTTAATAATCCTGCTGCTGCATTCTGAATTAATTAAGACTTTTTTGAGAATTTTTGAGGACATTTCGAATAGGAAGTAACAATAATCTAATGTAGATGTAACAAACACATGTATTTTTCTATATCATTTTTAGACCGAATATTTCTAATTTTGGCTATGTTAGGCAAGTGGAATAAAACTGTTCTGTAGGCTTGGTTAATGTCGATTTTAAATGAAAGATCTGGGTCAAATAGAACCCCTCGGTTTTTAATTCTGGCGCTGGAGGCTCCAGTTATGTTGTCCATGGTGACTATCTGGTCAGTTAGGAAGGCTTTCACATTTTCAGGGCCTGTTATAATGACTTCCATTTTCTTCAGGGTTAAGTAAAAGATAATTGGCAATTATCCAAGTTTTTATGTCTCAGACACAGGCACTTAGTTTATCCATTTGTCTGGTCTGATCAGGTTTAATAGATAAATATACTAGTTGTCGTCTGCATAACAGTGAAAATTAATGCTAAAATTAAAGTTTTCTAATGATGTTACCTAGAGGCAGAATATAAAACAGAAAAGAAATGGGTCCAAGGACCGACCCTTGTGGCACACCATAACGTACCCTGGAGTATGATGATGATTGTTGGTTTACACTGACAAACTGATACCAATTAGATAAGTAGGATTTAAACCAGTAGAGGGCTGCTCCTCTAATGCCTATGTCCCATTCTAATCTCTGCACTAAGATACTGTGGTTGATGGCGTCAAAAACTGCACTAAGGTCTAACAGAAACAGGATCAAAACGTACAGTTCCAACATAAACCCAAAAATTTAAATATAGACCTTATATAAACAATTGACTAGAGATGAGGATAACAATGGGTTGAAATTTAAAGTTGATTTAAACTGTAATATGTGTCAATTGGGAATTTTATACAATGAGTGCACATGTACAGGGATCCAGTCTATTAAAAATCTATATTTGTTTACAGAGCATTTATATTGTAATATTATTCTCTCTTAATTAGCATTTTTCAGTGCACTTTCCCCGTATTAAATTTAGTAATTCATGTAAATGTCCAAGAAAATTCAAAGTAAATTCAAAGGTTATTATTTTATAACAGTAAAAACTGAAGAAATTGTACACTGTCCATCCACTGTCATTGATTCATTGGTTTTAGACGTGCATCAATGTTGTAGAAGATGAGCATGTTTTCACATTCACTATGGAACCTCTGAATGTCCAAATTGATCATATCTAATGACCATGAAAAGATGAATAACTCCATTTTACACAAATTATTTATATGTACTGACAGGATTAGTTTATTTTGAATTTCCCCTAATGGGACTAATAAAGGAATATATAATCTAAACTGGTACTGAAGATTACAGATGAGTAAATGTTTTTGGTTCCCAGTGGCTGTTTGGGTTTCTATGGGTTCAAATCAGTTCAAGGCATCAGTGTTTTTAGATGGAGTTCAGCCTGAAGCTTGTTCCAGACATTAGGGACTGAAAAACTAAAATATTTTTTATCAATCATAAGCACAAGATGAAATGTAATTGGTTAGTTTTCTTTCAAACTAAGTGAAAAAAAAAATACTTTTGAAAAATGTATGTCTCTTCTAAACCATATCCAAATTCTAACAAAAAGCAAAATCCCAGTATCCTAAAAGATATTTTCATGAGGACGTCAGTTCTCAGATGAAAATACTTTAACACTCACGACTCAAAAAAACATACCAATCAATCAACACACATCCATTTGTGCACGGATAAGGATGCTTCAGCTGTTGATCAGTAATTTACTAGAGGGAAGGCAGCTGATAAGAATGAAGGAAATGCAACAATAAATCTCACTAATGATGCATCACATTTAAACTGCAGCACATACCAGCTGGTTCTCCATGATGCTTTGAGTCTAATTTAGGAAAATCCTCCATAAACCAACACTTCACCAAACATTTATGTGACACACTGAGCCTGTTTACAAGACCATAAAAGTCTGATATATGTGAGTAACTGGATAAATGTCCAAAAAAGACACAACTGGCACTGAAACTGCATTTTATCTGAAATATTTACATGTATTCATAGGATTTGGGCTGCAAAATGTAGTAAAGACTTTAGATCAGTCGATGCTTTGGTGTGCACTGTTGCCAACTTGGCGCATTTGTCGCTATATTTAGCTTTTTTTCAGACCCCCCCAGCACCCAAATTTGTGAAAAGCACATGGCTCAAAATCTAGTGCTTTTTTACTGGTGAGTTGGGGTGAAATTTATTGACAGGCGCTAGAGATAAAACCCTCGTTTTTCATACTTTCTCCTCACCTCCATTTGCTGCCTGTACTGTGCTACCTGGCTGCTCGTTCAGAGACAGATGAGACTCACATACACACACGCATGGCGAGGCGATGTACAGACCATTCGAGTATAGACAGAGTTACAACAATGATCCCGTCATCCCGTTCACATTATAGGACCAGTTCAAAGGCGGCTCTTCTGCATAGACTTCTATTGACAATAGGAACAAATCACGCGCCTGTGACCCAGGCTGTTTCTGTCCCCTCAATATCGCAACGATTCGACTCAGGACTCAGGAAGCACTCGCCAAGCAGCAGCTCTCATAAAAAAAAAAAAAAAAAAAAAAAAAAAAGACTCATTTCTGGACTCCTTTCCACAGAGGATGTTGTGTCATGCAAATTTCATCACCTATCTCACATTCATGTAAACTCAAGCAACATATCATGGCTTCAATGACCCATTATACACACCAACAGTGTTGCCAACTCCCAAACAACGTAAGGAGCTAGGTGCACTTCAAAAATGTACTAGAATATATATATATATATATATATATATATGTACACACATACATACACACACACACACACACACACACCACACACACTTAGTTGAGCACACGTTGTCTGACCCCTCCCCCGATACGTCTTTGCCATGAGAGACCCTACCAAGCGTACTATAGGCTAGCCTGCTGGAATATAGGATTCCAGGCTAGCCTATAATACTCCAGACAACACAGCTCTTGGGTTCATTGGGGCACACAAACCTCTCCACCACATTAAGGTGTGGTCCTAGGAGAGGATTTTTTTTGTTTTTTGTTTTTTAAGTGGCATTGACAATGAAGGAAGAATTTAACTATTTAATAGATAGATATAGATAAATAGATAGATAGATAGATAGATAGATAGATAGATAGATAGATAGATAGATAGATAGATAGATAGATAGATAGATAGATAGATAGATAGATAGATAGATAGATAGATAGATAGATAGATAGATAGATAGACAGACAGACAGACAGACAGACAGACAGACAGACAGACAGACAGACAGACAGACAGACAGACAGACATTAATCCTGAAGGAAATTCTGTGAGCTCTGTTGCTCAGCCACAATACAAAATACATAAGATATGAAGTAGTGCAATTATAAATCACAGGTAAACATATAGAGCCCGCATGGTTGTTGGTCTCTATATGTCCAGGATGTTAATTCATTAAATGAGAATCACTTCTCAACTAACTCAGTCCTCCCCACCTGCATCACCACCAAAATGCAATCATTTCTTCCTTGTGCCAGATTCAACATTTCCTGAGAATTTCAAATCCCAATGAAAATATAACATCCTAAGTTGAGGAAATAAGTATACCCCTTGAATGGCTCAAAGAAATGCTCACGTCATGTACAGCCTTGGAAAATTAATGGGACTTGAAGTACCAGCAGTTCGTTGTCATCTTCTTCAGGTGATGAGTTCCTGATGTACATGACACTGAGGCAGCAGTACAACTCATCACTGACAAAGAATAAAGAAGAAAAGCTGTATTTGTTACGCCTAGGAGACAGACACAGAAAGAACAATCCATCTTCAAGGTTACCAACACTAAAAAGTAAGAGTAAAACAAAAAAGTATTGTACATTGAGGACATTTTAAAGTTGTCATTCCCTCAGTATTTCATAAATATTGCTATAGCCTCCATTGATATTGAATACATTATGTGTTGGTTCTATTTAAAAAAAAACAAAAAACGTTTGGATTGCTTTGTTTCCATCTGTTTTTTCACAGTAGAAAAATGACTTGAGGTCAAACAACAAAGTTTACCGATACTTCCTCATACATGTTCATGACGCGGTGATGAAATGTCTCTGATTGGCTCAGAATGTGTGAAGGAACACTCCCCCATCCCCTCTCACTCTCTGTGGGTGTTTACCTTTACCAGAGTAACATCCAGTTAGGTTTTGTGCCGTTTCTGCTTCTGAAAACGTGCAGGGAAAAAATGAGACTTTATTTCCACAGGGAGCACATGAACCAGTTTGATCCGCCATTTTTTTTTTCAGTTTGTGAAGCAGCTATTGTGGCGATGTCTTCTCTTGTAGATGCTAATGCTAATGCTACTTCAGATTCAC
This sequence comes from Siphamia tubifer, assembly GCA_020466265.1. Lineage (NCBI taxonomy): Eukaryota > Metazoa > Chordata > Actinopteri > Kurtiformes > Apogonidae > Siphamia > Siphamia tubifer. Next base: position 28,821,334 of record CM035789.1, read on the forward strand.
TGCCGGGGATGGGCTTAACCCTATGTGGGTGACGCTAAAGTCCATCTGACGTCAGATGGACCGGCTTTTTCTGGGTCCCTCGTTCCTCTTGTTGTTTTCTGTGAATGCAGTATGCAGCCAGTGGAGGTGACGAACCACTGTCAAAGGCAGCATGTGTTGGTAACTCAGGGTGACCCATCAGATTCCAAAAGGAGCATGGAAAAGTGGTTTTCAGCTGAATAACACCTTTAAATTTAAGAGCTTTGTTTTATATGAATCTGTCTTCATTGGATGTAGATTACAGGATCAATGTTTTGTTTTGTTGTAATTTTGCATTGTGAAAAACAACCCCTTCCTGAATGACCTCTAAATATTCACCAGTTAGGGAAAATGTACACAAATGTAGAATAAAAAAAAAAGAAAAAAAAAAAAAAAACAAGTCATGGAGAAAAAGTTACTTGAACTTCATATGTGACCCGCCACCACGAAACCAGGCATAAGTCGCGCTGACCCGTTCAGAGCTACAGCCAAATTTAGGCTGGAAGGCGATTTCTTATTTGTGTTTACATCTTATCATAAAACTGTACCTTAACACCTCTATGTTCAGTTCCTGTGGTCATTACATTGAAATCCAATCAATAAAGGTGTTTATTGAGTCAATTATTTAAGCGGCGACAAAAGTTCAGGGATTGCTGAGCAAAGACAAAGTCGACTTCCACCTCTTTTCGCCGAACAAACCGATCTCCGTTCCATGGGTAAACACCCAAGTGTTCGGTACGAGGTAAAAGCTTATATTGAATGCTCTGTCCAATGGCGTAAGCCAAATGATTATAATACGTTGCACATCTGTCCTATTATTATAATATATAAAACTTCTTTGACATGTCCATCAGAGTGTCCTTTAACATCTGTGAAAAATTTGTGTCAATCGGATACAAATTATTATGCGTTGCTAAGGACTTCCTACCCCAAAACAGTCCAAAACTTTAACGGACAATATCTAAAAATATGCAAATTGCAAAATATGTCCAAATGTGGATATTCAAATTACCATAACTTTGGTTTTACTTGTGATAGAAACATAATTTTTTCACCATCTTAAACCTTAGTTTCCACTCTACCAAGCTACACAGATAACTCAATTTTGATTTCCAGACACTTATGCCTGGTTTCGTGGTGGTGGGTCACAGCCTCCAACACAGATGTATCTTTTGATGTACCCTTCAATAAACTAAAGTAACTGGGTTATATTGCTGTTACTAAACAAATTTGCCTGAAAGAAAATTTTTTTCGAAACTTCAAGGACATAGGATTCAAGGCACACATTGATTGAACACAGTAATAAAGTTATAAATGCTTCTCTGTCTGATGCTAGTGCTAAATAGTAAGACACAACCCAGCATGCTTTGGTTGTACTGTTTAGACCCAATATATTCATGGGCAGTGAGTGGATTCTGTCCAGGGGTGACACCACATGTAGTACTTTAACTGATGCTGGAACACAACTTGTTATGTAATGCTACACAAAGTTAAATTATATAACAGTTTATCAAAGCAATAAAGAAATATGTGCGATGTGGAAAAACAAAGAGACATGATGAAGCTGATGATGATGATTGGACTACAGAGATGTAAGAACCAAAGGCAGCTAAAAAGTTACCATATTTTCCTGTCACCAATGACAAAATACTATTGACAAAAGCAGTCTTCAGCGTAATTGGGTCCTGGAGTCTTCTCTGGGTCCATACACAGAACAGGAACACAGACCCAGCCTGGTTTCAAACATCAGATGACTGACATGGGCAAAAGAAGATCCAACTCCAGACCAAGTCATACACAGGAAAACAGTCCAATAGGAAAAACATCCGTATGTCATCAATAGGCGAAGGTTTCAGGAACAAAAAACCAAACCGGGTCAATGACAGGCAATCAGGATCCAAAACCACTGCTACTGTAATCTCACAAGCGAAAAATCACGGTTCAAGGTTACTTTATTAGTCGACCTAGGGAGAAATTTGGTTTAGAGTACAGAGAGGTTGCTGCATAGACAGTGTAACACATAACACAAAAAAAGTCTTGTGCAACCATTTGCTCCAAACGGCTGTGGAAATATATATAATACAAAATACAACCACCCATACTGTAAATACTGTCATGACCTCTGCTCCAGTGACCTTTCCCCAGTGCTCTCCACACTCACCTGGTCCCGCGCTGCGCAGCTGCAAGCCGTTCCTCATCTGTGGCTATAAAAGCAGTAAGGCGTGCAGTTGCCAGTGCGGGACCATTCAGTAATGTCACCTCCATAACCCGGACAGTTTGACCATCTCCTCAGTCACCATAACCCGGACATTCATCATCACCATGGACCCTGGCTGTTTGTTCCCAGGTTTTGGTTTGGTTTTGTCTCTGTCTTGTCTTTATGTTTCTTAGTTTTGTTATTAAATTCTTTTTCCCTTCAGTACTGTGCATTGGAGTCCTCCTTCACCTCACCCCGATCCTGACAAATACAAAACTATAATAAAAGTGACTTTTTGGAAAATATATCAGTAATGGAATCTAAAAACATATCTCCATCCACTGCAATTTTACTGGTGAATCAATTTTGGAGAAGATGATGGTGTTTCCAACTTCAATATAGAGTCATTGAGTGTAGGTCAGATATGAAAACCAGATGATAAACTACATTTTACAGCAGTTATCTTAATGTATTAATAGGTTCAGTAGATGACTTTGGCTGCCAGTGGTTGTTTGTTTGTTGTTTAAACTTATCTTTTTTTTGTTTTCATACTGATTTAACCCTTTCAACTTCCATTCAATTTCACCTCAATTTCTTAATAAAGTAAATTGAATGCTGTTCTTGAACCATTTTGATAACATGCAGTTGGTGTTTGATTATATTATAAATGAAAATATTCAGATGGAAACTGGGATATTAGAGGCAGGTCCCGTTAAATGATGCAATAGATAAAACATTTATGGATATTTATTGATATTTTGATGTGTTTTGGACTATTATGGAACATAATTATGAGGTTCAGATTTGCTGTTTGTCATTTGTATTTTGAATAAATGAGTTCAATTTATTTGCTTTGTCTTTATCAATTTATCATGTGACATTTGGGGCAGTTTTGGATGGTTTGATTAACATGTTTGAATGACTATTTCCTTCCTATATGTGAATCCTTGGAAGTTTAAAGGGTTAAAACACATCATCTTCTCATCTAATACATTTCATAAGTTTCATATTCATCATTTTGGGTCAGTGCTGGGAATAATGTTAGAGTATAACAGCGTTACTAACGCAGCCACATTTCGAGTAATGGAGTAATTACTTAATTACTTTATCCATAACTGTATCGCTGTTACTGTTACTCGATGAATAATGTGACGCGTTACAATTTGATGAATTAGGGCATAAGTTACAGACAACAACTGGGAGTTTTGGCAAAACGTCATATGTCTGAACAAAGGTCACATTCAATTCAGTGTAGAATGAAAGAAAAAAAAATGTAAAGAAAGAAATGGATCATGATTTGCTAAGAAGTTGGATAGGCGGGGTCTCAACTGTCTTGTTTCCACACACACACACACACACACACACACACACACACACACACACACACACACACACACACACACAAGTGAAATACTGTGAAGTAAATTCTATCGTATGTGAAGTAAATTCTATTATAAGATATGAATTAATTCTATTGTATGTGAAGTCAATTCTATTGTAAAATATGATTTCCACTATTCTATTATAATATATGAATTCCACTATTCTCATAGACAAAGCATTTATTGTCTGAGTGTTCTTATGAACCTACAAATGTACATTTTGCTGGACATCTGCTTATCTGAAGGTTATATTCCTTTCTGTAACTTGTTTATCTGAAAGTTTCGCTGTGTGAAGACTTCCCTTCTCTACAACCTGTTATCTGTCCTAGTAACTCATGTCATGTTTTTTCTAAATCTCTTAATAAAAGCCTAAGCAGGAGGAGAGCTTAGGCAGAATAGAGGCAGAGAGGAGCTGGGTACAGACCCTGTATTTTTTCATGCCAATATTCTCCCTCTGCAGAGGTAATTAAATGACATCTTTCGTCTCCTCTTGGTTTCGTTAAATTTGATAAGTGTTGTTTAGACCCAACAAACACACACACAGATGATGGCAGCACTAAGTCACAAGGTCACATTGTACTATTATTATTATTATTTGCTTTTCTCTTTGCTAATTTATTTTCTAAGCAAGTTTCTGTGCCTTAATATAAAGGGTATAAACACTTCAAATGATTATAACATAAGTTGTTGTTCATGAGAATTCAGTAGATACATATATAATAGGAGAAGAATATACAGACATTATTGTATTGTTTTTTTCCACTAATAATAATAGAATAATAATTTACAGACATTTATTTCTTTACTACCTGTTCACCTTTATACTTAAATGCTCAAACTCAAGTAACTTTCAACAAATATTACATTTTCAGGATTTAAAATGTATTTCCTGTTTATAATCTATTGCAGGTTGAAATATGTTCATTTTTGAAAAAATAAATGTTTAGCAAGTTTTTCGTTTCTTTGACATTTTTAAGCAAAAAAAAAAAAAAAAAAAAAAAAAAGCAATGGAAAAATATGTTTCCTGGTAACTAATTACTTTTCTAGTGGTGTAACGCAGTTAGTAACACAATTACTTTTTTGGGGGAAGTAACTAATAATTGTAATTAATTACTTTTTCAAAGTAACATACCCAGCACTGCCGCTTGTCATTGAGGGGTAATGTTGGGTCCTGAAGTCCTGAGACCAGACCTGTTGAGAAGCACTTATGTAGAAGATGGGACACTGTCACATTCAGGTGAACAGGGACTTTATTTAAAGAACCTCTGTGTATACATCACCTTAACTGGAATTCTCTGCACTGACACTCACTGAAAGCTTTTCGTTCACTACAGCAGCATCTTAAATTTGCTGCTGGGGCCCAGACACCTCACTTGTCCGTCAGGCGTCATTGGTGAACAGTTAAACATCTGCGACTGGCTCTGGTTTATAGTTTGTGCAACAATAATGATTGCAATCAGTCCTTAACCTCCATGGATGACCTTATTTTAATTATATTCTTCATATCTTGCAACAGTTTACTCAAAACTCTGTGGATTTGCTCGTGATTAGATGTCCTTGTGATGTGGCCTTGGTTGTAGATTTGTTGTGTGTAGTTCTTTTGTTTGTGTACATGCTAGGATAGAAGTGATTTGCTAAAAGATGGATCTGGAACAGAATTAAAGCAAGTTTTAAAGTGTTTTTCATCTTTTTGATCTTGTCATGACTGGGATTTTTTATGTTTTGAAAGTAGTTGTGACAATAAAAAAAAAAAAAAAACCAATCCTCGATGTTTTTCACATTATTTATCAGAATGACCAGTTGTTCTATATCCACCATATTTGGTGTTTGTTTGTTTGCAGAGGTGGTGAAAGTACTCACATTCTGTACTTAACTAGAAGTACAGCTACTTGTGTGAAAAAGTAAGTAATAATTCAACTGTTTTACTGAAGTAAAAGTAAAAAGTACAACTTATCTATTGTAATAAAGAAAAAAGTAGAACTGGGTTTTCTTTGCTATGGGTGAAATAATACTTATTTAAGCAGGAAAAACTGAACAATGTCAAAAAATAAAGTCTTTAAAAGTGACATAGTGTGTAGATAATATGTTTTATTGGGTCACAGGATATTTAGGAAAAATTCAAAAGTTCTATTGAGATTTAAAAAAAATTTAAATTATGAGATTAAAGTCAAAATTATGAGAAAAAAGTCAGAATTATGAGAGAAGAAATTGATAATTATGAGATAAATAGTCAAAATTACAATTTCTGATTCAGTGATTTACAACTTTATTTATATATAGATTGATTCTGATAGTGCATAGTGGCTGGGAATTTATACTTTATCTCATCATTTTGACTTTTTATCTCCTGGTTTTTACTTTTTATCTCAAAATTTTTTACTTTTTATCTCAGCATTTTGAGTTTTTATTTCATCATTTTGACTTTTTATCTTATCAATTTGACTTTTTATCTTATCAATTTGACTTTTTATCTCATCATTTTGACTTTGGTGCAGGGTCCTAAATGAACATTGGTAAGACCACAGTAATGGTCTTTACTGCTTTTTTGTTTTGCTTTTCGAATACTTTTTGCAGTTACTGTACAAACAACCATCAGACATTTGAGATGAGATATTTTATTACATGACAAAGTATGATTTAAATGTTTGTAAAAAACACAATAACTCATTTTCACCACAAAAATGTAGTTACTGCCTTTTTCCTTTGTAGGACAGAATAGACATTAGCGTCTGCTTGTCATATAATGACCTACATCCATCTTACCTGTGATTGGTTTACTCTGCACCTGTTAGTCCCACCTTCACATTTGAATTCAAACCTCATGATTCTCGACTGATTTTTCATTAAGACAATTATTATATCCTAAAAAGTTAAAAGACATAGCTACAAGCTCTTTTCATTTGTTAAATATTTCTAAAACAGTCACAGCATTGTGAAGACTGACCAATATGATGGTTTTATGACAAAAAATAAATCAATAAAATGCACTTCCCAGTTTTCTACTCAATAATTGTAGTCAATATATAGGTGAAACATTCAAACTTTACAAGACAATTCTTTAGAAAAGTAGGAAACGCATGACTTTTGTCTTGTCACCTTAGGGAAGAAGCTGTCAGAGAAACGTCTACAAACATACATTCTGTCTGTGCCTTTCCGTTTTTTTTTTCTCTCCTTACTCTTTGTCTCTTTCTCCAACATAATTGCTTTTCCACATGAGTAGAGAACAGCTAATTAATGTCCTTATGACCAAGAGATAGTGATACATGACTTCATATGCCTGCATTGTCATACTATATATCGTATTTTAATTAATGTAATTAATTTGTAATTCGCTCATCTTTTTGTCACCTTAAATTGTTTTTTTATTAAAAAAATAACATCATCATAATCATTATATACATGTGATTTTGTGCATATTGTAATGTGTATTATGTCATGTTCTTGGCGCCAGACTCCCCAGTCATTTAGGTCAGAATGTAAACTTACTGAAAAGTGTGTCAATTGCATCATAAGGGTCAAACACTTTAAAAGAAGAGGAGAAACATTAACAACCAGAGGCGATGAAGTGGATTCACTGTCTTTTTTTTTTTTTTTTTAACGTCCCAGCTGAGAAAGATGGATGGAAGGAATTATGCAGGATTTAATTAAACTACTTCCACAACCAAAGCAATATTAAATCCAATTTAAAAGCATTTTTTTTTCTTAATGAATTTATAAAAATGGATTTCATGGCAGAGACGGGGTCTGTTTTAAACCTCCACAACAGTTGATGTATATTATAGTTTTCAGTTGACATGTACAGACCTGGACTGTTCAGCAGTGCTTTGGCTCCCCCTAAAGTATGAGAACTGTCAGTGGAAAAAGACACCATTGCTGTGTTCCAACATCCATACTGTCATGAGTTCACTTACCTACAGTACACTTTCAATACTTACTAAGTGTACATATTTCAGTGGGTAATTTCTGTTCCAATTCTAATACTGTATTGGTCATTCCACCGAATTCCAGAGAAATAAATGGCCATAAAATAATAAATATATGCATAATTTAAAAGAACATAACTTTTGTCACCAACCTGATTTTAAAAATAAGGTCATTGATTAGTATTTTCCCATTTTTAATTTGCCAATCTAGTCTATTTTAATATAATGTAGTCTAATCCAAACTAGTCTAGACTAATTCAGTCTAGTCTAATTTAATCTAATATAATCTAGTTTTACCTAATGTAGTGTAATGTAATGTAATTTAATCTAATCTACCATAATCCTATTTAGTCTAATGGAGATCTTCTTATTTTTAAGTTTACAACATGAATGTCACAGTTTAAATTGTTTTCAAACCAAATGTTGACTTTGTGTATTCAGGTGATGTCACACATTTCCAATGTGTGTGTATGGGGTGTGTTCTTTGGCCTGTGTGTGTGTGTGTGTGTGTAGTGATGCAGGCTTCATAAAGCAGAACATCCAAGGGAGCGACAGTGGAACTCAGTGAGTGCTGATTTGACAGTAGTCATGGAAACGCATCGTCTGCCTCCAGTGTTCTTCTGTTTCTATGTGTATAAGGCTGTTTATGGAGAAGACTATTTAGTCAGTAATCTAAGACAGCCTATCGATCCAGAAGAAATGAGACATGAGAAAATTGAGTGTAAGGGGTTAAAATGTATCCTTGTATCCTTTGTATGAAATTAACAATAGATTAATAAGTAAAGAAATGCTTAAGAAATATCCTGAAGTATCACTGCAGTGGATGTGTAGCTTATATCAGCATTAAAAGTAATACAATACAAACATTTTTCTGTCCATTCACACCTCATAACCATCACAGTCCTACTCACTTCAACAAGTACTGACTTAAAAAAGGTCTTTTTAACAGTTTTTACCTTTAAGCCAAACATCTAAAGCACCTACTAATCTAAACTAATGATCCACTACATTAATTCTATCAATATCTACATGTTAATAATAGGTGTAAAATAGCTTATCATTTTCTTCATGATCATCAGATACAGTATCATCAGGCTTAGTAGCAACACTTCCATCTTCTATAACATTGATTCACCAGTAAAACTCATAAACTGTGTCCGAAATCACCCATTCACCCCCTACTCCCTACATAGTGAGCTCAATTGAAAACACTCAATTGACTACAGTGCTATTTAACCGCTTCATACTTTTTTTTCATACTTTTTTTCATACTTACTATTTTTGTTCATTTTACTGATCACTTTGGCAGATTTTGCTCATTTTATTGCCCATTTTATCTTATTTTATTTTTTATTGTGGAATTGCTTAAGTCTCAGGAGTTAAAGGGTTAAACACTTCCTGCTTTTGTCAGGATGTCTTTAACTCTTATCCACTTGTGCCACAATGATTCTATATTGTGGCACAATAGAATCATTGTGCCACAATGATTCTATCTACACACAATTAATTAATGATGAATTAATTAATGATAACCCTGACAGAATAATTAAGGCTATGTTTTCACAACAAATACTGGCCAACCTGTTTTACACTAGCATGATATTAGAACTGGAAATCCTCTGTTTGACATTCAGCGCAGACATGTTTTGTCAAACAAAATGAAAATCATTTAATTGCTAGGAGTTATGTTAGCTTAAGATTCTGTTTGATGTGCAAAAAATTTATGTATGAACAGTATTTAAGCAGGTGCACTGAAATTCATCACAATATTGTCAATAATTTGAATATGTCACATGTCATTTGTTCAATTCTCACACATCACCAGAGGTGGAAAATACTTCATTACTGTACTTAAGTATATTATATATATAGTATGTAGAGATTTTACTCCCTACATTTTTGCATAAATAACTGTAGTTTATGCTCATTACATTCTCAGAATAGATGCGTTACTTTTTCAAACTAAACAGATGTGATGGTTTAAAAATGAGTCAGTTCAGATGGAAAATTCACTGGAGGAGAGAAACTGTGACTTTATATCTTATAGTTATACAATTATTATTTCACAATTTTGACTTTTTATCTCACACTTTTGACTTAACTTCACAATTTTCATATCTTATCTTAAAACTATGCATTTTTCAAATCTCATATTTATAACTTCTTACAATCTCATGACTTTGTATCTCAACTGTGACTTTTTATTTTTTAAATTTTTCCTAAATTTTCTGCCCATACCAACAAAACTGACTAACTGTGACCTGATCAAACACAATTTCCATACAGAAAAAAAGTTTAATTTTGATACTTTTGATAATTTTCCTGGTTAAATAAGTATTATTGTATTCATGGCAAAAAAAAATAAAAAATTCTTTACTTTTTACTTTATTACAATTGAGAAATTTTACTTTTTACATTTACTTAAGTGAAGGAGTTGAATCAATACTTCTACTTTTACTAGGATATATTTTCACATACGTAGCTATACTTCTACTTAAATACAGAATGTGAGTATTTTTAACACCTCTGCACATCACACCAAATAAGACACAACATAATCTGTTTTTGCTCAGCATTTGTTATTAGAAAACACTTGACATCTTTAAATCATCCCATAAAAAGATCATTGACTTCAGATCGACTGCTTTCCTAAAAAAAACAAACAAAAAAAAAAGCAAAACATATACAATTGTACCAAAAACAAAATGATTTTAAAAAACAAACAAACATAAAAGACTCATTTTACAGAGCAATCAAAGCTTGAGGAAAGATTAAGAAAAGCACAACTAGGGGTACTGCATTTACACATTCACATGGAGTTCAAACATTTAAGGTGATTCAGTTACAACACAATAGACACTGAAGACACAAGGGGTGAAGGAGGAGCCAGGGCAGAAGCTCCTGGTATCATCATCATCACACTGTGGCTGAAATAGAAATAAGAAGTGCTAGAATATCAATAAATAATTTGCATAAATAAGGTCAGTGATTTAAATTAAAAAAAAAGAAAAAAAGAAGACAAGAGTTGTTAGGCAAAGCTGCTTTGGCACATTTGTGGACGTACAGTACTATGATAACTAGGTCCAAATAACAGAACTACTGTGTTTTACTGCATGTCATGACATTTGTGCATTTGCAGCTCCAGCGTCTCCCTTCCTTTGAGTTACACCGTACTTTCCTAGGGTCTAGGTGCTTTTGTTTTTTTGTTTTTTTTTTTTAAAGTGCAGCTCTGCAGACTCTATGAAGGGAAAGCGACAAAGCTCTCACTAAGACTACATTCAGACAGCAGGTTTTAATGCATAATCCAGATTTTTGGGGTGAAATCTGATTTATTTTGTGTGTGTGTTCGTTCATATTGCACATTCAATTCTATTAGTTTCCCTTCTCACTGATTTTCTTTCTTTTGTCAATTTGTACATGTGTTTTCTATTCCAATATGTCCTATATAGTTACAAAAATTGTCTAAAATATGTGGATGGCTGAGAGCCCAGAACTACTGACATGTTATGTTCTGTGACACAAACAAAAATTAAAAACAAAAAAAAAAAAACATAATTATTTCAACTTTACGGGAAACTGTGTATTTGTTTTGTTGAGTTGTCTCCTTACATTTAATCAAAATTTAAAATAATTAAAAAAAAATCTATCAGTTTTGAGGATGAAATGCATGAGACCCTAAAGCAGAGGTGTCGTCCAGGGAATACAGCGGTGTTTCCATTCTATGATAGTACTGACTATACAGTACAGTCTGTCATAGTGGTACGGTGGGTTACTTCCCTGTCGTCTGCTCAGGGAATTGATGATAAATTCACTCATCTGACTTTTTACGTCGGCCACAAAACACTAACCTCCTTGACCGACCAGGGTGAAGTTTAAGGCTGTCATGTGGATTAAACATGCAAAAATTGTACTAAAAAAATCCACAAAACCGTGAACTACATCATGGCGAGGGAACACTGTATATGGAGTATATGTACCTACTTATTTTCAGTTGGCATAGCATATACACACTTCTAAATGTCCCTGATGTGCAGCATTCAGCTAGCCTAGCCACGCTAGAACCCTAGCGGTAGCACATGTAGTGTGCTACAGTAGTTGTCTAGTTATGCTCAATTCAACTTTTGGCTAGATTTCCCTGAAACTGGCTGACGAATCACGGTGAAGTATAGAGTCAGAGGTCGGGCCTAACAAAGTGACCCTGCAATGATTTGGACTCAGAGCCAAACAACCGGAACAAACCACAGAAGAAGAAAAACAACGGGTGATGATTTCCTTTTATCAAAGTTGAGTGAAGAATGCGAGAAAACATCAGCAATCTTTAAATTATTTTTACAGAAGAGACAACAGTCGTTAAGCTTCATAATCCTCAATTTTGTTTAGTCATTCGTTCATAACTTTCTCCGGCATCTGTGTCATCCTGAAGAATACACTGATTGGTTGTAGTACCGTCCTATTGCATACAGAGGATTTGAAAGACAATCTTTTAGCCCCGCCTCCCCTACCTATGAAGCATTTCTAGACCTATACATGTAATGAATAGGGATAGTGCGGCTAGGCTAGCATTCAGTAGTATTTGAGAATAAAATTAACCATTTTTCCACCAGGATGGTGAAGCCATGACACGCTTCACTCTACCTGATAATTAACCAGTACTCAGCGCCTTCACTGATTAGAATGGTTAACTAAGCATGAGGACTGGTGAGCCAATCAAAGGCAAAGTAGGGCGGGTCATGCCCAGGAAAATATTGCTAACTCATGGTGTCCACCTCTGAAACCTGATTGGACACCTCAGGTACCAGTGCCACTCCAGTTGATTGACAGGTCACTGTACGCCTCATTGAAAAAATGCGGATTATTGGAAATGTGAACAAAAAAGGCAGCATAAATGTCCTTTAAGTGACACATAATGAGAGAACCTACTTCTATAAATAAATCATTCTGAGGTAGGTTTTAAGAATGAGCCAGTGTCAAACTATTGCACATTTAGAAAAGAGATGTCACCAATAGTTAAGCTGTGTGAGTAGGCTTAAGGTTATGAAAGGCTAATGTTTGCATCATATTAAATACATGTACATTTATGCAGCTATTTGTGTGACCAGTAAAACCTATAAACTGTTTCTGATCAAGTCATAATAATGTTATAATAGTGAGGAAACACTATTGTTAAAATTTTTGTGGAATAACTAAACAGAGTAGTCTTACATGTCACCGTTTTTGTGTCTATCTTTCACAGATCGTATCCAGATCACACATGGGTACAAAATGTATTAATTAAAAGTTGGATTCAGGCCACATGTGCCTGCAGTCTGAACGTAGCCTTAGAAACTCTGACTGACAAAGCAATCACACAGTCTTTCTCTTTATACTAATATTAAATACAAGCCAATAACTAGATATAAATCTTCTCTACATGTCTCCAATTGACTTTATAAAAATACTCATACTCTTAATTTTGAAATAGATTTGTGCTGTCGTATTTTTGACTAATCAAATAAGATTTACACAAGTGCCTTAAGATTCTCTTGGTTTAAAATAAGTTATATGTTATGAAAGTGATTTGGCATCGTTACTGGCCTGGTGGTTTTTCACTGCTTCATCTATGGTACAAAGTAAAGATGTGCTATTACTACACCGTCTAGTGATGGGAAACGAACAGAAGGAGCAGACGTATAAACATTAAATGCTTTTTTTTCCACATCTAAATGCTTCATACACATGGCATATACTTTACACCACATACTTGTTTCGTTGCCTTTTGAAGGCAAAATGCCAAAAAGCATAACACAGATATATGATCAGGCTTACATTCTAAAAAAAAAAAATCATTTGAACATCACTGTTGCATGATTTCCAATCATCTGTAGAAATGCTGTGTAGTAGATAAAAACTGGCCTTTCACTCAGACACACTCATGCAGTCAGGGCACAAACGTCCTCCAATAGAGCAGCAGGTTCATGTCATGGATTATACTCTTCTATATGTGTGTGTTTAAATAGAGTATTTATGTGCATGAAGGCATTCTGAAAGTGTATGAGTGTGTATACAGGTGCATCTAAAAAAAAACTAATTACAATATTATGAAAAAGTTCAATATTTTTTTTACACTGATTTTACAAAGTGAAACCTATACATTTTATAGTTAGGGCTGTTGAAATTAATGCATTAATGCAGATTAATCCATCCATTAATCTGATTAACGATTTATTTTAATGCAATTAAATGGACTAGTTCTTTACAGTTTTGTTGAAATTGTTGAATAAACATGTTAATAGCATATAATATATATTATAGTAGACCTTCATACTATATTCATATGGTTTGGATATTTTATCGCTTTTTTCTGTGTTTTAGAAGAGTTTAGAATATGTTTGAATTTGTCATCACTTTTTTGTCTTTAATTTTTGTCAATTTTAGTGGATCTAGCATGTTTTATATATATTTTTTCCTCTGCACCTTTTGTTTCTTAGTGTATTTTACTGTATTTTGTGTGAAATTTGAGCACAGGAAAACCCCCAGAGACAGAACATTTGACCAACATGAAATGTTTTGCACACAAATAAAAGACAGAGTTCTTTTTTCACCAAAGCACTTCCAACTTAAAAACCACCAACATACATTAGTCAGGGATTCTTCTAGCACTTTGGTTGTGGCGTTGCTTAGTTTGGACAAACACATTAATGTAAATATATTCCCTTCTTTCATGTGTCTGTTTGCTCATTGAAAATTAAACCCGATTGATATAGATTAAAAATGTATATTTAATGATTGTTCGAGATTAATCCACAGCAACCCTGTGATTAATCTGTGTTTAATCATTTGACAGCCCAATTTATTAAATAAAAGAAAATACTAAATAAAAAACTAACTTCTCTAATGATGGTCTAACCCCAGCTCATGATCCTGGTTAGTATGTTAACAATCCAATGCACATTTCAGAAAGTGATACCGATATATTTTATAATATATAAGTGCTTTGGGTGCCTTGAAAAGCACTATAGAAATCTAATCTATTATTAATATTATGATGATGATGATTATTATATTATTATTATTATATGGGTTTCACCTTCTGAAATTAGCGATAAAATATTACACTTTTTCATGATATATTTTTTTAGATGTACCCATATTGATATTGTACTGAGGTACTTCCTCTTTCTGTAGGTGCATGTGTTTGTATGCATGCATATGTTTTTGTGTGTATGTATGTGTGTGCGTGTTTGTTGGGGGTAGCGTCATTATGGCTGAGCTGAGAGAAGGCTGTCGGTATTAAAAAAAACACCCACATCAATGCACAAGCACACACAGTCAGACAGGCTCAGCGGTCAGGTGATCTCTGATGTCATAGCCTGGCGTGCAGGTTGACAATGACGCCGTCTTCAGGCAGTGCTTTGATGGACGGGTCGCTCATTTCTCCTATTCCCTGATCAGTGCTCTCACAGCTGCTCTGAGGTGATTCAGGAGGAGGCTGGTACAGGATACTGGCTAGAAGGAAAAAGACTGTCCCCAAAACCTGAGAGAAAAAGATTGTTGCGAGAACGAAGGGAGTTAACAACACGGTTTAATAGAGCACAAAATAATCCCCTTCACTTATAATTAAACTCTGCTAGCATTTTAGAAGCTAAGGCAGTGTGAAAAAGCACATCATCTGCAAAGTGTAGTAGAAATGTTGATTTTGGATTTTCTCTTGAATTAAAAAACTAAAATCTAGAGTTAAAATGTGAGACTGATCGTTGTGTTGGTGATACCTTGTATATGATACCAGCTACTAAAGTGTACTGGCTCATGGCAGAGTTCTTATAGAGGTAGCAGGAACCTTGTTCACCGCACTTATCCTGCCACAGTAAGCAGGAAATGTCAATCACAGAGCCGAATGCTATGGGTCCTGGGATACCGCCTGTGTAGAAACAACGTCAAAGATCATTAAATCAGAGTCTGGGCAGAAATACTAATTACTGTAAAAGGACTGATGTTTTGCATTTATAGAAGAGAATAAATTGTCTTTGTCAATGCACAGAAAAGAAAGAGAAAAGTGCAGTTGTCAAGATGTCATCACTAATTTTGTGTCTGTCTGTCTGTGTGCGTATGTGTGTGCGTATATTTCCTGTGTTCCAGCTGGCAAAATGTGATTGGGTGATGCTGCTTTATAAGGAAGACAACTGGAGGCAATCTTGCTCTTAGTCAGCCAGCCATGTGTGATGACCACGTGCCCTTGAGTAGATAGTGTGAAATTTTTAAATATTGTGTGTGTGTGTGTGTGTGTGTGTGTGAGTGATTTTATTTTCCTCTTGTTGTTTATGATGTGCAACTACATACACAAAAATAAATGAAATAAGAAATGGATGTTGAGTACAGTGGCTTACCAAGCGTACGCACAAGAATCCACTGGATTCCAAGTCCAAAGGATCTCTGACTGTCTGGTACACACCTGCACACAAAAGAACCACACTACTTACACAAACAAAGATGTGTTTTTTCTGTTTGTCTGTTCTGTCAAAGTCTATTTGCTGATACAAGTCCCTGTCTCTGACTGACATAGACATGCTGTCCACTGGGATTAATAAAACACTGTCAAAAACAGGCTGTTCTATTTCCAAACTTGTAAATAATGTAGAAAGAAACTATTTTGCAAGTGCATCTGTATTTCTCAACCTTCCCAACACATATAATGGATTCCAGGCTTGAACTGAAACCTCAGATATCCACAAATGTCATTGAACTCTTCAAATAACTGACATACATCAGGATTTCCACTCTTTCCCTAGAATTAAAGGGAAAAGTTAAATTTGAAAATGAACACACACACACACTTAAAATGAATAAAATGAAAATAAATGTAAAAAACACTTAAAAAGGTTTTGGATTACTGTTAGGGGAGTTAAACTGTACAGTATAGAACAGTACATAACTAAAACAGGTTTCTAGTATAATTGTGTTTAAAAAGCGCAACTATTTGGTAGACCACATGTTGAGTCACTATATATAACTGAATGATTATTTTTATTTAACTCAATTTTAATGAGCCATCCCTGCCATTTGATTAGTAAGTCATTAAGTAAGTCACTATAAATGATATTGAAAAAAACTGCACCTTCAAAGGACACCATTTAGCTGTAGTTTCATAGATGTGGTTGAACAGAATTATGCAACAAAAATCAGTTTTGTAAGGATCAAATAATTTCTTAAAAATGTGCTCTACCACATGGTTGAACAGACTCTCCAGGAACCGGTCCCATCAGCACCACAATCTAACCCGCCTGAAGGACACCTAGAGCAGCTTGTATCAATGCATCCGGCCTCCCGCCTGGTTTACAATACCTTACTTTCAATGCAAATAACTGTACTTTTTACTAATAGTTGTTGTTTTTCTTTTATCGTTATTCGTGGTCTTTCTGGAAATTCTTGCTCAAACTAAGAGCTCTACCTCCATTTTGTTGTACTTTGCCCACATCACAATCAAAATCCCTTTATTGTCATTGTACAAACACATGTGAGGTCACTAAACCCACATGGGACCCTTATATGCAGGCCAAATGTAACATATCAATAGCCCACATGGACATTCTGGCTAGCTTGGCTATAGTGTAATTGGATGTAATAAAATACCAACAATACAGCCGACTTTTAGCTGTGTATGAATAAAAAACAAACAAACACAGACCTATAGAAGGTAAACAACAGAGTGGTGAATCTGACCAGATCTATGGTACAACCTTAGGGTTTTCTGAAGGCTCCACCCACCTGAGTGTGGCAGTGAGTGCTGGGATGCTACAGAGGAAGGTGAAGCAGATGGTGACGAAGAAGAAACCAAGGAATATCGGCATGTGGGGGCAGGAGTTGCTACACTTTCCTGCCACAGCGATGCCGTCCTGACTCCAGGACATGTTACCCACCACACAGGTACATCTGGTGTACACCTGCAAAGACACACATTTATACTAAACTCTAGAGCAGGGACTCAGTGCTCATCACACTAAAGCCATTCCCCATCAAATAACCATTGGAATGAATACTATAAAGGTTGTTGATAAAATTAATGCACTGTTGCCTATGTTTACCTCTTCTCATGAAATGATTGTAATAATGTGATTTATTCTTGTTTGATAAAGTATAACTAGGACTCAGTAATGTGTATGAATATAGGAATGGGCCTTATTCACCCAGAACGTTCAAAAGACGTTGAGGGGTACACTTTCCTGACGGCAATGGAGCCTCATTGCTGCATCCCGAATTGTCTATCCACAAAGAGGGAAAAATCATACCGTGGACAATTCGGCGTGAATGGATCAAAAACATAAAGATAGATTTTGGTCCCTATTTCACAATAAGATAAAGATAATTATGTCCACTGAAATGCATTAGCTAACACAATAAGTTTAGTGCTAACAGCCATCTAATAAACCTAATGTCACCATGAAATAATAAAATATGAATGTGTAATTACATAACACTACATTCTATATGCTATTTCAAGATTAGGCTTTCTATTTTGTGGTTAGAGTGCCGATGGCTGTCAGTGCTGATGATATTCTAGCGGTGCCATTAGCCTACTTAAATTTGATGTAGCCTTCAACCTGTTACTGTTGTTACTTTCACCAAGACAGCCTGGGGAATATTGTTGTCCTTACACGCCCATTTTTGAACAATATTGATTGTCAACTGTGGCGTGATGGAGAGATTGATGGTCTAAACTGATGGCATGTTGGCAACCCAAACATTCGCTGAAGCTAGTGACTGACAACATATTGAACTGTGTACTTCAGTTCAACTTCCATACCCCTCGAGCATAAAAATGGCTGCCAGGTGAATAAGGAGAATAGTACAGAGAGGAATGTGTCTGAAAACCACATTATTCCACCTTTAGGGGAAACAGTGAATTTAAAGGCCACATATATTTTACAGGTGATTTAAATCCACACACGCAGAACTGGAAACTGTTTGTGCATTCAGTGATATAGTTCTCTAATGTACAAGTGTGTATTTGTGTCTGTGCAATAACTGTTTTCATATGTTTCAACTGTGTTTATGAGCTTTTTGAAATATAAAGTCTATTATATTCTATTGTTTTGTAATCTATATACTATAGGTACTAACACACATGTATTTTTAATCTTCTTTGCTGCATATCTATTTCACTGTACTGGATGTACAATATCAAATAACTATCATATTGCAGTGAGCTAGGTTTGTTTCACATTCATAGCTATTCACACAGTGAAATAGACAGCTTAAGTTACCACCTATAGTATTCAGAGCAGTGCTCCTCAACCTTGGGGTTCAGACCCCACAACAATAACTAGTTTAAAAAAAAAAAAATACTAAGAAATAATATGTGGTAAATTGTGACAATCCTTTTTTTTTGTCTGCATTTGTTCTCATTGTTTAACACCACAGAGAGGGTGTCAACATTGTTTGAGATCAATGCAATCCCAATCCAAAACAGACAAATCTATCAAATGTTCATTGTGGTCAGTTTATGACAACGACCTGCAGTGAAATCATCCTGACAGGCAGCAATGCAATTTTGTCCTCTGTAGCAGACAAGAGTTTTACCTTGTAAAGGTTCATACTGTCTTCCAAAGATAACTGTAAAGTTAGGCTCTTTTTAATCACACAGGTGCAGTGTTTGTTTACCTGTTTGACTAGTTTCAGCTACTTCCTGTAGCCTTCATCAGAAGAGTCACATGATGTTGTTGTGAGCTTCTTATAGGCTGTTTCAGGAGGATTGACCAGACAGCAGGGGGTCATTACGTCCCCTACTGTCTGACATTTTCTCCAGAACTGTATCCCAGGTGTGTGATAAGGTGTATTCCCCCGTCATCCCTGTTCATTGTCTTTGGTTCATGTTTTTGTACCTCGATGGCCTCTCTGATCCAGCTGGTACCTGTTGTTTTCAGCACAGGTGACCATGGCCTTTGTCCAGTCCATGATGTGGTTCTCTCTTGCAGTGGTTTGAAATGGATGATTTGAGGTTTTCCTGGTGTGCTTGTTGGTTTGCTGCTCTTGTTTGTCTGTGTGAGGTTTTCTTTTCACATTCAGTCTGGTGTTCTTTTTTACAGGTTCCAAATGTTCTCCCCCACATACGTTTTATTGCATGATAAACATACTATTTTGTATGTGACATTGCATTTTTGTTCTTCATGTGTCTTGTCTTTGGATCTGATCTTATCACACACCTGGGATGTGGTTCTGGAGAAAATGTCAGACTGCAGGGGACGTAACGACCCCCTGCTGTCTGGTCAATCCTCCTGAAACAGCCTATTAGACAGTTCACAACTATATCATGTGACTCTTCTGATGAAGGCTACAGGAAGTAACTGAAACTAGTCAAGTAGGTAAACAAACACTGCACCCGTTTACTTTACAGTTAAGTGTTTTACCTGCTATATAGATATATACGTCTAAAAGAAACACAAAAACACTTTTTAAAAAATGGTTGCATCATCTTGTTTCCAATCAAGAAAATTATTGAACCTGTTTAACGTAACCATATTTCAGGGAAAATGCCTAAAAAAACATACTCAAAGTAAATGATGAATTACTCCACAATCATAAGGTTCATATGGATGTTCTTTATGTCTATGGACATAGAATCTATTCTCATTGTCTAAAATATTGTATTTATTACTATGACTGTAATAAACTAAAAGAGAAATTAGAATTTTTTATCCCCACATGTTTTTTTCCTCATTTGACAGAGGATAACATCCTGCTGACAATGATTCCATGACAATAGCTGTCATTGACAACACATGTACAAAAGATGATAGAATTAGAGCAAAGGGAGAAGCCTCCAGAAAGGTTTTTGTTAGGATAACACCAGGTGGACAGTCCATTTGGCACAGTTTTGGTGGCAGACTGATCAGGCTTAACATGTTAATATAAGAACAAAAAAGACAAAAATCCTTTTCAATTCCTGAGTCTCAGTAGGATATGCTGCTAATGGTAAGAAATAGATTTAATTTTATATATTCATTTAACCCTTAAAGTCTCCTTAATGGCAGGTCCCACATGGATGTTTCTCTCCGTTTGACCTTTCTTAACCCAAATAGTCAGTTTAAAAATTTTCTAGAGTTTTTTCACTTACTTTGTCTATAAAAAAGGTTAGAAAATCTACTGTGAACGAGTTCTCTTGTCCATTTTTCCGAAGCCTTTGGTAATTTTGAAATCTAGCACTCATTTACAATTTAGTGCATGTTATAAATCTGCCAAAAGGGACTCTTCCCCAGCTTCTGCTACAGACATGAGTGAAATGAATGTAATAACCCAATAAAGTGAACTATGTCAAGGTTTAAAACCCATTGGAATATTTCCCAATGTTTATATCCCAATATTTTCAATTGCATAAACAGTGAAAAAAATTACAGCCGTCCAAAGTGTGTGCAGGGTGTGCCAATGATTGCATAACAGTTTTTAAAGTCTTTAATGATTTTTAAAAAATTATATCATCCTATGTATTTTACATTATTCAGTATAAATAATGTATTTTCCTATATTTAATCCACTGATCATGTACAACTCAATCAATTTAAATAATTGTATTCAAAAACAGAGAAAACTGAAGAAAAAGTGACTTTTTCTTCAAAAGTATCAGTAATTGAACATAAAAAAGAAGTCTCATAAAACACTCCATCAGTAGTAGCTTTTCCATTGACCCATAAACTACAATTTATACTGGAAACTGACTGGACTGAACTCCTTGAATACTTTTAAATCCAAACTCAAAGTCCTAGAGACTAACTCGATGATTTACACTTATTTTTCATAGTTTGACTTGCCTTGTAAATTACTGTGTGTTTTGACTGTATGTTGTAACTGTGTGTTGTATTTTATTCTGCCTCTTAACCAGGCCTCCTTTGGAAATGAGGTACTTAATCTCAATAGGATCTTTTCTCCTGGTTAAATAACTGTTACATTTAGATAAAAATGTGTGAACACTTTTTGTGCACAAAAATGTACCTAATGGAAAATCAACAATTTTGCCAAAATTGTTTGTGTTGGCATGAGGTAGTTTTTTGGGAGTAGCACAATTTGTAAACAATGTGAAATTGCAATGGAAAAACCTCTTTCCACAACTAGAGTCATGTAAATAAAAAAAATGGATGTTGACAAATGTGAAGGAGACGGAAGGACCACAAGTCATTTTTTAAAATTTAGCACGGAATAGAGAGAGAATACTGTACACCTGTAAATCAATGCAATATTTACATTCAATGCCATGTTATGAAATGACTTCTCATGTTACGATAATAAACAAATCAACACATTTGTGATTTAAATGAAAAACTAACATTACACACTTCAGTTTTCTCAACAGGTACCAAATATTAGTCATGTTTTGCGCAGATATCCAATGGAGAAGTGACTTGATCAAATTCCATTTTACTGGTGAATCAATGTTGTAGACGATAAGCGTGTTTCCATGGTAACTACAGAGCCTCTAAATGTCTAAATGGATCCTATCACATGACAAACTGCATTTTCCACCAATTGCTGCCATGCGTTGATAGGATTAATGTATCGACAGCTATTAAACATCATAGATGAGTGGATGCTTTCAGTCACCAGTTGCATTTTGGGTGTTTATGTGTTAATGTCCTTAAGCTAAAATCCTATATTTTTCTTCGAGTAAAATCATTGCTCCAGTGTAATGGTCATTACCTATAGCAGATCACATAATAATAATAATAATAATAATAATAATAATAATAATAATAATAATAATAATAATAATAATAATAATAATAATAATAATAATAATAATAATAATAATAATAATAATAATAATACACTCTGACATAGGGCCTGGTTTTCCTTTTTCGAATTTTCGCTCACTCAGCTCAGCATGCTTTCTTTAAATTGTCCTTTATTATTTGATCTTTCTAAATCATATCTTGTTTTGCCTCCAGGCTGAGTGAAGTGACAGGAACAGTATGTGTGTTGTACCTGTTTGCCCGTGGAGCTCTCGGTGTGATTGATGGAGCTGCAGCCGGCGTAGCAGGGGGAGTAATACATCACCCCGTTTGCCCCACACACCGGATTGAACAGCTCTTTGGCACAACTACAGCGAGCATTACAGCCTGACGTTAGGTTCTCCTCTAGGGAGGAGCTGTGGATATGAGAGCAGAGGAGGCAGAAAGGAAACAAATTAAAGGAGAGAGGAAGGAGGAGGAAGAGGAGAAGAGGGGAAATACACAAAGAAATGGTTAGTTAAAACACTACTCTATGGATAAACCTTTAAAGACCCTGAAGCAGGGGTTTCAAACATGTGGCCTGGGGGTCAAATGTGGCCTGCCAATGGTTCCAATGCCATCCTTCTCAGTTTTCTTTGCCTATAAATGATGACAAGTTAAATTTTTGTCATTGTTTGACTGCAAAAAATATTAAATTATGAAAATATTGACAGTTACAAACTATCCTATAACAATAAAATGTGAATAACCTGAAAAAATAAGAACAACCTGAAATTTCTAAAGAAAATTAGACATAATTTGAACTATTTTCTGCTTCTGTTAGTAAGAGTTTAGTGTTTTTGTAGAACTGATTCATAATAAAAACACATGGACCCCTGCTCTGAAGACAAATATGTCAAAACATTTTGTTCAGGGGCTATATGTATATACCCGGTTTGACCTGAAGTGGGCTAGACCAGTAAAGTATAATAACTTAGAATAACTAAATGTGCTTTTCATTATAGCCTAAGTCATCCACTAAATGGAGAAAAGCATGGAGATGATGACAGATGTCAAAGTATATGGTTTTTTACCATTGCTATTTATTGTTTATTGTTGTTATGGTACGGTGTGCTCGTGTGTGAATGTGTATGTTGCCGGACACCTGAATTTCTCTCTTGTAGAGATCAATAAAGTTTTCATCATCATCATCATCATCATCATCTAGTGTGATTAGAGCTGATTATTATGATGTGATTATTTATCATGTTTTGTTTCATTATATTACAATACATTATGTTGCTTTACAATAATACAATATGAGGTGATGTAATATGCTATTTTGTGCTGCTTTGCATTGCGTCACATTGCATCATTGCTAGGTTACATTGCATTTAGCTAAGTGACAATTTATTACAAAATGGTAAGCTGTAATATGGTGCAATACAATATAATACGGCACACTACGATAATCAAAGTCAATCTAAGGGAAAAATTATCAATTAAATGTTGATTTTTAATCTATATAAATCATGTCTCATTTTACATGAGCTAATAGACTCAAGAAAGAAGGGAATAAATATGCACGTAACATGTTTGTCACAAACTGAGCAATGAAGAATCCCCAACTAACATATGCTTCATGTTAATGTGGTATTTTTAGCTGGAAGTGCATTGGTGAAAACAAAACTGTTTCCTATAGAGTGTGCATCAGACTTTTTCAATTGTTCCATCTCAACTTTTGTTATCCTCATATTACCACCCAGAGGCCAATGTGCTGTTTAGTGTCTTCATCTTTATGGGTTGGTTCTGCTGCCTGTCACTGCCAAATCAACTTGTCATGTGTGACAGTAACTGACCCCAATGTGTTGCCACAGACGTGCAGAGTCATTCTGCTGCAGATCAGTTAAATGCATACATTTTTTTAAAACAGATTAACCATAATGATGGATTGATCTGGAGTAATACATTCATTTTGACAGCCCAAATTGAGATAAATATATTGACTTCAAATCAGTTTGAATAGGACATCTTACAGCCATGATGTGTCCTATTGTTTTTATCCATATAGTTTCTAAACATCAAAGAAAAGTGTCTATTTGGTTTTATGTTAGATTTTTCTTGTTCGGTGAGATATGAAGAAAGTAAATGGTTAGTTGTGGTAGAACATTATTATTTACAATGAGATAATGACAAATATTTAACCAATTTAGAGGTAGAACATTTAAAATCATGGTCATGCATTAAAAAAAAAAAAAATCAATGTTGAGCGAAATTAAGTGAAAACAATGTCTGACGCATTTTGGAATATCATTTCAACAAAACTAACCAATGCAATGATATTTATCCCAATGTAATGCTATATTATATCATTATTGGTTCATAGTGTTACCTCATACATTGTTTCACTTGAATTCAATGTGTCCCAATTTGGCTCTTTGTTTTAGTGCAAAAAATGTCAACCCAGGGTCATAACATATCTTTAAATAAAACAATTTAATATTTTTAACTTCCACAAATAAGGTGAAAGTCTTCAGAAAAACAATTGGTATTTTGAGCTCAGATTATATTTACTTATGTTATTATTACAATTTACAGATTACAATAGACCAAACATTTAGTAACAGACGTCTGGATGATATAGATTTTAGTTTTGTGATCAATACAACTTTTTTTCAAATTCTTCTTTGGGGCCAGATTGAACCCTCAGCAGGGTCAGTTTTGACCCGCGGGCTGTATGTTTGACACCAGTGTTCTACATAAAGGGAGTGTGGTGCAGCAGTGTCCAACCTGTTTCTTAGTCGTAGACGGCTTGGTTTATTGTATAAGGATGTGAACTGGTCAAAGCGGTGCTTCTCCATTAGGCTAGCCTCATACGGTGCAGTGACGCCAGCCATGGGTACATTGGGGCAGCTGATCAGAAAGACGAAAATGCTGAGGAGGCTGACCAACGCACTCATCATGCAGAAACGGATGATGCCTCGACACCGTAGGTTCAGTCTTTTTACAATGTAGCCACCTAGAAAGGTGCCGCCGCCTCCCGCTGGTACCACCATATACCCTTTGAAAAAAGACAACACTTCAGACTGTATTTATGAAGTTTTCATTTCTTAAAATAAATGGACTGTGCTTATATAGAGCATTTTATACACCAGTTGGTGCCCAAAGTGCTTTACAATTCCTCACATTCACACATGCACCAGTAGACAGCTGCTCCCAATACACTGGGAGCAACTTAGGGTTGCTCTCAGTTGTAATGCCTTGCCTAAGGACACCTCGATTTGTGGACAGCCAGAGCCGGGATGTCACAGCCGCCCCTACGCACCTGTACTGCTCATACTTAGGACATCAATTGTGTTTTATGTATTATAATGGTCTACAAGTAAAATGCATCCGGAATAAAACTACTGAAATTTTACCACGAGTGTTAGTGATAAAGAAAACTTAAGTCTTAAATGCTGGTTGGCTCAAGTTTCCAAGGGTCAAAATGTGAAATTCTTAGAATTAACAAAAGAATAGGTTTTAGTCCAATGGAATATTGGTGTCAGATCTACTTCAAAACACTGTCTGCACATTATGATCCATTCACTTTACAGGTTCTTTCTAGTGGAATATTTTTAAATCCATTGTATACATGTACATAACACACCATCATATATATAAAAACATGAGCTAACCAGCACTTTTGTCATTTGTTTAATGATTCTTAAGTAAGATTTCACACATCTAATGTCTGAAGATGATACTTTCTGAAAAAAATAGTCAAGCAGTGTTAAAAATTCAGTATATATGCTATATATATATATATATATATATATATATATATATATATATATATATATATATATATATATATATATATATATATATATATATATATAGACACATATAAATCCCCATAAATGCACCATTCTAGACTATTTTAATATATGAATACACGGTATGAAAAAGAAATAGAGGTGGGTTGTTTTGCCTTTTTATTTATGTATTTTTTGTTACGTTTTTTTTTTTTTTTTTTTTTTTGGGGGGGGGGGGGGGTAATATACGTGGGTGTGTGGTGATCCATAACTAACATAGCTAACACTGGTGTGAAGTAAAAGTCAACCTTTAAATACTTTGAATTCTTTAAATACTTTGCTGGGTTTTATTCCTCTATTCTACAACTAATCTTAAATACATGTGGACACACAAACACTGGGCCCCATGAATTGGTCATATTTACCCCACTCTCGCTCCTTTATGACGCCCAAGTGTATGGGGATTGGGGAAGTTTGCAAATTCTGAGACTGACAGTTCAGTTCAGGTGAATGTTAATGCCACTTATGTAGGATAGGTGGAAGAAAACTGTCACAACCTGCCTGTTATTTTAATTGGTTTTATTCCCTGAGGGTGAAATTCATTGAGCAGACGTAGCCAGAGGGAGAGTTGATCCACCCCCCCACCCCCAACAAACTGCACCTTGCATAAATCATAATGGGGCAGAACCTATGGGGAGCAGCCATTGGCAGCCAAAAGTAGTAGCAAGTAAACAAGTAGCCGTTGGTGAGTGAGATTGAGTGGAAAACAGTTGCTTCTGCAGTCGTAAGCTTTTTATTCTGCCATCGTCCTACAGACAAGACAACAATGTGTCATTTTAAGCCACATTCAGGCAGCAGATCTTAATACACAATTTGGATTTTTTTGGTGTCTTGCCCAAGGACACTTCGACATGTGGACGCCGAGAGCCGGGATTCAAACCGCAGACCCTTCAGTCAGTGGAAGACCCAATCTACCAAGTGATCAAATTTAATTCAAAGCCATAATTAAATGCGACTTATACCAGTTGTGAGTATAAACTGAATGTGACCCTGAAGTGATCTGTGCAAAACCTCATTGTAAGACCTTCATAATAACTCACTCACCAAACAATGTGGCTGCCTCTGATGCACTAAGACTGAACTGTGACTCCAAGAACTTAGGACCAAAGGTGGACATGCCAGCGATGAGGGTGGCGTCTGTAGCCCCTGCTAAGCACAGGAACAGGAAGGTGGGATTCTTTAAGAGAAGAAGGACTGATCTGGAAAAACAGAGGACAAAATACAACAAATTCAGGAAATGTCTGAATCATCATATATTAATGCATTTTTACTGCTATAATAATCACAATGAATTATGTCTTCTTTTTTTTTTGTTAATCACATACAGTTCTAAGTAAACCTTTCATACACATTGGTCACTACAGTGGGCGGCTATTCTACAGCTGGATTTTGTAGTTTTAGTTCCATATCAGTGAACCCAGTGGACGCTCATGCATGGTCCCATAAACTGCAATTAGCCTTTTTCACACGGTGGTCATCTTGAAGGCTTGGGTGGGTAAAGGTTGTAAACCAGGGGTCTCAAACATGCGGCCCAGGGGTGAAATGCGGCCCACCAAAGGTTCCAATGTGGCCCCTGGGATGGATTTGCAAAAATACCATCCCAGGGGCCTGTGGAACTCATTTTAGCTCAGGTTCCACATACAGACCCATACTATCTAGAGTCAAATTTTAACAGAATAACCTACAAAAAACTATGACTCCATATTTCCTTCTCACATTGATGTGAAAATAATTTCCATTATGCCCATAAATAATGACAACTTCAAATTACTGTCTTTGTTTTCGTGCAAAAAATAGCATTAAATTAGTAAAATATTTACACTTACAAAACTATCCTGTAACAAGAAAATGTGGAAAAACGTAAACAAATATGAACATCCTGAAATTGCTAAAGAAAATTAAGCAAATTGTCTTTGTAGTAGATCTGGTCCATAACGCATGGGAGTAAATGATAAATTGAGGCATAATATTGTTAGAATTGCATGTATTCTTCTTAAGATATTACATTTTTTTTCAGGTTATTCACACCTTTCTTGTTTTTTTTTTTGTTTTTTTTTGGGGGGGGGGGGGTAAGTAAGTATTTTCTTAAGTTTTTTTAAGTTTGTTGTTAATTGGGTTTGTTTGCACTAAAACAAAAACAAAAATTTGGAATTGTCTTTTTTTTCTAGGTTATTATTTTACTGGTCCGGCCCACTTGAGATCAAATTAGGTTTAATGTGGCCCAAAAAACTAATGAGTTTGAGACCCCTGTTGTAAACAGAAGAAGAGGAATGTCGACATCGTTTGACATTTACCTCAGAGATTTGGACAGGCAACTTGAACGAAAAAGGCTACAGTAACTTCATCGAAGCATATATTCACAAAATTACAGAAAAAGACATGAGAAAAAGCTAATAAATTCATGCTCACTGATGCTAACTAATAGTTAGTTGATTGTGCTAACACTTACACATACACCAAGGTATGTGTAAACCAACAATATGTGTTCACACTGGTTCTTTTCCTGATTTAGTGTCAGTCACTAGTAAACTTTCTTTATGGTAAACATAAAGACAGGTTAGCTTTAGCACAACTGAATTCACATTGTGTCTATAGCACTTGCAGGTTAACAAAACACAGAAAATAATGCAAGATGATAATGCTAAGATGCTAATAATGCTAACTCTGGCACACAGCAGTATGATGACATGAAACCAGCGCTACCCATCTGAGCCTTGTTTTGAATCCAAGATGGCGTCACATGTGAAGTCAGCTAATCTATGTCATTTTATGTAACTTTCCTGTTCTTGATAAACTTCATTTGCACTAATATATTTAGGTAGAAATTAATTGCTAAATCTAGTTTTTTTTAAAGCAAAAATATGTTGTTTTTTTGCACATTATATGAGTGTGTAATAACTAGTATTACAGTATAATCAAATCTGATATAACATAGAAATGATTTTACTTCAGTTTTCACACAGTATGCCACCTTAAAATGAAAAAAATATTGTCCAACTGAGTAGACATGATTGTGAAAAATAGATTCATAAAAACATTTCAATCACATTGTTTTTCTCATGCCTGAAGATGGATAATAACACTGAGGGGGGGGGGGATCATGCTTCTCATAACACATGTATGAAAGGGTTAATGTCAACAGAAATTCAGTGGGCAGAAGGGGAGTAAAATAGATCTTATAAAATAACCGTCAAGCTCCCTTTTTAATTAAACCAGGCTGCACTAATCTCAACAGCCTGGAGACACTCCTAATACTGTACAGATGAACACGAGATCCATCGACATAGTCATGTTACATAATATGACATGATTATCATCTCACTGCCTGTGTAATCCCTGGTCCCATGCAGATGACAGCACACTGTGGCTGCTGAGCTCATAGTAAACACAGTTGTAAAAACAACAGCTGAGGTAAGACTGCATCCATCTGCACATGCATTCATGTTATCTGGGAATGTGAGGCTGAGGTGTTATTGACTGTATAGTATTCATAAGGCCACAGTATATACTGCATTTACACACCTGTTTGACTACCTATAAAGTAGGTCACTGGTAGTAACCCATTAACAACTCATACTTTGCCTTTATCTTTTGTAATATGTATCAGTGTATGCTCTACCTTGGCATATCCTTGACTGATTTACCAAACTGAGGATCAGAAGCTGTGGTGTGGCTGCCATCTTTGAGCTGATGGGCCTCAGAGACCCTCGTGGAAACAAACTCCTGAGAACCTGAAAGACAAGACAAAAGTATGAAAAAACAGTGAATTCAGCAGACCCACAATTTAAAGGGTACACTGCAAAAATCTAAATCTTACCAAGTGTATTATTGCTCATTTGTAGTTAAAATATGTCATCACACTTAACCCTCTGATGCAGACTGGTCACTACACGGGACAGTTGTTCTACAGTTGTTCTCTTATATATTCATGGGTTTTGTTGTTTTAGTTCTATATCAGTCAGTTCATACCATTACTGTAACTGGTCTGTTCTTAATACCTGATCTGCACTAACATGTTTACATGTAAATCAATTGTTTGTTATTATTAGACTGTAATTAACAGTCTTCTTAATCAAAACTGCATTAATTAATTTTATTTTTATTTCATAGCGTTCTGATATTGTGTTTTAAGTACACGTTTCTTTGCCTTAAGTCAGAGGGAATCTGTTGGAACTCCTACCTGGTAACTGTCTCGGGTAGCCCAGGATAGGAAAGGCAACGATCAGAGCTGCTGCTCCTCCTGCCAAGAAGCCGATCCACCACGCTCCCACCCACAGAGGATTCTCTGGAGTCATTTCCGCCCTGTGGAATCAAACACATCACATGTCAGTGCCCTCATACATGCCTTCCAAACCTGTGTGATATTTGCATTTTATTTCTATTCTAGTCTGCATTTGAAAGGTTCAGTGTGTAATATTAATTATCCAGTGCTAAAGATTACAAGTGAAGGAACACCTCGCCTCGCCTTGTTCAATCTCAGTTTATTATGATTATAGGAATAATATTAACCCTTTAAACTCCAACTCAATTTCACCTACATTTCTTAATTAAATTAATTGAATGCTGTTCTTGAAGCATTTTGATAACATGCAATTGTTGTTTGCTTATATTATAAATAAAAATATTAAGATGAACTGTGGGATATTGGAAGAGGGTCCTGTTAAGTGATACAATATTCAATTGTGGATATTTGATGTTTTGGATCATATTTGTACTACATTTAGAATAATATTTGTACTACATTTATACTAATATTTGTACTACATTTAGACTAATATTTGTATGACATTTGGACAATTTTCTTTGTTTGTTTTGGATGTTTTTGTTCGACTATGACTGCATTTGATGGAATATGGTTCCTCTGTGGATAATTATGAGACAAAGTTTCAGATCTGAGTTTGAACAAATCAGTGATTGTACCTGCTGTGGATCTTTTATTAGAAAGTGTCATATCTTCTGATATGTGAGAATCTCCGTTGTCAAACTACATTAGGTCATGTGACATTTGGGACAGGTTTGGGTGGTTTGCTTAACACTTCCAGCCTATACGTGGCCCCTTGGAAGTTTAAAAGCTTAACTGTAATATAAATATAAAACTATAACTAATATTAACCAAACTTAAAGCGCTTCTATGTAGTATTGATATATCATGTATAAGAACACAATTAGGACAATCAAAGCTACCAACATATCAACACTATCCATAGACTGTATCAAACTCATTGTTTAAATACGTATATCTGTATTATGGATCACATTTTCATCACATTTTCTTCTTCAATCACAAAGTCAGACAGCTGATCAAAATATTGTCTTATATTCTCTTTTAGCATCAGCTGATAGTTTACATTATTGCTCTGTTAGCCTTGCTCTATTTTTAGACAGAAACCGCCACAGTAAAACAGTACATAAATCATACAATAAACCTCTGTTTACTGTACAGTTTGTGTTGACAATAGTCATTAGCTGTATGAAAGATCTCTCTAGAACCAAACAAGGTCAGAACTGTCCCCATTTAGTCTGAACCATTAATTAAAAACCTGCAATAATATCACAATCATTTTATACTGTCATAAACCTAATAATATATAACGTATTGGTAGTTTCCATCCCTTCCTGTCACTTCCCGACACCACCTGTCACTACTTCCTCTAATATACTGTATATTGACAATATACTATCTCTACAGTCTAATATGCTAGTGTCTATTATAACTATTATAAACACTCTAATGATAATTTATGATCATGTTTTAACATTTGAAACAAAAAATATAACCCTTTTAAATTACATTAATATTTACACTGGATTCCTCCTATCATAAAAGAGAGAGAGAGAGAGAGAAAAAAAAAAAGAGATTCTATTTTGAGACACTGCACAGATATACCGTGGTAAAAAAAAAAAAAAAAAAGTTTTTGGCCACCAAATGGGTTTGTAATATATTGCATGAAGAATCATTCTTAAGTCACTGAAATCTGCCCAGTGTTGTTCAATTCTCCAAACCCAGATGTTCCTTTCTGCACATGCTCTGTTTGGTCAAGGTCAAAACTGAATGTTTCAGTAGAAAAAAAGTCCAGGACATAACATGTTGAAACGGTCAATTTATTTATTTATTTAATAATAATAATAATAATAATAATAATAATAATAATAATAATAATAATAATAATTTATCTTAAGCAGCCACATATTTTGAAACAACAAATATTTTTCTATGAATATAATTTATATACTAATGAATCAATAATTAAAAGCACTTTGGGTGTCTTGAAAAGCACTATTGAAATAAAATATATTATTATTTCATGATTATATTGGAAACTGTAAAATTTTAAAGGTGTGCAAAACGTTTTTCTACTACTGTAGAGGACAGCATGTTCCCTCTATCATATACTATTTCTGAACTTGGAACCCCTTTACTTTCTCAAAAATCACACACACTAAACCTTGAAAAAAACTTAGACTCTCTGTCTTACGTCAGGTGGATCTCAGTGAAAATGTTGAGGAAGTATCCTCCCAGCAGGTAGCCCGCCGCTGGACCCACAATGGCCGCTGTATAGAAGATCCCTGAGGAGAGAGAGACAGGCCAAGGGTGTGTCAGTACTGTAACTGTCTACTTCCTGTTTCCTACTACCAGCACATATCTTCCTGCCCTAGAAGTTAAAAGGCTCCCATTGTTTTCTACTGGCCACTGGGTTCACAAAGTTAGTGTTTCATGAGAAGAAAAACCTGGACAATGAGAAACTGTATGTGTGTTTGTGTTAACTATGGTCTAATCCCAAATCACCTCTAACCCCTACACCTTAAACATGAGCTGCAAAGGGTAGAGGTTGAAATATCCCCCTAAAGAAATGGGACAAGTGCGGCACAGCGGGGCAGTAGTTAGCACTCGTGCCTCACAGTAAGAAGGACCCTGGTTCAAATCCCACACCAGACCTTTCTGTGTGGAGTTTGCATGTCCTCCCTGTGTCTGCGTGGGTTCCACCATCCAAACACATGCACTGATAGGTTAATTGGTTAATCTAAAATGTCCATAGGTGTGAATGTGACCTGAGATGAACTCTGAGACTCATACAGGGTGTACCCCGCCTTCACCCATTGTAGCTGGATTAGCCCCCCCAGTGACCCTTGTGACCCTAGTGAGGATAAAGCAGGTTCAGAAAAGAAATGGGACAATACTTCGCAGCCTGTTACATCATCAGCAGTCTCTGTAACCTGCCCCTGTACGAAAAACAGATGTAGAAGTTAACAATAAATGAGGGTTAATTGACATGATGACATCCCAAAAGTACACCATACACTGTTAACCCAGAAGTAAGTAAGGTTTAATTAAAAAAAAATAAGCTTTGTTGGATTACTCAAACTATTTAAGTGAAGTTTACTTACAAAATCTGATGACAGTGTACTTGAATTTCTGAGTAATGAAAACTTTTATCTTAAGTTTTAACCGTTGACTAAAAATATTTACTTTAAAACATTTTCATGCAATGTCTTTTTGGCCTATTGCTACACAGCTACTATTTATTCGGCAATAAAATAAAATAAATATTGTTCATTTGAATCCTTGCATTTTGTGTTTATTAAATGTTTTTATTAAGACAAATGGCAATTTTAATTACAGATAAGACTTAGAGTTCGACAGACTTAAGAAAAGTTGTTAAATTAAATTGTTGAATTAATCTGATTGCAATTGAAAATTTGTTTTACCTTTAAATCTGTTGCAAAATCAACCCCAATATTCAGACATTCAACTGAGAATTTCAAGTACAAATAATGTATTTTCAAGTTTAAATAAGCTGTCTTTTCTAGTACAAATAACTTAATAATTTAAGTCCAATACATTTAGCATTAAAGTTGAACCTACTTAAACCAATTAATTAGTTAGTCAACACTCAAATAACTTAATTACAATCACTTGCCTCAAATTTTTTAACTAATCTCTACTTATACGGGCTTACAGTGTCATCGGTCCAGGAGATTCAACGTAATAAGTAAGACAACATGAAATGATCAAGTTTATCAGCACTTGTGAACAGACGACACAGAAGTACGCCATACCACTGGAAATGGTCTCCTTGAATAGTACCCGGTAACCAAGTTGAGTCAAGATGGCTCCACAATAGCAATACATGCAGCTATTAACAAATATAAAAACTTAGTTTCCTATAGTATTCACCTGCACACACCAGTAGCTGTAACCATCTCTATTCCGTAGGCTTTATGGATCTTTTTGCAGCTTACAACTGCAATGCTGTCAGTTATGAATTAAAATGACATAAATAGTCAATCAAATAATTAACCTGCTATGGAACTATGTCATTTATAAAGGACACTTAAAAACACAGCATTAAAAAAACCCCACATACCTCTAATCCAGAGGTCTTCAACCCTGCTCCAACACACCTGATTCAAATGATCAGCTCGTTATCAAGCTCTGCTGAAGCCTGATAACGACCCATTGATTGGAATCAGGTGTGTTGGAGCAGGGTTGAAGACCTCTGTGATAACCAATCATATTGTACCATCCATTTTAAAGAGTTTACAATTTCACTAACTGCACTGTTTTTGGATGTTTTTGTGAGAGTTGAACCACATTTGATTTGTAGTTTTCCAACCTTACGTTCATCGTTTTCAGAATTCATAGCTGACATGATTTTTTTTTGGTATTTTTCATGATTTTATTATCATTCTGAAATGAAATATTCTGTGTTTTTCAGTCAAATATGTCCATGGATAATGAAGCCATTGTTCTATTCTAAATTGTTTTTTACATTAAGAATTCATGAAAAAAATATTAAAATATATACCCAAACACAGGCATCTTCAAAGTATTCCACAAAGGGCCGGTGTGGCTGCAGGTTTTTGTTCCAACCAACCAAGAGTTCACAGTTTGAACAAACGACTCTGAAGACTGAGTTCAGTTGATTAATTAGTCTGGTGTGTTGCTGCTTCATTGGAACAAAAAACAGCAGATACACTGGCCCTTTGTGAAGTAGTTTGGAGATACCTGCCATTATGGGATAAAGTAATTTCTGAATGATGGTACCCCAAAATAAAGGTCAGTTTTGTAAAGCGAGCATAGGAAATTTACTTTCGGTCTTAATAGACTCCAAATCCAATGTCATTCTTTTTTTTTTTCATGCATTATCTTAATAAGTCCAATAGAGGGTTAAGTTGTTTGTGAAGATAATCTGTATATGTGTGTTTCTTTCATCACGGCAGGACTTTTTGACTATTTTCTTCCATCTGACCAATGATTCAAATAGAATTATGGGAAATTTCTTTTAACCCTTTGCTTGTAATGTGGTCCTGGTTTGTTTCTATTTCAAGGCCTGTACAGCCTCACCTCTGGTAAATGGATAATTGGAACAACACTATCTCTTAACGTTAACATGTAAAAGGAGAGGTAGGGGTAAGGGATGACTTTGGATTGAGCCTGTATGTGTCATGTATGTGCACAGAAACCTGAACTACCTGCCCGTGTAATTATTGTCAGCTCTTTTACTATTTCAGTTATGAACTATTCCTCATGTAATCAACTTTAAATTTATGGCCTTGTTCTGATGCCCAATATCCAGGCTACGTCTCTCCTCCCCCTCCCCCTCCCCCTCCCCCTCCCCTCCCTCATGCGTGCAACGGAGACACCCTGCAGAGCAACATTCCCGTCTCCATGGTGCTTCCTTTGGGGACAGACAGGTAATAATAACACTCAGGTACAACTAAAAAAAACAAAATCTGTTGAGTTAGATTTGTATGATGATTAAAAGAAAAATATTGCCATGCCGATTCCAAAATTGCAGTGAGTTTTTTTTTTTTTATAGCACGTTAAGTTTTTTACTCCAAAGCGTACCCTCCAAATCAAAATTACACTGATTAGCAGTTGTAAGACTTGATGTAATCAGACGATTGGACTCCTCTACAGCTACATGGAAACTTGTTTATGCAGCTACCATGGAGACAGTGTTGTGTTCCCCAGTTTTATTTTTACCCTGAGCTTCAGCATCGTTTGTTACTACTGTGAAATTAAACCACTGATAAAGCATCATAATATAGCCTTATCCATGCTGATGTAGATATGTCAAATTTTATGGACATTTTTCATCTCTGAATACAAAAGAAAATTTAATTCACAAAATGAAAATGAAACCCCAGAGACATAAATAGACTACTGTACGTAATGTACGTAAATATGCACTGTACGTTTCATCCCATTGGCTATGAGGGAGCTACCCATGATGCTTTTGGTGAGCCTTTGACTCTCATTCATTACAGAGTTACTGTTTTGTGAATTTTTTCGAGTGTGCTCATTGAAACTTTATTACAGAACCTATTTGTTATTCATCATGAGCCCAAAGAAAGTGATTCCCAGTGCGAATGAAAAGAAGAAGCAGGCTGTGTTATCATTAGAAGCGAAACAGGATATATTACATCAGCATGAATTCAAGACATGCTGGCCAAATTTCATCAACTTTCCAAATTTGTGGAAAAGAAAAAACCATCCTGAAAAATGTTCACGAGTCATGCTGTCACACAGTTTGACAATTTATGACTTGTGCATTTTAGGACGATTATGGAAAGGCATCAAAGGCAATTGTCCTTGGATCGATATTTCAGCAAACGTCTGTCAACAAACATTGTTGAAGTTGAACAACCACAATGGTATGTAAATGATTTGCATGTCTTGTTCATTTTAATGGTTTAGTCATTGGGGAACAAAGTGACAACAGCCAGTGTGTTACCAATATATCATAAAAATGTTTACTTATATTACTCTGTTAATGCGTTACATTTTACTGCCGTTTCAAAGACAAAACTGTTGATATAAGGTCAAATAAACAGGATTGTTTTCATCTTTCTTAGCAAAAGAAAATGGATTGGAAAAGTCATGTATGTTAATAAGCAACCTGCAGTAGGTCTTTAAGGTTTATGTATTACATTTAACTGACACACAAAAACAAAACGTGGACATAAACACACTCCGAATCCTTGTGGAAAATCTACCCAGAAGGAGTTGAAGCTGTTATAGCTGCAAAGACCAAACCCACATCAGATTAAACCCTATGGATTAAGAATGGGATGGAAAGTTCATATGAGAGACAAGGCAGTTGAAGGAATACATACAGCAATATGTTCATTTTGAGTGCTTGGAGAAAAGTCATGTGTTACCATTTGGAAAAATTCAAACATTTGCATAACAACATGTCTGTAGGCTGCTGGGACATCTGACTCAAAGAGAGGAAGAGAAGACACAGTCAGTTTCACAGACTGTCAGTGTGTTTAAGTGTGTACTGAACAGTAACTATTTCTAGTTCACTATTTCGACCTAAAAAACATTTTTCATCTGTAATGTATGTAAGTGTCTCTGTGGTGATTGAGGCCATAGGGTACTTTATGTAGTCACTGCTGGCCTGTCACAGAAATACATTATGTCAATATAAAATATCTGAGCAAAGAAAAATTGGAAGGAAGACACCAATTAAAGTCATGCAATTATTTAAAAAAAGTTCGTATTACATATGTATATCTGATGCAATTAAATCTCAATCAATGCAATTAAACAAA
Source organism: Siphamia tubifer (assembly GCA_020466265.1). Taxonomy (NCBI): domain Eukaryota; kingdom Metazoa; phylum Chordata; class Actinopteri; order Kurtiformes; family Apogonidae; genus Siphamia; species Siphamia tubifer. Next base: position 28,858,945 of record CM035789.1, read on the forward strand.
AGGAGGGTCTTCCTGTGGTAATTTAGTTGGCAATAAGTTATCAAAATAAATAGAGTATGATGCACATCTGAGGGTCTAAAACAAACAGGCCTATAGCCTGTATGAGTAAAATAGTACTCAATAGAATTCAGATTTTGAAATGTACATCACTTCTTATTTTTATTTAATCTTCCAATGTTGATATTTGACTTCAGTTTTATTCTACAGTTCATCTTTTAGTTTTTTCTTTTATGCTTTATGAGGAAAAAACATCTGCAGAAGCTCAAAAAGATTAGCAGAACACATGAATGTCAATAAATAAATATAATATTATATTATATTATATTATATTATATTATAGAAAATGTGGAGTGTGGAGTGTGAAGGCAACAGTGGTACCAGTAGTGATCTGAGCACTAGGGGCAGTGACCCCCAAGCTGGGAGAATGGCTCCAGCAGATACCAGGAACAACATCAGAGATCTCTGTACAAAAGAGCGCATTGCTAGGAACAGCTAAGATCCTGCGCAGAACCCTCAGGCTCCCAGGCCTCTGGTAGAGGACCCGAGCCTGAAGGAGACACCGCCCACGTGGGGCGAGAGGAACATTTTTTTTTTTTTTTTTTTATAGATACAATAATTTACCAGGAAATGGTTCATTCAGATTAACAATGTCTTTTTAAAGTGTGCTCTGGCCAAGAGAGCAATTATATTTAGTTGTTCATTTTTATTTCAGCAAACAAAACAATTATTTCCCCACTAGCTTTAGCTTTATCTTTATGTTAAGTTTATTGTAATCAGTGTGCGTGTCCGCAGAGACATGTCATGCTATAACTTAATGAATACTTGAAATATCACCATGAAATTACATGGGCATATACATATAGCTAATAAACACCAGATGCAATGATCCATTTGAGTAAAGGTCAAGGTTGTACTTAGCAGAAAGTTCAAAATCACATTATTGGCTCTAATTCAAGAATGGGTTGTCATAGAAACTAGAGATTGGCACAAAATAGGGGCAAGATTAGGCATTCTCTGAATACTTGTATGTTCATACACAATCATGTCACTGTTTCAATACCAGGAACTGAATGACATTAATTGCTATTATCACCTTTACTTGTGTCATACTTGACATGGACTATCACGTTGCACTTATTGTGTGAAACTCACCTATATAAACAGGTGCGTAGCTGGACTTTACATTTTCATCCAGGTATGTCACTCCTAAGGTGTAAAGCGGTGTGGCACCCATACCATGTAGAAGCTGTCCCAGCATGAATACAAAGCGATAGCGGGACAGTCCTGCAGTCTCTTTGTTATGACACGGGCTGGTACGGTTAGCAGAGCATGTTCCTGTCAGCTCAGGCAGGCTGACCTGATAAGGAGGAGTGGTAAAGTGTGGCAAGGCAAAAACAAGAGATCCCAGTGCCATGATTAGGACACCCCATCCTAACCAGCGAGGCTTGTGTCCAGTCCCACCAAAATAACTGACAAACGCCAAGCACACGCAGGCGGCAATGTCGTAGGAGCTGGCTATGAGTCCGGCCTGATAGCTGCGCAGGTCGAAGCGCCTTTCGATAGATGTGACCACCGTGTTGACGAAGCCATTGATTATCATCCCCTGAAGGAAAGAGGCCACACAAAGAAAGAACAGCACCCATCGAGGGGTATTGAAAACCTGGATGGCTTTAGGTGTCAGAGCCCCCCATCCGCACAGCTGATCAGAGTCAGTGGAGATTTGATTTAGCTCCTTGGGACTCTGTGCACAGGCTGTCAGTCCGGTCCCATACAGCTGTCCTCGGAATGAGGTGGCCCCGGTAAAAATGTGGGCCTGAGATGGGCCATCAACTACAGGACTGCCAAGGCTTCTGGAACAGGAGCCTATGGGGCTGCCTGTCTGAGAGTCCACAGGACTGGGGGTGTCCATAGAGGGGCCGCCATTGGCAGGGTAGTCCTGCAAGTCCAGGAGCTCCTGCTTGGAGCTAAAGGAGGCATCGGCATTGAGCAAGACTGGCATTGCCCCTCTGGGGGGCACTGTGGGAGGAGGGTGAAGGCTAGATATACAAGGAATGTGTCAAAAACTACCAATCTGAAAAGAGTTCATCGACTGTGGTCAGGTTGTTCAGGCTTAAAGAATGATCGAGTTTAATTTCGCATACTCCATGCGTCCACAGTGCCAAGTGTCTGTTAAAGATCTGCAGCTCCAGCTTTTCCGTCTGTAGAACTCTGCATTGGTCGAAACAACTGCTTCATGTCAACGGCACCCTGTGGAAGAAACAGGAAAGGGAGAGTTAAAAGAAAGACAACGGGATCCTTTTAATTAGGTCCAACAACTCTTAGTGTTTGCATGAATGAGCTGCTTAAAATCCTTGTATCCTCAGTGCTGCTCATGTGGAGGAAAAGCTCTGCAGACACACTGACAGGACAAATGTGTGTCCAGCTGTGTCCTTTTAACCAAGCCACAGTGAAACAGAGAACATGGACTGTGCACTGCTCTTATAATAGTGTCAAACAACTGCAATTAGCAACATCATGTCATACCGACACATGTTGACCATATCAACCGTTAAATGAAACACACTGGTGACGAACCACAGAAACTGGCAACTATAATACACATCCCAGCCTTCATTAACAGTAGCATAACAACAGATGTCAGGGTTATATAACAAATTTTGGCAAATTAGTGAAGCTTGAGATGTAGCATCCACTATTATATTATAAACTGTTGCAGCTTCAACCATGAACTAGAGTTTATTTCTATTCAAGTATTTCACACAGTGTCAGTTTAATATTTATTGTGTGCATCTTTGTGCCTTTTGTCAATATTCAATAGTAAAAATGACAAAGGAAACTACTGTGATTCATGGTCAGCATCTTAAAGCACTTAGCTATAGAGACAGTGAAATATGCTGAATTTTATTATATCTGACAAAAACAGAAGTTTCAGGCTTTTGTTGCCATTTGTGATTTGGTCTAACACAGGGCTTTCTATGCTGTGGTCTGTACAGCATTGGTATATGCAAATACAGATGCTTTCAAATGTACCTGATCTTTACACGTTTATTTCAACACAACAGCAAATCATCAACTAAAGACAAGATTAGATGTAAAGGACAAACTATGACCTAGTGTTTATTTTGAGTTTACTTTTGATATTTAAATGTGAATAATTCAGAAATAATGGCATGAAATTAAAGAAGTAAAAATAGAAAAAAAAAAGCAGAGTTCCCTTAGAGTCTTATAAATGTACATACAACAAAGCAGGTATCTGATAAACAGCCCACAGCAGCAAAGTGAAAAACTCAAAAAACTAACTGCAGAATGTGAAAGGCACAATCCTACTTTTTAGTTCAAAGGCAGTGAATGTCCCTGTAATCTGCAACTGCATGTGAATATGAATTACTTTTCCAACATCTACTGTAAATGCAAAGATATTACGCTATAATAACTTTGTTTTGTATAATGTCTGACAGTGAAAGCTCCTAAATGAGTGGTTTGTTAGTCTACAAAAAGAATATCTGCACAACTCCTGTAAATAATCAAAATAAGTCATAGAAATGGTGAAAAAAAACAAATGCTGGGGCATCACTTCATTACAAATCCAACTTTAAACACTATGTAAAATAATGAATAAGCTCCTTTTTTTTTTTTCTTCCTACCTCGGTTTCTGCTTCAGGAAATCCACAAAAGAAAATAAAAGACAGACAGAGATGAACAGTAAAGACAGGGTAAAATACAGATGGAGCATCAGAAAAGAGGTGTCCATGCCAGGACTTAAGCCAGTTTCACAAAGCCTCTTATAGTCTGGCGCTGAGGCAGCACATCAGCACATTCACACGCCCCATCAGTGGGTCTTGCAGGCAGTCTGGAGGGAGGGGACGGCCCTCAACCCATATAATCCACCTACAAGATAGATGGTCACTGATACAATACAGGGTGTATAAAAAAAAAAAAAAAAAAAAAGGTAGACTCTCTGAAAAGTATCCACCAACTTTACATTAGAATATATTTCATGACATTTGTTTGCATATGTTGATGTAGACACCCTGCATCAATTCATGCATGACTGAATCATTTTCTGGCTGGCCAAAAAAAAAACATCCTCACAAAAAAAATTAAAGGGTTAAAGTTAAAGTCTCTTAATAACTGCCATTGTGTGGATTTATAGTGTGTGTTACCTGGGCTGTTGCTTGTGATGTTTTGTTCCTATTCTTTTTTTGTGTTCCTCACTTAATGACTGACACACACAATATATATATATATATATATATATATATATATATATATATATATATATATATATATATATATATATATACACACATATATACACATATACATACACACTAATTTGGATATTAACTTATTGTATTCATTTATTTTCGCACTTTTCAATCTGGATGCTGGATCCTTCATAGTTAATGTTTATAAAGATATGATATTGATATTCATGCAAATCTGCTCAGCGCTACAAGGCAGCCAGATTTACCATTCAGCCGTTAGGTTGCTGGACAAGACAGATTAAAGAAAATAAAATACAATTGAGTGTCTTAAACTGCGATGTAAAAGTGTTTTTTCTCTGCTGCAATATCCAGATGAACCCTTTGTTTCCTCCGTTTACATCGTTGCAGTGGAAATAGTCAGGGTCAGTTTTCAGAAAAGATTAACCCTGAAGCCATTTCGTGTTAATTTTTGGCATACAGCGTTTACAGGGGTTTTGAAAGGTGCTGAATCCAAATCTTCTGTATGCCAGGCTCAAAAATGTCCCATCATGCCTCAAATTGGAGAAATCCAATATGGCCACTGCCGCCAGGTCAAAATCTAATTAATCACTTATTTTCCTGACTGTAGAAGGTAAAAACTGGAATGTAATGTGCTTTTATATGTTTTCACACATGGGGAATTCAATGACATGCTCAGATTTAAGATTAAAAGGAAATGCTTCAAATTAATGAAAACGGTCAAAATTGTTATCTCAGCTGATGAATAAATTATTGCCATTTTTATTTAAATTACAGGGTTGCTACAGATTAATTTTAATCAAATCAAATTTCCAGCAGAATCCCTGACGTTTTGCATTTATGTAGTATCTTCAGCTGGACACAATTCAGTGAAAGGTAAACTCCAATCTGCAGAGTGTGTATAATACTTTTTTGTTCCATCTTGGGGTTTTTTGCACTGCAATGTCATGCTGTTTATCCTCTTCCACCTTTCCATCTGTATAATGCTAACTAACTACTTAAACTGCCTGAAACACATTGAAAAACATTCAGTGTTGCATTAAATGTCTTAATGTTTAAATAAAGTTAATCATGATATATTATTCCACATTGAGATATTTGACAACCCTAATGCAAACCGAAATAGAACAGAAATAAAGTCAATTTTTTTATATACCCTCTAGTTTCATTGCATCCTACTGCAGTTCAACCTTATTCTTTTGTCTTCCACTTTCCACACACACACACAAAAAATTAAAAAATTTTATCAGCCCTCTTCACATTCCTTTACCTTGTAATATTGACTGAAAAGTTTTTTTTCCCCCCTTACTGGTAAACTGTTGTCATTCATTAATCCAGTATTGCATAAATTCAGTGCCTCGTGGAGCTTTTAACCTGTTTTGGGTAATCATTTTGGTTTCACAACCTCAACATTTACTGTCAATATTCCTCTAATCAGGATCCTGGCAGCCTTTACAGACAGACAGACAAACGGACAGACACTGGACTGGAATGTGTTTGAGCCTCTGCGAGTCTCCTAGAAAATAGTGAATCAATACTTCTTTATAAATGAAACCGTTCAAGAAGAGGAAAGTCGTGACCTGACAAATCCATGCCAAACATGATGGAGTCCTCTTTACAAAAAGACAAAGCAGGTGGGGTCAGAAACAGGAACAAGAAAAACACTGGGGACTGCTCAAGAACACTATGGACCCAGATACAAAACTCAACCGGGATTCACTTTTAACAACTTTAACTATGATTAACAGTGAATAAGGAATGGAGAGAGAGGCTGCAACAATGATTGCCAGATGAATAGTGCTCTGGTACGCAACCAGGGAACAAGGCAGAACCGTGGTCAGGATACAGAGTAGAGTCAGAACCAGCAAACTTAGTATTAAGGGAGAATCCAAAAAGCATTACCACAGAACACGCAGAGGTCAAACCAGGTATCCAGAATCTGTGGAGGTACCGATGGGGAGTAGACAGGTTCGTGGTCAAATCCAGATTCAGTAACCAACAAAGAGTGCCATGCAACTCAATAGACAAAAACCAGAAAAGCCAAAACACAGGCCATTCATTACAGTGTACAGAGACATTCACACAACAGTTAAATAGGGGAAGAAACAGGTGGATTGATTCATAGAGATTAAAGGGGCGGGGACGAAAACACCTGGTGACAGGAAGTAAAACAGGACATGAACCAACATGACAAAATAAAAGCCCAGACACTAACAATGACAGAAAAAAGCAGAAAAAACTAACAAAACAAGATGCTCCACAGTCCAGAGTGGAAACTAGCTAATAAGGTATTGCAAATTGAGCGAGTAGTAAACTGTGACAACTACTGACACATCTACAAGTCTTCAGATCATATTCATCAGCAAACAACTGTTTATTACATGCAACCAAATCCATTTTCTCATGCTATGACTAGTACAATTCATCTCATTCTAGTCATTAATTTGTACAATCAAACAAAATTGACAGTGCTGTGTTGGGTGGTAGCTCATTATAGAATACCAGAAGGTTCAAAAACAGCCCAGAGTAAAACTGTTTTCTGATCAGCACAAAATGAATAGGACCATCCAACCATGTGGCTTTAAGCTGTTGTCTATTCAGCTTGATCGCCTCTGATAAGTAGGGAGTAATAAGGTTTGGGAGGGAAGCCAGAGCATAAAATCCAATTAAAATTTCATTATGTTTAATTGACAGGTTGATGGATGACCAACTGACATTAGACCTTGTTTCTCATCCCTGTGGTCTGAAGTGGGATTACTGGAGGTGGTTTTAACTCCGAGAAGTATTACAAGGTTAGGAGAACTTATCAGGTGAAGGTTTTTTTGCACAGATTTGACATCATTATGAGGTGATGGTGACATGACCAGAGTGGGAGTGGCCAGAGTTGAACCAGGGCACTCTGTTAACAATGCACTATGGGAAGGCAATACCCTCGTACTGTTTGTTTTTCTGTCCTCTTTCATTGTGAATCAAAAGAAAGCAGAAATTACAAATGTTCTCAATGGGGTTTTCTTTTTTTTTTTCTCTCTCTCTCTATCTTGACTTTTCTTTTTTGTTTTGAAAATGAGATCAGCTCTACCCTACCGACCAGGTCCTTTATCTTCACAGCAGAAACGTATTTGCTTTGGACAAAGAAGTACTTCCTTCTGTGAGGTAAACAAAGGCTTGTGAAGTATCAAGAAGGCTCTAATGTCGTTCATACACACCTAAGACTCTGTTCAGACTTATAATTAACGTGTGCTTTTGGCGATCAACTGTAAAGCATCACTTCATGTCACATGATCAGACTTCACTGTTTCAAAGGACGTGCAAAAAGAGTTCATGTATAGATAAAAACATGGAACATGCTTTCATTTCACTTTTCACTCACTCGCTCGTCTTCTGAACCCGCTTTATCCTTCGCCAAGGAGGTTATGTTTTTGTCAGAGTTTGTTTGTCTGTCTGTTAGTTATCAAGATAACTCCAAAAGTTATGCATGGATCTTGATGAAATGTTCAGGGTAGGCTGGTAATGGGGAGATGATTAGAATGTTGGTGATCCAGGGGGGGTCAAGATAACTCAAAAACGTATGGACGTGTTGGTAGTGTCACAAGGAACAAATTATTAGATTTTTGTGGTGATCCGGATGAGATCCTGGATTCTGGATCACATTGAAATTTTACATTGCGGTAAATGGAGGATACATTTCAAAGTAATCCAGAGTCCAGGATCTCTTCCAGATCACCGCCAAAATGTAATCATTTGTTCCTTGTGACACTCCCAACACATCCTGAAAATTTCATCAAAATCCATCCATACGTTTTTGAGTTATTAAGACCCCCACCCCAACAACAAACAAGCCCCGCCCCTCACAGGTATTCTACCTTGTTTTGGCATCTGTCCAGCTGATGTTATGTCTAGTATATCAAACTTTTACATCATCAAAAACAAATTGATTTTAACAAAAAAAAAAAAAAAACAGGAATTTGCTATGTTAAAAAAGGATCACAAGATTAAAAATAAAAAGTCAGGAACTACTAGTCTAAGGCTACATCCAGACTGAATTTTTTGGCCATATCTGACCTGTATCCAATCTGTTAAATCTGATTTTTTTTTTAAATCTGACCCAGGCCACCTTCAGATGTTGTTCTAAATCTGATTCGTATCTAATATTTTACAATGTGACTTCAGTCTGAACAACCATTTCACATTTTTCTGATCTTTCAATCAATAAAATGTGGCAAAAATCATAATTCTGCATCCAGGAGTGTCACTTCTATAAACATAATGCGTGTCTGCATGATCAAATATTATATCAGGGCCTCTTTTGTGCATAGAGGTCACATCCAGTTCATACTGAAAACTGATAGAAGTCAAATTTAGTATGAAAAAAAAAAAGAAAAAACAGATCCCCCCCCCCCCAAAAAAAAAAAAAAAAAATCAGAATTGTGCAGAAACATTGTCTCTTACAAGATACTGAATACTAAATAATACAACACAAAAATAAAACAATACATTAAATGAATCCAAACAAAGCAACCTTTAGGATTTCATGAAAAAACATTCCCATACAAACCAAGCTGAAAATGTTCCAAAGGCTGCAGTTGTGATTCAAAGAGTTTACTGTGTCAACAAGTCACTCTGTGTGAACCGGGCTATAAAGTCATTTCAGGAACAAGGTGTTGGTGTTATAAAACATAAAAACCTACATTGTTAAATTCAATGACCCTGGCCTTGTGCATTTGGCTTTGATGACCCTGCACACATTGTCACGCTAAGGCAACTTAAATGACAATTAAATAAAAGTCTTGATGTCTGAGAATGTGTTGTAATGCCAGGTTTGGTTTCATGTGTTTTTTTTTGTTTTTTTTTGTTATCATATAAACTTTTAAAGAATTGCAGAAGGCATTGTTCAACTGGAAGGAAGAACTTAAGATGATTTAGATGAAAATAGTTTCAATAATTTAAAGGGGGCGTGTCATGCAAAATACATTTGTTAATATCTTTACAACACAAATATAACAATATATGTCTGTAGACTTTTTAGGTATATGTACTTTACTTAAATATTTGTTTTTCTGGAAACTTTTTACATTTGCTCCCTACATTTTTGCATAAATATCTGTACTTTATATCCATTACATTCTCAGAATAAACTTGTTACTTTTTCAAACTAATAAGTGGAATTGTGACTTTCTATGTGATAATTATGGCTTTTAGCTCATGATTGTGACTTTTAAGCTCATAATTTCAACTCTTTTTCTAATAATTATGCATTTGGTATCTCATATGTATGACTATATCTCATAATTATGACTTTTTATCTCATAATTATGCATTTTTTAAAAATCTCACATATGACCTTTTTTATGTCATAATGATGACGTTTCATCTAAATTGTGACGTTTTTCCCTAAATTTCCTGCCCATATCTACAAAACTGAATACCGTGATCTGATCAAATTATTATCTACTCACTTTTAAAGGCTTTATTTTTTGGATATTTTTGAAACTTTCTTGTTTTTTCCTGTTTAAATAAGTATTATTTCATCTATGGCTAAGAAATGCAGCTTTAAGTTTTTTGTCATGTATTTATTCTGTTTGTTCTGTTGTTTTTCTCTCTGCTCTGTCTGTGACCTTTGTCCTGATTTTCATTACAGCCACCTGAGTAACCGCACCTGTGGTTACTCAGGTGGCTCTATTTAAGCCAGCGCTTTCTGTCTGCATGTTGTTAGATTGTTTTTGTACACTTAAGACTTTCTTGACTTTGTGCTGTTTTCAACCTGTTCCTGTCTGCTCCCTGCTTCTGCCTGTCTTCCTTCCTGTCTTCCTTCCTGTCTTTGTCCTTCGGATCTGAGCCTGTCTTCGGTACGACCACCTTTTGTCTTCGTCCCCTGGTACCTAACCTGCCTTCTGGACCCCAGCCTGTCTTTCTGCATGTCTATACTGGATTTAAAGTTACCGAACTCTGCACTGGACTGTGTATTCCCATTTGCATTATTCCTGTGGACTGTATTTAAACTTATTAAATCCAGTTTCGAACTTTACTCCTGATTGCATTTGGGTCGGATTCCTGACCATTGCAGTTTTTAGTTTTTTACAATTGAGAAGTTTTATTTTTTTTTTTTTTACTTTTACTTGAGTAAAGGAGTTGAATCCATACTTCTATTTTCATCAGAGTATTTTTTCACACAAGTAGCTGTACTTCTTAAGTACAGAATGTCAGTACTTTGACCATCTCTGCTGTGTACACTTATCTATGTCCTCATAAAGACAGTAATACAACCACACACACACACATACAGCTAGTGGACCATCAAGATGTATTTGTTGAATCTGACAAAAGTGCAGAATGGCTCATCTTTAAAGCGGCTGTGGTTCAGTTGGTAGAGTGGGTTGCCCAATGACCGAGAGGTTGGCGGTTCGCGCCCGGGCTCTGGCTGTCCACATGTCAAAGTGTCCTTGGGCAGGACACTGAACCCTAACTTAGGCCCCCAGTAGGACTTACCATAGACCTTAGAAACCTACTGGTGTATGAGTGTGAATGGGTGAATGAGAGGCTAATGTAAAGCGCTTTGAGCACCGTGAAATTGGAAAAGCGCTATATAAATGCAGTCCATTTACCATTTAAAGCTCCTGATAAATATAGATTGTTAGAGTCAACCACTGGTACGAGTGAATGCTGTCCCGGAGTTCAATATGAAAATGACAAACTTCATATTACTGTGACTTGAAGAAAAACTTTTAGTCTCATTTGGGATTTCCTGTCTGAAATAATGACTTTTTTTTTTTTTTAAATCAGTCATTGCTTTAGCTTTGTTACCCCAGCCCCCAAAGGGGAGAGGGGTATTCTGTTTGAGTCTGTCTGTCAGTCTGATTCGTCCGTATGTTAGCAGGTTTACGCAAAAACTACTGGACCAATTTCCATGAAATTTTCAGAAAAGGTGCAAGATGGTCCAGAATACATCTCATTAAATTTTGGTGAATGTAGGTCAAGAGTCACAGTCACCAAAAATGCATTTTTGCAATGATAAGAGATAGGTTAAATCCAGAAATGAGCACGGTGTTGTTTTTAACTTCCTCTATTGTCCCCTTTTAGCATGACTGTGCTTGAATGTTATTTAACATATGGTTTTGTTTTTTTTATGATCACGCTGAATGAATGTTTTAATGTTTTTTCTTCTGATGCTTTATTGTTTACCTCATTTTGATGCTCTATTGTCTATATTTACTGTAATGTTTCAAGTAATCTGGCAAAACAATTTCCTCCGGGATTAATAAAGTTTTATCTTATCTTATCTTATCTTATCTTATCTTATCTTATCTTATCTTATCGCTTGTGTCTATGTCCTTGTCAAAGATGAATTTCTGTTACTTGTAACAGTCAATAATGTTCATCTATAAATCTTATCTATCTAAATCAGGTCAAATGTGGCCAACGAGTGGATAAAATGAATAAAACTGTTACAGCCAGTAAAGGCAATGAGGCAACATAAACACTATAAAATGGAGAAAGCGGCAAAGAATAGACACAGACTGATCTGTAGTAGGTGGGTGGAGACACTTCGACTAAACCCAGGCTTATTTCATCATCCTTAAGGCTATGTGCTATAATTATCACTTAATACAGTATGATGTCTTTTATTTAACGGCTTAAATAGTTGACTTATTTTTACTGTAGTAAAGAATGGTGGAAGAGGTAGGATTAGATACGTTTAATCAGGATAAATTGTAATTATAATGCATTTTTTATTCAATGGAATCTCAAAGTGCTGCAGAGAACGATAAAAATGTAAACATTTAAAAAAAAATGAAATTCTGTATAAGGAATGAAATACTTAAGCGAATAAAATGATGTAAATTTTGAGGTTTAAGACATTGCAGTTTCATATTAGCATTTTATTTAGTTTTTTGACTATCATTTATTTGCATTTCTGTTTTCAAATTTTCATTACATGAATAAAATAAATATTAAATAATAAATGAATGGTGATATTTTCATTATTTTTACTGGAGAAAAAAAAAAAAAAAAGGATACTTTCAATGAAGTGTGTGTCTTCCATCCACTGTCGTGTAAACAGAGATGTATAAAGTACTGGACTAGAGGAGTGGAGTAGAAGTACAAGTACTACATCAAAAAACTGACTTGAGTAAAAGTTGAAGTGTTCTTCAAGCATCATACTCAAGTGAAAGTACTAAAGTATCCAAAGAAAATTGTACTTAAGTATTGCAAGTAGAAGTATGTAAAACATTTCTACTCAAGTACTGAAAGTAAAAGTAGAAGTAAAATTACAAGTAGAAGTAATGAAAAAAATTCTACTTAAGTACTGAAAGTAAAAGTAAAATGTAAAAGTACTGTGTAGGCCTATACTAAATGAAAGCAGTCACAAGTTTGAACACATTTATATATTTAATATGAAAGGTACAACTTCAGCTGAGGCAGCAGTAGTACAAGGACATACCACTTCACTTACAAGTGTTAATGAAAAAACTAAAACTTTCAAAGGCCAGAGTATTCCAAGAATATGGCCAAGTGACAAACCAAATATTTCTTGTGTAAACACGGTGTAGCAGCTACGCATGTAACATTGCCAAAAGGCCGATTAGAGAGTGCAGTCTTATTATGTAGTGTTTGATCGCTGACTCGTCCAATGATGAGACACCATCATTAAACCAGGTGACAGAGCCATCTATCGCTCTGGCATTGATATGCTATGGGTTTGGTATGCTTCTGAACTATTTTAATAAGAGTAACGAGTAACGATTCGACACATAAAAAATGTATCGGAGTAAAAGTATAATTTTTTTTTTTTTAAATGTAGTGCAGTAGAAGTGGAAGTAGGCAAAAAAAATTATACTCCAAAAAAGTACAGATACTGCATTTCACTCCTTAAGTACAGTACTTAAGTAGTTGTACTTTGTTACTATACATCTCTGCGTGTAAAGGTCTTTAAACAAAAGCAAAACAAACTTTTAGAATCAGCTGCATATATAAATACAGTAAAGACTTTTACACTGCCTGTTTCCATGGCAACATAGTACCATAGGGCTGCAAAACAAAGACAACTTCTCAAAATACACAGTGCGTCTGTTCTTTTCACGGTCTATGTTTCCAGGGATTAGGAAATGTAAACTTTCTGCTCTTGGTTTTAGTCGATTTATTCAATTCTTCTTCTATTGAAGTCTCAATAATTCCAGGTTTAGGATATAAATAGATAAATAGATAGTCACTGCTCACTGACTGCAGATACATGTACTTATGCTGGAAGCACTAAGTTCTATAACCCATGTAGCAGGCACTGAAATGTGTGCCTATTTATTTATTTATTTATTTATTTATTTATTTATTTATTTATTTATTTATTTATTTATTTATTTATTTATTAATTATTTTCTTGTTCTTTTGTGAGCATTAATATATTTGGTTTTTTTTGTTTTTATACAATATTTGTGGTTTAAGCTCTTAGCATTTCTATTTTCTTACAGTATATATTGGAAAAATGTCAATTAATGACGTAAGGCCGTGCATGGATGGTCAGGTGACTGATAAAATGCAGAAGACATGCTCTGTTCTGTTTGGACTGGTGGTGTTCATGGACATGTCTGTTGGACTTTAGTAGCTCCTGATGTTTTGGTCGGAAGGTGGTAAGGGAGGCTGTATTCTTTTGTATATTATGTGTTTTTCATTTAAGGATGTTGTATTTGAGTTTCATGGGGACTGGGATGCTTATTAGTTAGGGAATATGACAGTGTTGAACGTGGATTGTTTATTTCATTTCAGTTTTTCATGGATGTATGGTGAACTTGGAAGAGAAAAAAATAATAATCCCATAACTCACACCAAGCATCAGTCGATGTGTGATTAATTCCGACAAGAAAGAATCCATAGGGGCAGCTACAACCAGCATTAACCTTTAACGTGTATTTTTCCTGAAGATTTCATGGAAATTGGTCCAGTAGTTTTTGCATAAAGTTGCTGACAAACAGACTAACAAACAAACGGACAAAAAAATAAAAATGCTTCTTTCCTCCCTTTTAGGTTGGGGGGGGGGGGGGGGGGGTAACAATGTAAAACTACATGTAAGAGTGTAAACAGTGCAAATGTGACACTGTAAATGACACTAAAAACAAAAGAAAGATTGATCCAAACTGGTCTGACAATGATAAGAAAGTGAGAACCTCATGTTGGTGATATGATCATGAAACCCAATAATGATCTTTTCATCTAACATCAGTCGACATGTTCAGACTGAGCAGGTTATTAACCTTACTATGATGTTTGGATCAAATCTGATCATTTTGCAACTTCATAATGTAATAAAACAAATGTCTTCTGATTACTTAAAGGCATCATGATATCCTCCAGACTCGGTATTTGAACAGATAAAATGTCTCATTACCACATTCATTGAATTTTCAATGATTTAATCCACTGTGTCACAGCCATGATGTTCCTGTTCAACAGTGACCAGCAGAGAGAACAAATTAGGTAGACTAGATTATGTTCATTACCGTTAAAAGGAGAGTCAGTTTGTTTATTGGTTTGTTTGTGTGTCTGTCTCTAAGCAACTTTTAGGTAAAAACTACTTGAGCAATGTCCACGAAATTTTCAGGAAAGGTGCAAGGTGGGACAGAACAGATCGCAAAAAATTTTGGTGAATGTACGTCAAAAGTTCAGGTCATAGTCACCAAAAATGTGTGTTCACAATGATAAGAGATAGGGTAAATCAGGGACGGGGTTTGTTGTGATGGGCACCAGTTGTTATGGTTTGTATTTCACCTTTACCTTTGAGGTTACAATATAGTGCAATGAAAAATGAAATGAATAAAACTTTTATGTAGGTGCAGTGGTTAGTAGTAATGGGTCCAGTGACACTGATGCGTCAAGCCCATAGATCACAGGTGTCAAACTCCAGCCTTCGAGGGCCGGTATCCTGTATGTTTGAGATATTTCCCTCTTCCATGTGATTCAGTTTAACCCTTTAACTCCTGAGAACTAACAAAATAACATGAGCAAAGTAAGAAACAAATGGCAGGAAAATCAAAGAAAAATACTACAATAAAAAAAAAACCAAAATGTAGAAAAATAAACAAAATGAGCAACAAAAACTAATAAACATTTACAAAATGACAAATAATGTGGAAAATTTGGAAGAAAAAATACTAAAGTCCCAGCAATTTTAATTTTGCCTTTAAAAAATGTTTAAACAAACTAAAAAAAACTCTTGCGTTTTGGCACCTTGTCCATCCATGCACAAAACTAAAAGGAAAATTGTTGAATTTTTCTGAATATTTAAACTAAATCATCCATTCAGAATACATCAGCGCTGACATTTAAAGAGTTAATAATCAGCTCCTCATCAGACTGATAATGATGTAATGGCCTCCAGGTGTAATGGAAAAGGGAAACATCTAAAACATGCAGGACACCGACCCTCGAGGACCACAGTTTGACACCCCTGATATAGAGTAATGCCCAGTGTTGGTGGTATATTGCTCAAGAAAGTCACATGACCGATACAACAACTGTTTCGAACAGACTCTGATGCCAACCTGTATTTATAAGTAAGTACAACTGGATGAATCTGCCAAAAGAATCTCTGATCTTTTGTGTTTCATTATCATAAATACTCATCAAGAATTATGAAGCAGCCAAAGAGGTTTAAACCGTGTGGGAACATTTTGATCTTATATCAGAAATGAAGGTATTTGAGAAGAATAGGATGAAAACAAGGAAATTAAAACAGTTTATACTTGATCCATCTGAATTCAAAGTCACTTGTTTTACTATTTATATTATTTCTACAAGTGAAATGTGTGAGTGGGTGGAGAAGTTGGATCAAAGAAGCACAACAGACTCTAAATCAAAACGCTGGAAAAATGTAGAAGAAAAAAAGTATAAGAAAAATCTCAAGTCCACAAACATCTTCATTCACAACAGATTCACACATATTTTCACTTTATGTTCGCATTTACTGAACATATCAATGTTTTAAATTTAAATGAAAATACAATATAAAATACAATGACTTAAGTTATATTATTGTATAAATAATATGTTTCCCAACCAGCATGAAGCCATGAGAAATCAGGTGTGCTGTGGCTCAAAAAGGTTAGGAAACACTGTACTCAGTCATCAAATCAGTCAGTTGAGTCTGTCACCATGGTAACCAGTAGGGATTTTTAATGTCCGGCAGGTGTCAGTATTCAGTGACACATTAACAACACAGTGTGTCATTGTGTCGACACGCTTCATGAGGCCTCATCGACCCATCACTAGTATTTAGCACTTGTGCCTCACAGCAATTAGGACCCTGGTTCAATTCCCACACCAGACCTTTCTGTGTGGAGTTTGCATGTTCTCCCCATGTCTGTATGGGTTTTTCAGTTTCCTCCCACCATCCAAACACATGCACTGATAGGTTAATTGGTTAATCTAAATTGCCCATAGGTGTGAATGTGAGAGTGATTGTTTGTCTATATATGTTCAGCTCTGAGATGAACTGGAGACTCATACAGGGTGTACCCCGCCTTCACCCATTGTAGCTGGATTAGGCCCCCAGTGACCCCCATGACCCTAGTGATAATAAAGGCAATGAAACGAAACAATATTTACAGCCAGTAAAAACAATGAGGCAACATAAACACTATGAAATGGAGAAAGTGGCAAAGAATAGCAGGAGTGACACAGACTGATCTGTAGTAGGTGGGTGGAGACACTTCAACTAAACCCAGGTTTATTTCATCATCCTTAAGGCTATGTGCTATAATTATCACTTAATATGGTATGATGTCTTTTATTTAACAGCTTAAATAGTTGACTCGAGGTGTTATTTTTACTGTAGTAAAGAATGGTAGAAGAGGTAGGATTAGATACGTTTAATCAGAATAAATTGGAATTATAATGGATTTTTTATTCAACGGAATCTCAAAGTGCTGCAGAAAACGATAAAAATGTAGACATTTAAAAATCTAAATCAAGGTCACAGTTACAATAAAGGTGTTTTCATATGTGCAATATGTGCAAGAGGGGCGGGGTTTGTTGTGCTGGACACCACTTGTTTGTTTATATACACAACAACAAATACAGTACACACACAAACTCACACACTACAACAACACAACTACACAACAAAAAAGCAGTGCGTGGTACAACAAACCCCGCCCCCCTCACACATATTTACCCTGATTTGCCCTTTCTCTTATCATTACAAAAATGCATTTTTGGTGCCTGTGATCTTGACCTTTGACCCACATTAACCAAAATGCAATGGTATGTAATCTGAACCACCTTGCACCTTTCCTGAAAATTTCATGAACATTGTTTCAATAGTTTTTGTGTAAACATGCTTACAAACAAACAAACAAACAGACCAAACCAATTGAAACTATTATATAATTATCCCTGTCCCCTTCAAGGGTGTGTGTGTGTGTGTGTGTGTGGGGGGGGGATTTCTTATTATTCTACACATTATTATATTTTTCATATTAATTGGTTGTATGTTTATTGCAGTTATTCATGTTAAAATGAGTTGGATATCTTTGTTTACAGCATTAAAATGTAATTATGAATGTTTGTTTTCTTTTAAGGTAAGAAAAGTGGGATGAAGATAATAGGAAGATTTTACATCATACATTGTTCATATCAAACCAGTACCATGACCATCCAGTCACCATTTTACGTCGAATCACTTTCCAACCTGTCGTTTCATTCATCCTTTTATTTACTTGTAATACACTGCCAGTCTTCCCAGTAACACAGTTGCTAGTTTCCCAGTATAATGTACATGTAAATCTACCCTTTCAGGCCCTTACTGTTGAAACTGAATAGGATGAGAAAGAGTAACCAGTGACCCAGTAATAGTCTTCTGCTAGGTTACAGCTCTGAGAACAAACATAAACCAGCCTTACAGACATAGCACTGCTCATTTAACCCTTACCTCTTTACGTTGAAACATGAAGAATCTCTCATCTGTGCTCCGTTCACTCACATCTAGTTCCATAAAGAAACAAAATGAGGAACAAAATCAACCACGTCTGTGTAATATGCAAATGATTTCGTCACGTTTCTCTGTTTGACTACATATTGAACAAGAGCTTGAACAAAGAGAGATTTAAAAAAAACACACACAAAAAACAGGAACCTGATGGTAATGACGATATATATATTAGTATCAGTATTAATAGTAGTAATATTAGTGTTATGGATGTGTCAGCTATGTATATCAGGTTTTTCCAATCTGTTTTAATTTATCTCTTGGACATAATGACATAATATAAAATGCATCAAGTTTAATTTTGTAAATGTAATTTTTGATGCCATAACTTTTCAATTCATAAATACAAATGTCAAACAAACAACACATAAGTACAAATTGACTTACTTAGGATATCACCATGAAATTACATGGACATATACATATAGCTAATGCGCATCAGATGCAATGATCCATTACAGTAAAGGTCAAAGGTCAAGGTCACAATTAACTAAAAGTTCATAATCATATTATTGGTTCTAACTTAAGAACGGAGGGTCACAGAACTTTCAGATTGGTACCAAACGATGCGGAATGAAGATTTCTACAATTCTCATAATTAGTGTTATCATCGGCAACCAATAGTTTTTGAGATCTCTGGAAGTCAAAGGTGACCTTTCACAAAATTAACTTCTGTAACACTGTTTGTATGTGTCAAGCATAGACATATAACTTAATCAATACTGGATATATTATCATAATATTACACACTGATGCATATATATACATATAATGAAATTATCAATATTGCAAAAGGTCAAGGTCGCATTTAGCACAAAGGTCAACATCACATTATTGGCTCTAATTCAGGAACATGTTGTCATAGATAGATTGACACAAAATAGGGGCGAGATTAGGTATTCTCTGAATACATGTTATTTTATGCTCAACTACAACCAAAGACGGATGCATATCCCAAATATGCATGGATTACCTTCCACTGAGTATGCTTCATTTTGTCCCAGAAATCGTTCCATATAAGTCAACCCCTACCCTACATGTGACAGAACAGCGTCACCGCCCGCACATGTGACCTTACTGCCTCCTATTGGGGGTGAAGCCAACTAGAAGACATGACCTAGAGAGTCAGCCAATAGGGGGCCTCCATTCTGCTCATGTCTGAACAGTCTAGCAGCCAAGTATCTTGTAAGGCCAAGCGCTCCAGCCTAGACAGACATGTACATGAAATGAGACCCAGAAAGCTGCTGACGGGGCTCATGATTTCTGCTTGTCTGCACTGCCTGAAGCTGCACTTAGCCACTACAGCATATCTGTCTTTCAAGGAATGGTAGAGAAGAAGAAATGAGACTGACATTACTGCAATGGGGGGAAAAAAAAACTATGAAAACAAGTGATGCCAGGCACAACAAACCCTGCCTGCTGTAGGTACTGTTGTTTATTTTGGCATTGATCCAGCTGATGCCACCATGGTGATGTCAGCTAGTGATCGACCGATACCGATTTTTTTATCTTTATTTTTTAGATCAGCTTTAGTCAATGATCGATACAGGCCCCATATATTTCGAAGCCAGCATTTGATCTTTCGTGTTTTTCCAAAAATTTACTGAAATCTATTCTTTTAAATACGTATCACATCACAGCTATTGGTTGAATTCATATCAAATTCATAACAAACAAACAAACCAAAAAAGATATCCCTCGAGGTAAATGAACATATTACACAACATTTCCAACATTGCACAAAGTAAAGTGTAGGGGAGAAAATCACTGAATGATTAAGTTTCCAGGAAAGATGACCCTCATTTTTCAAAACCTTTAAATGTCAGTGGTATTACTTTTGACTGTATGACTGCACTGTTTCCACATCTGTTACATGACACAAACTTCTCTTCAGTGAGTAACAGGATTATGAAATGCTCTAGCTCTTTCTTGCTCGTATCAAATCTCAGTGACACATTAATATACATTTTATACTGTCAATAGGCTGTAATAAAAGCCCATTTTTCCACCTTTTAATAAGATTACTTCAGATGTAGCTGTATTGCAAAAAAGCCTAGGGAACTTATTTTTGTGAATCGGAATGTTTTAACCTTCCTCTTGGTTTTTACTGACCCATTTTAAGTTTTAAATGCATTAATGAACCTCATTTGTGTTTTGCTTCAAGGCTTTTTGACTTCGTTAGGAACCTCTTTTTCAACAAAATAATATTTGAAAATTTTTTTTTTTTTACTAATTTATTAAACACTCTGGTTAAAATTATAAAATTATGACTTTTGTGTTGTTAGGGTCTATTTGGACCCAGTTATAAAAAAAAAAAAATAAGATTAGAGCCAAAAAATAACTCCTCAGTGGTCCTGTCAGACAACACACTGACAGACAGATCTTCTAACAATTGTGTGGGCTTTTGGGAAACAAAATGAGGACCTTTTGCCTCGTTATCCAGTTTACCTGCACAAAAACAACATGTCCATACATGTGAGGTTAAGTCAGTATAAAGGTAGTGACTTGCAGATGCACATCAAGGGGTATAGTGACAGAAAAAAGGTCCAGAGACTAACATCAAAAACATTAAAACCAGTACTTTCATGTATAAGAAGCCTAACAAGGAAACCAAGAGGTGAGAAACAGATTGAATGGCAGATAATTGTTGAGTGTATTTTACATCTGATTTAAGACATGGGTCAAAAACCACCCATTAACATACGAGATGGAAACAAAAAGTTAACACAAGAGGAAGGTTAACACATGATGCCTGTAGAGGTGGATACATGTCATCAGAATCTTGTGGTTTTAAAGTTGCATAATTTCAATTGCCTCTTTAGGGCACAACACTGTGAGTGGAGCATTAGTGAGTCCTTTATCCTGCCCTGGCCCCATCTGTTTCTGTGAACTGGGTCAAATTAAACTGCATTAGTTCTGCACTATGCTTATCACCACAGCAACACAACTATAAAAAACCAGAATCATCTCAAATGACTGGACCATCATTACACAAATCTAAAGTTCCCCTTAAGAAAGATCAACATCTCCAAAGCAGAAGATCTGCTTTGACAGATTAAGTCACTGATGGAAGGTGCTGTGACCTGTTAAATCTAATCAATATTCAACCACAGATCTAACAGGAAATGCTGAGTCAGACTTCCAAAAAACTAAGAATAAGAACCATGTTTGGTTTTTAATCAGGTCAAGAATAAGACTAGAGTGCAATTTACCCATGAGCAATAGCCTTTAGCAAATATTGCTACATACTGTGCTTTGGTGATTCCATAAAACACCACAATATTCACCCTTAAAACAAATGGCTGTTTGGAACAGTGTTGGGAGTAATGTGTTGCAAAAGTAATGCAGTACAGTAACAGATTACTTTGTGCTGTAAGGCAAAAGTGTACCGCTTTACTAATCAATTTTCAGTAATATTTTACTCACCACATGTTCAATAGTGTTTGACATACAACTCAATTTTTGTCCATAATTGAACTGATCAAATGAAAAAAAAAAGACCTTGAGACCTTAGAAGGAAAGATCTTTTTCCTGTTCGTGTCAAGCAAACAGCTGAAGACACCAGAAGACAAATAGACAAATGGACGAATGCTCATTGTCAAGGGACAATTTGAGTCTCTGGACAATATGAGAGTCGCACATGTGTAAAAGTATCTATCTCTATCGGCCATCTTTTACAACTTCCTCACTAGGATAATTCACTCTTGCATGAGTCAACTTAAAGAGCATTGACGACTTCGGTTTTTTTCAAGTCGAAGTTGAGTCAATGGGTCGTGATGATGTCATGACATTGTCAGCGGAGAAACAACACGGACACATGGTTAAAAACAAAACAAAAAAAACACACACACCCGTCTGTTAATCAATGAGCAACTTGTATTAAAGTTCACTGCAACATCACAAAGTCCACTGACAAAACACAAGCGTCAACATTTTAACCCCAACAAAACAAAGGCTAACGTTAGCAAAGAGTTTTCTGTTAAATTTAACTGCACAACATCAGTAGGGTGAACATATGTCCACATTTTGTCTGGACCCACAGCTCTAAAACTATCTATCTATCTATCTATCTATCTATCTATCTATCTATCTATCTATCTATCTATCTATCTATCTATCTATCTATCTATCTATCTATCTATCTATCTATCTATCTATCTATCTATCTATCTATCTATCTATCTGACATAGACACAGCCTTTCATATAATTCTGTTTTACACACACTCACAACTCAGTCACATGACACATATCAATGACAGCTGAGTGAGTAGCATCTCTCACCTCTACCGTTACCCCGGCTAATGTAAAAAAAATAAATAAATAGTGCCAGACATCAAAACAGAACCATGCTGCCACTGTCGACTACACATCCTCTAGTTGAATTCAGACACTAATGAAGACACTTGTACCTGTCTAGTGGAAATTGTACATAATGTACCTGTTAGCAGGGGATTTACTGAACTATGTAGTAGTACATTTACATACAATGACTGAGACAAACAGTGGAGAGGGAGGTTGAGAGTAGAAACACTTCATCTAATGTCAGATTCAGATATTTAAGTAAATGAATTTAAAATTGTTGGTATAGTTGTTTATGAATATTGTTGTATTGATACACACATTATATATATATATATATATATATATATATATATATATATATATATATATATATATATATATATATATATATATATATATATATATATATATATATATATATATATATTATTGTAGAGTCTGTTTGTATAACTGTACTGCCATGATCATTTTGTTGTACATAATTCAATTACGACATTATCTATTAGTTGCAGTAAAATGAAAAAATTCAATTCAATTCAATTCAATTTTATTTATAAAGCCCTAAATCACAACAAAGTCGTCTCAGAGGGCTTTACAAAAACACAATCAACTACAGAAATACATGAAAAAGTCCCAGGCATCCCCTGTCCTTAGACCCTCCTTCTCGGCAAGAAAAAACTTCAAAACCCAGTGGGAAAAAGAACAAATGTAAATTATATATATATATATATATATATATATATATATATATATATATTACAACAGTGATAAATGCGTAGAATCATTTGAGGGGTATTAAATAACTTCTTTTTACTCTTTTTTCATGGTGCAACATTGAGACTTATATATACTTGCCTATAGATTCTGTTTTGCCTTGTTTTGTTTTTATTTGTTCATAGCATATTCAAAATGAATAACGAAAACGAATAAAGAAATAAAAGTGTTGTGAAAGCTGCTGTGAGTGTGTGCTTATTTTCCCTTCAGTGGTTTTATTTCCCTGTGTTTTAGGCTCAAAACTGATGGAATAACAGAAAAAGACAAAGGAATTGAAGTTTGACAGGTTGTTCCTAAATAAGACACTCAGAATGTACATCAATAGAGGTCTCAGATGTTGAACATGAACTGTGAATTGGAACACACTGAACCACAAGTGTTTGAATTTTGGTCCAGTAGTATTTGTTTTGGGGCTCTTGTTTTCCAAATCAGTTCAGCTGCTTTTTGACACCTGGTTGAACTGCAAAAACCAGTTACACAGTCAAAAACCACAACATTGCAAACAAACCTAAAACAACAAAAAAAAAACTACAAAGAAAATGGTGTTTTTTAAAAAAAAAAAAAAAAAGTTACTTTTATCCCCATTTATGCTCAAATGTCTAAGCAAAGAACAAGCTCTATTCTATCAGCATGGTTTCATATTTTTGTTAGTGATTGAACAGTTGAATTTTGCAAGCAAACAAGGTCCATTACAAATATCTAACACACAAGTATTATTATTTATTTTATGCTCAACTACAACCAAAGATGCTTGCATTTCCCAAATATGTATGCTTTGCTTTCCTGTGAATACACTTAATGTCTTTCAAAGAAGCAAAAAAAAAAAAAAAAAAAAAAAAAAAAAAACCAGGTTCACAAAAGCAGATAAAAGCAGATACACTTTTTTTGGTGAGTAGAATCAATTCCAATCAAGCATTAACTATATTCAAATGAAGACGAATAAGTCCATTTTCCTCCACATCGAGGATTCCAAAGTCCAGGACCAGAGAAAGAACAGCCATATATCACTAATCTGCACCACTGCAATTGCAAAACACTAAGTTGTTGACTAGACTAGACAGCTTATGCCCAAATAGAACAGGGTCACCTCCCACTCCTCCAAAAAGAAAAGAGACCACCTCAGCAGTACCACCTGTCTGACCAGTTGTCAGCAGCATTCATAACACTGTACAACACAAAAGGGAATGTGTATTTACCTATTTTCATTTCCTCATATTCATACTTTTGCAACCAATTCCCAGCTCACCACCTGGACCAAGTTACCCAGCAACCTTAGCGCCTGGAGAAGCAATTTAAAAACCAGGAGGATAGGACAGGGAGCAGACGCATATAGAAAGACATATAAATATACACAAACACATACACAATCTAAAAGTCATCACTTCATTTTGGGAAAAAGCTTGATTGTGTCATAAAATCTGAAGTATATCCTGCTCTGAGGGACAAGGGGGACTCGCCAGGACCCTCTTGACAAGTCAGATTTGCTAAGAAATACAGGAGAGGCAAATGGCCAATCAGAACATCCAGATGATGCAATGTTTAACCTGTTTCGCAACAGGCTGTAATCTGGTGAACAAACACCATCACCTTTTGGAACAGGTACTTTTTTACAAGCAAAGGCACTATAGAGCAGAGATGAGGCGCTGGTTTCACATATAACCTACTGCGGGCCTTGTCAGTATCGTTAACACCTGAACAACCTCTATCACATTCAGAAAAGTTGGGTATGTTGAGCCGTATTTTGTAATAAACGTCCAAAATTTAATAAGTTTTTCATTTCATTTTGTAATAAAACTGCATTTTGTAATAAATTTTGCTACATTATGTAATAAGTTATTCCACTTTGCAGTAGCAGGACGGTTTGGTGGTGTGGCATTAAGACTCAAGGAGCTGTTTGAGAAATATTACAAGTGGTTTATGTCTTGGCTGGTAATTAGACATTTTAGATATGGACAATTTGAAATTCCGAATGGATTTTGGAAATAAAAAAAAGGCATTGGGGCAGGGTTTTTTTTGTTTTGTTTTTTGTTTTTTTTACAAAATGCAGCTTTATTACAAAATGAAATGAAAAAGTTATTACCTTTTGGATGTTTATTATAAAATGAAGTGTTATTCTAAAATGCAAATCAACAGGGTAGATCTGCCTGGATGTTCTGTAAAGTCATTCATCCAGCATTTTACCTGTAACTTCCAGTCATGGAACTCTTCATCTGCTCGTTTTCATGTAAACATTTGGAAACAAACAAGTGTCTTTGCACATCTATGCTCCTTGAACAATTGTGAAAATTAATGCACATGCATGAAAATTGGTACAGATCTGATACTGCTGAACTCAAATCTGCCAGGAGCCAAAGCAAATTCTTAATGGAGCCACCATATTGGATGATTCAAAATGGCCACCACTAAAAAAAAAATAAAAAAATTCTAGCCAGAAAAAGGTGATAAGACTGACCAACAAAGGACATATCATTCATTTGAAGCCTCAAATATACTAAATCTGTATTTTATGTGAGAGGAGTAGTGACAAAACCAAAGATTTAGATTGATT
Organism: Siphamia tubifer; assembly: GCA_020466265.1. Classification (NCBI taxonomy): domain Eukaryota; kingdom Metazoa; phylum Chordata; class Actinopteri; order Kurtiformes; family Apogonidae; genus Siphamia; species Siphamia tubifer. The sequence continues at coordinate 28,884,772 of CM035789.1, forward strand.
TAAGATGGCCACTACTGATATAATAACAAATATTGCTAATTATTGGAGTTATCAGGAAAAGTGATGGAGAGTTCAATTTATTTATTTTGTTTTTAAATGCATTTGGCAACATATATTCATTGTTCTATATCACTTCAGTGGTCACTTTAACAGGGCTGGATTAAGAATTCAGAGGCTCCAGGGCCAGACTATTAGAGGCCGTAACACACACTCACACAAACGCAGCTGATCACCCACAGAGCCACTACACACACATTTGTACATGCACCAACACATCAAACTTCTGTACGTAGACAGGATTAATATTGACTGGCAGATTATTTTACCACCACTTTACTCTTTATATTCCATGTCAAACCAGTCTACCCTCAAATACAGAAACAATTATTATTATTATTATTATTATTATTATTATTATTATTATTAATAATAATAATAATAATAAGTGGCTTGATTCCCACTGGATTTTATGTGCACTTATAGAAAACACACTGAATGATCTTGTGTTTAAAATGCAGCATAGAAATATTTTCAGTTTTGACTTTTGCTAAAAACAACCTATGTCAGTTTTATCAGATACAGTGTGTGTAACTGATGTGGTTTTCTATATACGTGTGTCAGTAATGTATGTGAAAGAAGCCCCAGTCAGTGGCAGCCTCTGGTTATGTGTGTGTCTGTTGTGCCAGTGTGTTACTGCTGCTTCTGTCTGACTTGTTTGAGGGGGGGGGGGGATCCCTTACTGAAGTTGAGGGTGTGCATCTCCTGCATCACATGGACTCATCCTCCCTGAAGGGCGGGTGTGGTGGTCTGACCACAGCGTGTGTGTGATGGAGTCTGGTGTTTCCAATGAACGGTGCAAATGACACGTAGGACATCACATGGAGGCTGTGTGTGTGTGTGTGTGTGGTGGGGGGGCACAGACCGATCCGGAATATTTACACCGATTCAGCAAAACACTGGGCTGCCCGTTTGTTTTATGAATCCATAATGAGAGCCTTGTTTGCCCCCCCCCTCTCTCTCTCTCTCCCTCTCTCTCTCACTCTCTCTCTCTCATGCCCACCATCCTTCACTAACACGTTGCACACAGTGATATTGCTGTAAATAATCGATCTGTTAGGGAAATCACGGGGTGGAGTGGGGGGGCATATCTGCGTATTATACGCGGAGGCATCCTATTGTTAGGCTGGAAAATAAAATAAAATAAATATATAATATATAATGAAAATAAATACAAATAAATAAATAAAATACAAATAAATAAATAAATAAATGATGGAAAATACGCCCCGTATTTCACTGCATTCACCAAGGAAGTGTACATCTTTGTTTTAAAAAAAAAACAAAAAGAAAACATGCTGGGGTTTAATGTTGACTGAATATTCCACAGAACGTTCCCCACGTCTGCGCGTGACGGATTAATGCATCCAGATGCTGATGGAGAACAAAGCTCGTGAGCAACAACAAAAGGGCTTCAAAAAAAAAAAAATAGAAAAGCACCCTCTGTGTTCGGTGATCCTCTGGCTGTAGATAAAAGTGTTTGTAGTCTACAGCAGAGGATGAACATTTAAGGAGTCGTGTCGACACCATGTCATTCGTCACATGTGCCTGCATGGATGTCCACGCTGCTGATGCTGACCAACAGCCCCACGGAAGAACAGCATCCGACAATACAGCAGCACGAGACAGGATGATAAAAGAACACACTAACCTTCAAATGCCTCTCAGTCAGCTCCGATGGGTTGGATTTATGTCATTCGTAGTGTCTCCTTTAGGTGCAGAGGCTTAAAACGTGGTTCTTAGCTCTTGGTTTGCGCCCTGTTGGACTGAGGGAACCGGTGTCAATGCGCCTCTGTATGGAGGGTGAAGAATGCCACCAAAGGGAAACCAACTGAAAATGGACCTGCTTTTGGTCATACATCACAGTTTTCATTAATACTTAAAAAAATTCAGTAAAAAAAAAAAAATGTCAATGTTTTTTTGTGAGAATATTATTGATGGAACTGATGTACGCAATTGATTTAGAAAAATAAAAAGCCCAAACTAAAATTAGTCATGTATTCCTTTTTCTTTTTAAACTTCATTTTAGGTTGTTTTTTTTTTTTTTTTGGTTGCATTTTTTCATCTTGTTATTTTGTGAATATCTGTTAGTTTCTGTTGATGTCGTTGCTTATTTTTGTTTACATTTTCTACGTTTTGTTTTTCTTCAATTGTGTTCTGTTAAATGTCTTACTTTGTTCATGTTTGGTTTAATATTTATTTTTGTTCATTTACTGATCATTTTGGCAGTTTTTGTTGATTTTGTTGCTTATTTGATCTTTTTTTTTTTTTTTACTGTGGAATAGCTTAAGTCTCAGGAGGTAAAGGGTTAAACATATACTCCTGAGCCTAATTGTGTTTTTCTTATTTATTCTTAATTTTTTTTGTTCTCTCATTTCTTCTTTTTATGGAAGCCTTTTTCTGCCACAGAAGAAAAAAAACATCCACATGAAAAAATAAAAGTCAAAATTATGAGACAGAATGTAAAAATTATGAGGTACAAAGTCATAATTGAGATAAAATTTGAAATAGAAGATAGAGATAGAAAGTCAAATTACGAGATAAAAAGTCTAATTTATGCAATAACAATTTATAATTATGAGATAAAATTCCAAATTATAAGATACTCAAAATTAATCCATAAAAAAATGAGCTAAAATGAGCTAAAAAGTCAAAGGTATAAGACAGAAAGTAAAACATCATGAGAAAAAGTTATAATTGAGATAAAAGTTAAAATTATGAGATGAAAAGTAAAACATTATGAGATAAAAAGTCGAAATGATGCAATAAGAAGCTATAATAATTATGAGGTAAAGTCAAAATGAATATATAAAAAGCAATTATGAGATAGAACAACATAATTATGAGATAAAAACTTGAAATTATGAGATACTGACTGTGTATATAGTATCTCAATTTTAAACTTTTTATTTCATAATTATGACTTTCTAATCTCATTATTTATTATGAGATGATATTATAGTTCTGACTTTTTATCTCATAATTATGACTTTTCTTGAGGATATTTTTTTTGACAGTGTCAGAAAAGGGCTTCCATAAAAAAATGGAGAGAACAAAAAAAATAGTAAGCAATTTTCTTAAAACAATAATTAGGATCAGGAGTATATTAATGAAAAAATAAGGCATGTACTGTGGTGTATGACCAAGGGCAGGTCTATTTTCAGTTGGTGCCTATGTGTTTGTAGGATCCCCCTTGGTGGCATTAATTACCCTCCATACTTTTTGCATTTTGAAACTCTACTTAAAACCTTTTTATAATCTCCAACAGTGTGCAATTTTTTAACTGATCTTAAAATTTTGATCAGGAGTACATGTTTATACCAAAATCTTTGTACCAAAACTTTAATGCACTTTTTGTTTGCTTATTTTATTACCAATAAAAGTACCTATTTTACCCTCCAAAATGTGTTTTTTTAATGTGTGTGTGTGTGTGTGTTTTCTTACACAACTGAATTCAGCAAAAGAGAAAAAAAAAATCTGATCTTGCACATCATAATATCATAATCACAACATCCTGATGTCATCCTTTTTAGATCAGTATTTCTGGGAGGGATTATTGAAACACTTAACTTTTCTCACAATTACAAGATCTTCACAAAGTGTTAGTTTTCATCAGTGAATATAGTTTATGACTATACATTTTGACTCATTAAATTTTAACTAAGTATCTGACCCCCTGTTGGACCACCAGTCTTCCTAAATATTCCCATAAAGAAAAACAACTAAACTATAACCGGTTATTACATTCAACTGTCACGCTCCTCTTTGATACTTATTCAAATAATATTAAACATTTCATGTATGGATTAAAATAACTTTAGTCAATATTTTTTGTTTTGTAAAAAAAAAAAAAAAGAGATTTAATTTTTTTCATGATCCTATTTTCCATGGAGTGTCCACTCAGTTGAACACCATGTAATGAAATTTGAAGCAAAAAAAAATAAAACATGTATTTAAAACACAATAAAGTGATAAACTCTGTGAAAATTATGAAGAACATTTTTAATGTAGCTATTCTGGCATTTTATCATATTTTAATACTTATTAATCACCATATTTAGATAATACGAAAAAAAAATATTGGTAAAGAAAACTGTTGATTACAGTCCAATAACAACTAGAAAGTGATTTACACTAAAACATATTACTGCAGATTAGGTTTATCTAAACAGTAAAGTTAGAATAATGCTATTCACTGTTTTGGCTGCAAATAAAACAACAAAAGTCATGAATATACTAGAGAACAGCTAAAGAATTGGTGTCCACTGTAATGACTAGTATGAATGGATTGGTTAATGATAATAATTTTCTATGTTTTTTTTCTTTGTATCAGTTTTCAAAGGTTCTTTTAGCATGGAAACAACACATGTAGTTCAGTAATACAACAAAAGCAAATGTGGGAAAACCCCTCATTTTAAAATGTATCTCAAAGGCAGCTTTTACCTGATATACTTCCCCTGCATCTGCGTTCTATGGCATTAACCATCCTCTATAAAGTGTTTTCCCTTTATACAGAGGACAAGCTCTTGTCCAATGATGTTTAAGCCCTGTGGTGCTATCAGCTCTGGACCAATAGCTACGCACAAGAGTCAAGTTGAAACCATCAAGCACCTAAAATGACAGATGAGCAACGTTGTGGTTTGACCGTGACCTTTACACAGTTGAGAATATAGGAACAAAAGGGTTTCACTCTTAATGCTTGTACTGAAAGGTTAGAGATAGTGCGCAGGGCCGGATTATGGGGGGGTCTGGAAAGCCCCCCCCTCCCCCTTCTTAACACCACCACCCCACGCCAACCTACTGTACCTAAGGATTCCACAAAAGTTTCTTTCTGCTCTTCCTTCTTTCAAAGTCGTCCACTAACTCATCAAAGTTGAGCTCATTTTTAATTCGAGCCAGTCTGGAGAATGATTGTTCCTCCTCACCGTTACTGGTGGGGTCAAACCCTATGATAGCCACCCCCCCCGTAGCCAAGGGTATCTACTGTAGAGGTAATGCATTGACGTCACGCAATCCCATGATATCCATAGTTGTGCCGCCACATTGGACGGCAAGAAAAGATCATCTCGCATTGACACATGACAACATACTGCCCTTTTATCATAATTATATGAAAATCAAAGACATTCCTTGTCCCACTATGGATAAATCATGTTGTACTGTCGGTTGTACGAATGGCCAGGAGACAACAGACGGAGTTTTCTTCTACAGAATCCCTAGAGACTCAGAGAGACAGTCGAAATGTCTTGCTACTATACACCCCAAGACATGGAAACCAAATGACAGCACATGACTTTTCAGTGTTCATTTTATATCTGGTCGGTAATTTTGATAATTCCACACACGTTCTGCATGTGCCCACACTCCTTGTCAATTAATTTATGCCAGTAGACATTGGTAGATGGCTTCCTAAACCGGACCCTGAACTGTAACCCTGAACTATCTGACTGCACAGAAGGATGAGTTCAGTTTCTTCCACTACGGTGAAATTGACAAACATCCACATCTAATTAAAATAAAGAGTTTTTAATAAGTGTTTTTTTTTTCTTTGCTGTTTTTGTTCCACCTTCAAATCATCACCTGGAACTGGTCAGACCAAGAATAGAGAAGTATATTTTTTTGGAGTATGGGACGGCCATGGCTCAGTTGGGAGAGCGGGTCGTCCATTGACCGAAGGGTTGGCGGTTCGATTCCAGCTCTGTCCTAGTCAGCCCGTTGTGTCCTTGGGCAAGACACTTTGCCCTCCTTGCCTCCAGTGTCACTCACATTGGTGTATGAATGTTGGGTGGTGGTCAGAGGGGCATGAAATTTCAGCCACACTTCTGTCAGTCTGCCCCAGGGCAACTGTGGCTACATATATAGTTTACCACCACCAGAGGGAGCATGTGAGAGTGAATTAATAATGGGTCAATAATGTAAAGTGCTTTCGGTGCCTTGAAAAGCACTATAGAAATCTAATCCATTATTATTTCCTGAATTTGTCGTTTTTGTGTCACTATAAAGACGTGCCAAATACACTAGCTTAAATTTGAAATTGACCTGGTGGCTCTTTTTGTTCGATTAAGTATGAGAAATAGTTCCCTTTCATTCACTTTACATGACATAGCTACGTCTGCCTGACTACACAGTACAATACATGTAGGTGTTGTTGTTTACCTTGCTTATGATGACGAACAGAGAACTGGACGATGATGGCATTTCGACGTGTAATTCTTTGAACCAACCTGCCAGGAAGTATCTATATCCATCTTGGCTTTTATAATTCTTCATTGCCTCGGCTGTGTTTACAGATGTTCTGTTGATCAAATAGTTAGAAATGTCCGGATACCCTAAATCAGAACCGTCATCATCACTAGAACCAGCTTTAATGTGTCTTTTGGTAGCGTATACGGGTTGAAACATTCTATCAGCTCAACCTTCGATTGATAGTAATGCTTATGAGTATCAGACAACATCAAAGCATAGTCAGAAAGATGATAATGTTCAGCCATAATATTGTACAATGATAATGCGCTGCCGTCTAATGTGGTCTCATGGGATTGTGTGACATCATGTGCATTACCTCTACAGCCCAGGGACCCTCTGACTCCCCCCTCCCCAATTCACATCACCCTTCTCTCTCAGTTCTCTTTAGATCTGCCCTACAACAGTGTGAGTAATCATAAGATCCTAGGAGATAGACGCCCTGTTGAGCTGCATTTTGTAATAGGTTTATTACAAAATACGACTTTATTATAAAATTAAATGAAAAAAGTTATTACCAACCCCCCCAACCCCACCCCGGGACCCTTGGATCCCCGGATACCAGTCTGTAATACGGATAGTGAACATCAGAAGTGAAAAGTAACTAAGTAAAAGTACTTCATGACTGTACTTAAGTAAAGTAGATACCTAAAATAATTTAAAAGTACTTATTTTTCTGGCAACTTTTTACTCCCTACATTTTCGCATAGATATCTGTACTTTATACACCTTGGATTCTCAGAATAGATTTGTTACTTTTTCAAACTAAACAAATGTGACAGTACAAAAAATAAGTCACTTCAGAGTGGAGATAAATTGTAACTTCTCATCTCACAATTGTGACATTGTTATCTCATTGTATTGTATGTATTTTTCATTCATATTTATGATCTTTTTGTAATCTCATATTGATGACTTTTTTTTTTTATCTCAATTGTGATTATTTTTCCTTTTTCCCTAAATTTCTTGCTCGTACCTACAAAAGTACAAGTACTGTGACTTGCTCAAACACATCATCTACACAGTAACTCACTTTTGAAGGCTGTCATTTTGGATACTATTACAACTTTTCAGATTTTCCCTGGTTAAATAAGTTAAATAAATAAATCATCCATGGCAACAACAAAAAAAAAAAAATCAGTTTTACTTTTTTTACTTTATTACAAATAATAAGTTGAACTTTTTTTTTCACTGAAACACTTCCAACTTAAATAAAATACCACATTAACTGGAAGCATACATTAGTTGGTTTTGCTAACACTTTGGCTAATGTGTTGCTCAACTTATGACAAACATGTTAAGTGCAGATATATTCTTTTCTTTCTTGAGTCTGTTTGCTGATGAAATGAAATAGAATTAATACAAATTCAAAATTAATATTTAAATCATGATTAATCAAAACTAATCCAAAGCAACCCTGTGATTAAACATTTTAATAATTTGACAGCCCTAGTTTTCATCCATAGCCTATGAGATACCTGCCATTAAGTTTAGTGTCAGATACTAGTGGCTCAGTTTATCTGCTGATAGAAAATGTACTATTATCTGAACATCATGTTGCTTATTACAGATGTAAATCCAGTTGGATCAAGCGCTGATGCTGTTAGCATACTTCCCTCACAACCATTTTCTTCAACCCATTGTAATGATAAATCCAAGTTTAGTTGATTTATATAATCATTAAAATTAGTTTAATCTCCCACACCAAATCAGATCTGCAAAACTGAACCCAACTGTAACTAAATTTGATGAACATATGCAGTGTGCTGACAATTACTATGAATAATACAACTGATAAGAACTTCTCTGGCAGAAATTATATAAATAACACATTTAACTCAAAATAATTATACACACAATGTTTTATAACTTGTCAAACCAAACCTTCATACAAGGCACATTCATTCATTTATTTTCAGAAAATGCTTCATCCTCACTAGGGTCACAGGGGTCGCTGGAGCCTATTTGAGCTACTTATGGACAAAGGCGGTGTCCAGCCTGGACATTCACACATATGGACAAGTTCACATGCTTTAAATTAGTGCTTCACATACACTGCTCTACAATTCTTTTGGAAAGTATCCGCTTCAGACAATAATGTTAAATGATGTTAAATCTAACATCAGAAAACAAATGACAAAAGTGCTGATTAGCTCATGTTTGAATATATATGATGGTGTGTTATTCCACATATGCTTAAGAAAACACTAAATAGTGTAAAATTAACACTTTTCTGGGTTTAAAAAGTAACTCTGCACATGGCTGTATTAAACACCAACTGGTGTACTTTTAACACTTGTCTAGAGTTTAAAAAGTCACTCTATACACTACTGTATGAAACACTGACTGGTGTGAAATCAACACTTTTCTAGATTCAAAAAGTAACTCTATACACTGGTGTAATAACAATGTAACACTGTTCAGTGTTACCAGAGAGTTAATCATTAACTCTGTTTGGAGTTATTTTAACACTCTAAAACTTAACACTTTAGAAAGTGTTAAATTAACACTACAGAGATTGGGAAAATATAAACACTTTCATAGTGTTAAAATTAACACCATCGGATTTGAATTTAACACTCTGGAATTTGCTGTGTATGATGGTTTATGTACATGTGCGGCTGTGGCTCAGTTGGTCCAATGACTGAAGGGTTGGTGGTTCAAATCCTGGTTCTGGCTGTCCACATGTCTAAGTGTCCTTGGCCAAGACACTGAACCCAGTAGTCTCCCAATAGGACTAACAGAAGCTTAGAAACCTACTGGTGTATGAGTGTGTGTGAATGTGTGAATGTGAGGCTAATGTAAAGTGCTATATAAGTGCAGTCCATTTACATGTATACAATCAATGGATTTGTAAATATTCCACTAGAAAGAACCTGTAAAGTGAATGGATCATAATGTGCAGACAGCGTTTTTAAGTAGTTATCAGGATTTTCTACATATCAGGGTTCAGAACCAGGGCCTGCAGTTCATAGACTTTACTAAAATGATCATTCCATCAGTGATCACTGGACAATCCTGGTCTGCCAGAAAAAAAAGATTTAATCCCTTTTGTTATAATTTAAATATATGAAATATGAGGGGGGGCATTTCATTCAATGTGTTTATTTTAAACATTTCAGTTCTGTGGCACTTTTTAAAAATGTTATTTTAGAAACCACAGAATCAGTCAAATGCATTATATTTCCAAAGAAACTAATCAGCAGTTTCAACCTTTCACCACTAGAGGGTGACATTACTCTTTTTGGATTGACAACACATTGAAAGGACACAAAATTGTGCAGGAGGCTGTACTATTGGACATCACCTCGCGTTGCATCTTGGACATAACTGCCAACAATCCCGTATGTCAGACTCATCTCCCGCCAACAGAACACAATTGAAGAAAAATAATACTTAAAAAAAAACGTAGAAAAACAAAAAACAAAAATAAGCAACAATATCAACAGAAACTAATAAATATTCACAAATTACAACACGAAAAAATGCAAAAAACAAAAAAAAAGTTTTTTTAAAAAAAGGACTAAATGACTCGTGTTGTTATTTGGTTCCAGTAGTTTTAGTTTAGTCTTTTTCTTTTTCGAAATCAGTTGCTTTTTGACACCTGTACATAAGTTCCATGAACACAATTATCAGTAAAATAACACTAAGAAAACTTGAATTTTTCAGAATTTTTAAACTAAACCATTCATTCAGAACGCATCAACGCTGACGCATCAGGGGATAAAGGTTTAATCATGTACTGGAAACTAATAACATACCACTTTACTATAATTTATCATCATAAAAACATTTCCTCACTTATGTCTCCTGAAAACGCAACATCCACCACTGCAAAAATTTAAAAAATACAATTCTGTTACTCAAATGTTAACAGGTACAGTATGATCTTGGATATTATGTCAGTACGAGTAGGATGCTCATGATGCATACTCAACATTTCTGCCGAATCTAGTATACATCCGGGAACTTATCGCATACTCAAACTTGCATACTGCCAGTCAAAGGCATAATAATGATGTTAACATTGGTAGGGGCATAATTTAAATGTGCATAAAAGATATGAAATAACATCTCATTTAATTTTTTTCATCAAAAACTAAGAGACATTTTAAGAACATATTTTTTTTATTTCTCAAGCCACATTTCGTCTCATTATTATTTGTCATCTATACTGCATTATATATTTAATGATTTATCGTTATCGGCACAAGACCAGCATTTACATCTTGTCTAGTCTTTGTCAGATGATTAAGGTTCACTGATGACAATATTTAGTCAAAATTTTCATTGACATAATCAACAGATAGTAACGCTGTCCCCACCAATGGCACGCGAGGCGGAAAAATATACCTTTTGTTTTCCAAAATACTGTTTAATTTCCCGACATTTTACAAACATCCCAATATTGGTATAGGACATGTCCACATCGTCCATATACACCCATGCTGCCAGTGTATACACTGCTTTTTTTTTTTTTTTTTAAGTTAGCACGAATGTTATGTTGGCACGAGCACATGCGTCACCGTTCTGCTACTTCCTGAACTGTTATGGGAGCCACGTGCGACGTTTCTGAGCAGTAGAAACAAAACATTTAAAGTCTCCTCAGTCTGTAAATCAGAGCAAAGAGAACAGAAGGAACCATGGCTTCTGCGTGTTTGTCTGAGGACCTGACTTGTTCTATTTGTTTGACTGTCTTCACTAATCCAGTCATCCTCTTTTGTGGACATTCCTTCTGCAGAGAATGCATCTCTCTTTCTCTGGATAAACAGCGACATTGTCCACATTGCATGACACCTGTACCAACAGAAGGAAACTATCTTCTAACCAGTCACATCTTAAAAAGTCTGTCTGAGAAAACCAAAGAAACTGCCAAACTGAAGGAGGTAAGTGACACTCAAATAAATTTTTACAGCTCTGCAAGTATAGTGTGTTTTTTATTTTCTCTAAATTAAATTTGTGTTCTTTCCTTCTCCATTTTTAATCATATAAGACTGAGTCATTTTGCCTGGAACATGAAGAAAAGTTTAAATTATTCTGCATCACAGACCAGCAGTTGACCTGTATTATCTGCAGAGATAGTGAGAGACATGAAAACCACAAGTTTAAACCTGTTAAAGAAGCAGCTTCATCTATGAGGAAGGATGTGGAAATGTTCATGCAACAGGTTTCTATGAATATTAAAAGACTAGAAGGCATAGTCAATGCACAGAGAGAAGAAATGATGAAGACGACAGAGAGTTGTAACCAGTTGAAGATGCTCAGTGACACCCAGTTTGAAGAAATGCACATGTTTCTGAGAAGAAGACAAACAGAGATAAATGATGAACTGAAGCACAAAGAAGAAGATGCTCTCAAGAAGATGACAGCAAAGTTAAATCATCTACAAACAGCTTTGTCTGAGAATAGAGAGCTGGAGAGAAATGTGGCGTCTGTTCTGGAAATGAAAGAAGCAGAGAGGTTTTTAAAGACCTGGACTGATGACAAATTGACAAAGGCAGTGAAGAAAACCTTCAAAAAGAAGAAAAAGTTCCAAGTTGAAAAAGCATCCATTTCTCTGGGGCCTTATGAAAGTCACCTGCAGTTTTTTGTGTGGAAGGAGATGCTTCAGGTCATCAAACCTCGGGAAGAAAAGCTATCGCTCAGAGATGACGAGACAAGTTTGTGTGTGTCCACAGATAAACAAAGTTTGATTTTCTGTCACACTACACCATGCAAACGAGTGCAGAGTAGATCACATGATTATTATGGAAAGCAATATTATAAAACTCTGCCATATTTCACTGAAAGTACCAATACATTTACAGGGCGACATTACTGGGAGATACATGTTGGGGAATTGACTTCTTGGGAATTAGGAATACAAAATAATTTCCTGAAATTGGAGGATAGTACCTATCGAATATGCATAGAAGATAGCTGTACAATATTAACCTTTGCAGACAGACCTCATAGGATTGGCATTTACCTCAACTGCTCCTCCAAGGAGCTCTCCTTCTATGATGCAGACAAAGTGAATCACATTAAAACCATACGTTCCAGCTCAATGCCCTCACAGGTGTCAGCATATTTCAGAGTTCCTAATAACAATCCAGATCACACACCACTGACCGTGTGCTGGTACTAGATTTATTGGGAACCTGTAGGGCCTGGCATAAATAATTAACAACAGTGTTTCTTAGCCCTGCTTCTCGGAGGAACACAGTCCTGTGTATTTTAGATGTATTCCTCTCCAAATACACCTGATATAAATGATCAGCCTATCATCAAACTCTGCAAAAGACTGATAATGACTGTCTGGTATATTCAAAGAGGGAAACCTGTAAGAACATACTGAACAAATAACACTAATATAATGAATACTAAAAAACAGTGAGTAATTAACATGTAAAAGAAGGAAAATGCACTAAAAAGCAGTTAGAATAAAAAGGAGAAACGGACCAAACACGAAACATGATAAATCTATGATAAAGTTGTTGTTAAAATAGGTTTAATATAAAGCACAGACTTCACTGACCTGATGTTAAGGAGGAGGTTAATACACAAGGTTAGAACTGACAGTTTGACAAAGAAAATAAGCTGAAGGTGACGTGTGATTTACTACAATTATTGTCCATAACAGTTAAACTCTGCCATTGGATAAACTTTGACATTGGTTTATGTTGTTTTACTGTTGCTGTGTTATGTTGATTTGAATGGAAAACAACAGATGTTAGAATTAAATGTTACGGTAAATAAAGTAAACGTCCAAAATTGTTAACAAATGAAAGAATGTTACTTTTATGTGATTGGTTTGTGTTTTGTTAATTTAGTTTGATTCTACATGCATAAAAGTGAGCATCAGTAATAAAATAAAATCTAAAATGCTATCTGAATTGGATCTTTTTTCTTCACTATCACCAACACGGCATGTTCCTTATCATTTTTTTAATATATATATTTACATTTATTTTGTATCTAACACTTACAGGTCTGATCAATTTTTGCAGTTGGATTCTTAAAACACTTTCACAACTGATGTTGGAACTGTTTTGTTTTTTTTTTTTTTTTTAAACAAGGTGCCATAACCATTCTGCTGGTGTACAGAGAAAATGGAGATTCTGAATAACTAAGGGTCAGGAGGGTCATCTCAGTGGTTTATTTTTACTCGATGGTCAAACAGACAAACAAATACAATGCAGTCTGAGATTACATTTAAAAAATGTAGAAATAACCAAAAATATTAGATTTTTGCATCGTTGACATCACAAATTGTTTTTTAATATCCCCTTTAAACAACATTCAAAGGTCTCAAAGAAAAAAAACTACTTAATCACCAAAACGAGTCAAAATATCTCACCACACTTGATTTCAGTGAGATATAAGAACTGATTTTTTGACAATAGATCTGGAAAATCAAATTTTATGAAATCTCACCAACGGCCCATGGGGTATAACATCTAATGTATCTAACAAGTGCGTCAATTATTTGCATATTACACTCTGTGTAAATATTGCAATATTTATTTCATTAATTACTGCTGAGCTTCAGTATATCAATTAATAAAAGCATCAGAATCAGAACAACCCAGTTCTATAACGGTTTCATTCCACAGTACATAAGACTGTTAAAGTAATCCCTTGATACATATGTATGCAGAGTGTGTGGTTATAGATGTTTATTTTAAGTGTGTGTGTGTGTGTGTGTGTGGTGGAGATGTGTATAGTTTTTTAAGTATTTATTGGACTGTTTTAATTTTCATAATTCAGATTTTATGATTGATTTATTATGTCTGATTGTGAGCTTCTGCAACGAAATTTCACTGAATGTGCACTATGGTGGATATTTGTGACAATAAAGTGGCTAGTCTATTGTATTCTGTTTTATTCTATTCTATATTTGGGTTAAAATCAAGATGTAGAGAAAATAGAGCAAATAATGTTTCTGTTCCAGAGAGGGTAAGACAAGTATATCTTTCAAGTATATTAATATTGGACATTATATAAACGGTCTATAATGATGTTTAATTCAGTGTGTTAAAAGATATTTAAATGAAATGGACATCACGAAGACGGACACTTATCGCGATAGTTCCTGTATCTCAGGACTTCCATCATGGCAGGCAGTAAGTTGGGGCTAGAAGGAAGAGTAAGTGTAAAAGGCTTTGTTTTAGGACTTAGCGTTTTAGTAATTCCATTAATCAGAGTCTGGTTTGGACATCTCGACTGGGTCTTTGATTACCTCACAGAGACTTCCGGAAAAATTGCGATTTGCTTCCATATTGCAGTTATCAACGGCCTCTTGCTAATCGTGTACAGGGGACCACTATACAAGGTAAGCACTAACGGTGGCTAGCCAACTTTCTGACTGGCTTTGAGGTTTTCTTCTCAATTTAGACCAAACATACATACAACTGTTTTATTCCGAAGTAACTTATTGAATTTAGCACATATATTTTAAGGTTGCGGAACATGACACGTCTCTTTTAAACAATTTAAACTTAAGTGTTCTGCTGCTAATGATGGGTAAGTCGGCTAGCTAGCTACAGTAAGAGGACTGTGTTTGGTTAGCTAAGCTCATTAGCTGAGAAAGAACCAGGCAGCTCGTATTAATGTGCCCTAAATAGAAACGTAAGCCAAGTAAAGCTGCTGTGGCCTATTTCGTACACGACACTCCTTTTAAAGCAGATATCTTTTTTTTAGAGAAAATGAGACAAACTCAGCTATTTGTCAGTACATTGTAATGTTTTGCTGCATGCAGCAAACTAAACATCTGTGTATGTTACTGAACATGATGGTTTCTGATCTAAAGATAAACTTAAGAGAACAGTGAGTGAGACATGCATAATAGACATGATGCAACTTTACCAACTCCCATGCCAAAGATATACACTTCATGACAACTCTCAGCAGTACAAGTCCATATGTCATGATATTTGATAATGATTTATTCTTTTGTAAATCCATGGGAAAAGTCTGAAAACTCTACTCCATTTAGCCTTTTTAGATTAATTTGTGTCTAAGCTTTTTAATAATTTAATTCTCAAACCTTGGAGTTGAAATCTACTGGCCATCAAAAAATATAGGATAAACATTAACTGTAATCTTAAATGAAAACTAATCATAGGAGGAAAAAAGAGATTTTCAACAACTCGTGTCTCCAAAGCCGAACAAAACTTTCTTGCCATTCACATCTGAGGGTTATTTGAATACGGTTGACACTTTTATATGGTTGGGTATAACATTTGTAATGTAAAAAAAAAAAAAAAAAAAGGAAATGCATTGAGATTCTGCCATGACATGAGTAGATATGTGTGGGTGTAACAAATATAGTTGCCTTTCCTAAGTTACAGTATGTCTAAGGCTTGTTGTAGTGTTTCAGCTTTACTTCTTGTATGAATGAGTTAGTGTGAATATCCATATGACATTGACAGTTATGGGAGGACAGGAGCTTGAAAACTATGAATGGTTGGTACATGTAGGACAGGCATGTCCAAACTATTCCACAAAGGGCTGATGTGGCTGCAGGTTTTTGTTTCAACCAACCAACCAAGAGTACACAGTTTGACCAATCGACTCTCTGAAGACTGAGATCAGGTGATTAATTGAATCGTGCCTGGTGTGCTGCTGCTTGGTTGGAACAAAAACCTGCAACCACACTGGCCCTTTGTGGAATAGTTTGGACATGCCTGATGTAGGACATTGTCTCTGCATATTGTGACACTAATTTCCCATAAATCTCATCACACCTACATATGGATCTACAGGTATGTGTAAGGGTGTCACCTTTATTCATGTGGCTGTTTGATCCAGGTTTATTTGGCTTTTCTGTTTCTGTTCCAGGTTGCTGTGAGAGCATGCTTTCTCGGAGTTACTTTTGGCTGTGGTTTAATCATAAGCGTGTCTCAGACCACCTGGACACATTTTGGATGGTATGTAGATACATTCAGCATACACAAACTCAGATAGTAGCTCACCCTACACCTTAAATAAACATCAGTGTATCAGGATGGGCTTATGTGCTGCTGTTGCATTCAATTTCTGAATAGCTTAACCAATCTGAGGGGATGTGGGGTGCTGGTCCAAGGAAATAGAGCTGCTGCACATAAGTGTCACATCACTGAATCGATGCGTCTTACATCCAGGTGTATCTTACAGTCTGGAATATCCCTGAAATGCAGTTTTGGGGATATAATTGTTTTACCCTAAATGACCACACCACATATACTTAGTGTCAATGTGCTAACTAGGACAGATTAGGCTGGCTTTCTTTATCCCTTTATAACCAGTATACAGGATGTTAACCTTATAAATGTAAAAACTTAATGAACCACAAACGTAATAACATTTTTGCAGCTTTTAACGTAATGACTCCATTAATATAATAATTCACCAACCACAAAGTTAATATCTTATTTTCCCACAATGTGGTCCTACCCACTCCATTGTTATCATATTCATATCCAGACATTTGATTTCCATGGTTCAATCATAGGCTTCTCTTGTACTCATTAGAAATAAATAATATCCAGTTCATATGGACATGTTTATAATAAAACCTTAGATGGATAGAGTGAGAAACATAAATGCACAGAAAACACAACTGTTAATCTTACTACTTACATTTACTATCCGTGCATTTACCGCTGCAGCTGTTGGTATCAATAATAGAAAATTTAGGAATGTCGTCTAAATGTATCAATTGTTAAGAACTCGGATGGATTGAAAAGAGTTCAGTTTATTTACTGGGCGGGTGGGGTCTAGTCACATAATTCCACAAAAGCACCACGGGTTACAAAAAGAAACGCCACGTGTATGCATCACTACTCAGTACGCACGTACCTCTGAATGAGTACATGCAGAGTGAAAGTGAAACTCATAGATGCTTTACTTATTCTTTGATGCCTCCCACTGATGTGCAGCTAATTTTCATTTGCCCTAACTTGGGTAACTTTCATTTGAAGAGGCAGGATGTTTACTCCCCCCCCCCCACACACACACACAAATCTCATGACTAAATCCAATCTTTAAATGAAAAAAAATGCCAGATTAGTAGCTGATACCAATCTTTAGATGGGATTGGGATATCCCTGTTTACAAGTGCATTTCAAAGCTCGTCCTGACTTTTACTGTTACTACAGAACAATTGAACTAATATTATTTTTTACCACCAACTGCCTTCTCTTTTCTAGGAGTTTTGTATGTAAGAATGGCCTGTTGCAGCCTGAAAGTGTGTATTAATGTTTCCTTCTACAGGTACATGTGCTCCCTGTCACTCTTCCACTACTCGGAGTATCTCGTGACAGCCATTATCAATCCTCGTAGCCTATCTCTGGACTCCTTTCTCCTCAACCACAGTGTGGAATACACCATAGCCGCCATTTCCTCATGGGTGGAATTCACGATTGAGAAAATCGCATTTCCAGGTTGGTATTTATGTTTCTTTTCATTACTATTCAGACTTTCTTTCAATTGTTATTTTCAGTATTAAAAGCATAAAATCTGTGTAGACAATGTGCTGTTAAATAGAAGTAATAATATATAAAATTACACTTCAAAAGTGCTAGAAATTAAATGATAAATTAACTAAATAACAAGAAATGAATGTGTATTGACATTTTCATCACCAAAGGCCTGCTCTAGAAAGAGCCAAATCACCACTCAGAGTAGTAGAGAAGCTACATTTGCACAATCACTGAAATGTTCCTGCAGTATGTTAAGTAGCTTTTATTTTCATTGTTTACTATATTAAATTAATTCATGTGGATAGAATTACTTTGTTTGGTTTCCACTTTAAACTTGTCATCCTGATTAAGTGTATATGGGTAGATTCCAAAAAAATTATTTTTTTGTTTGTTTGGGCCCAATCATAAATAAATATAAGATTATGTCCCTCTGAAACATGACCAGTGGTTGTTAGTTGGAGTGACATCACAAATCAGCAGGGTCTCAGTATCCTCACTTTCAGTCTTAGTTTTTTGGTTTTTTTTTTTTTTTTATAGCAGACAGGTACATTTAGTTGGATATAATGCAAATAACATACCATTCCACCTACAATGCATATTTCAATGTGCCCACTCCAAATCTGTGCCAGTAAAATAAGATAATCCATATTATTCCCACAGCAGGGAAATTGGCACTTAAGTTGATCTCGATCTTCGGAATGTGACAGGAGAATCAGGACTGCAGGGCCTTCTTTCAGCCAAACGGTGCATACTGTGCCTCCTAATAAAGGCAGGTACAAACTAAGTATAGCTGACAAAATATTTTTTAAAAAATGGTTCCATTCAGGAGCCTCAAAAGTACCCAGCCTGGCCTTCCTATGGATATACAGGATACTGTGTTTCATTTGTTTACATTGCTGTGTATAAGGAATAAAAATGTCTATATGAAGTGTGTGTGTGTGTGTATAGCATTATATATATATATATAAAATGTGTATGTGTTCTTCAATAAAAAAAAGGATAACCAAAAAAGTACCCAACCTAAACAAACATACCTTGTCTTAGTTTCTGTTCACATACGTTTGTACTGCGTTGTATGGTTTGTCAACTAGCTTAGGTAGTGTTTATTAGTGTATTCATACATTACATAATCTTGATATTACTGTTAACCAACAACTGGGTGTATTCAATTTCGTCACTTGGTGGTGTCTGCCATGCTAGTCTGAGTATTCAGTTTATTAATGGGTTAGTAGAGTGATGCCCTGGTTTGAATTATACCTGGCTAACTGGAGACTTTTGCCTGTTATGTGTACACATGGATCCTCTCCTTGTCCTTATGGTTTGTTTCACTGTCAAAAGTCCTGCACTTTAAAATGGTTGACGCATCTCTTTCCAAGAAAGATAAGGTAGATATCATCACAGAAGGTTTGATTACTTTCTATCCTGTTGTGTCTTTCTTGTCAGAGCTGAAACAGCTGAACTGGTTGAGCTTCGTGGGCCTGCTCATGGTGCTGTGTGGCGAAGGGCTGCGTAAGGCAGCTATGTTGACAGCCGGCTCCAACTTCAACCACATCGTTCAGAATGAAAAGGCCCAGAGCCATGTGCTGGTCACCAGCGGGGTCTACGCCTACTTCAGACACCCATCTTATGTGGGTTGGTTCTACTGGAGCATAGGAACACAGGTCTGTTCTCAGCAGCTCTTGGTCTTTTCTAGTCTGTGTCTGTATTTGTTATCATCGTCATGCAATTTCATAATTCTGCCACAAACCCAAAGGGCAATGGGTATTTATTTTAGTCCAGGGTAAACATGGGTGTAGCTTGTCAGAATTCTTAAGGCCTACCTGGCTGTAGTGATTATTAGAACAAGGAACCAGTGGAGTTTCAGACACATCAGTCAGGGGTCTCTGAAGCTCTGATCATTGGTCACATGTTGTCTGTGACTCATGAGAGTGTGTGTTTCAGGTCATGTTGTGTAACCCTGTGTGCATACTGGGCTACACGATAGCCAGCTGGCGTTTCTTCCGGGAGCGGATTGAAGAGGAGGAGGTTTCCCTCATCCACTTCTTTGCCGAGGCATATGTGGAGTACAAGAAGAAGGTTCCCACGGGGCTGCCCTTTATCACAGGCATCCGTGTCAACTAGTGTCAGAAGCTGGAAAGAACAGACTTCAAACTCTACAGCAGGTCAAGCCTTAGAAGTATGTGGCATTGCCATGGCGGCTGCTCTCCGAGGACAACCCCTGCAGCTGAATGAGCACTGAGCTCCAGGACCAAGACCATGGCCACCAGGACAGAGGCACGCAGCTGGGCTGCTTTGGGTTTTGTTTTGGTTTTTTAAATCAACATTTTAAATCCCATTAGACAGAACAGCCTCTTCTGTATTCCATGTAGTCCAGTAACATTACCTCATTTGTTGTTTCTCTGTTCGCATGCTTTGTCCATGCTTGGTGTTTTCACTGTTGACCTGTTATGTTTAAGTATGAGAATTCTCTGGGCCCAGTAAGAATCCAGCAAACACATATGACTGTTGTGTTCTTTCACTGGCAGGTGTTGAGAGGTAACATTTTCCAAATTCACATGTTATGTGAACTCTGGTCAAAACCATCTTTAAATCTAGTATTTGAACCTTAAGGCTGGACAATACCGTATCTCCACATATTTTTCCTGATATATGCTCTACATATCTACTTTGAATTGCTAAATGCACTGTGTGTTAATTCTAGCACTAGATCCCTCTCAATCAAAACAATGGCTGAAGGCATCAATCCAACAGTTCCACCACTTCCATTAATAACCAAACACACACTCTGTGATAGAACTTTGTTTTTCACAAAGAGATAACCCAGTGAGATATCTTTAAACATTGATTCAAATTATGTTTAGTAACGTATATTATATTCACTTGATGTTTTATTGTAATGGAATAGACACAAGGAAGGTCAAATAATGGTAATTTAATAAAAGAGGTATGAATCCCCAAACAGCTGACAAAATGAAACGGACAAATTAAAAAAAAATTAATATAAAGATTTGCTCAAACTTCATGAAAAAAGCAACACCTCGTTAAGATCACACTTTATTTTAGAGATGAAGATGTACAAATGTTACCTTCAGTATTGGTAGGTTCATGCTAAGCCAAAGACATAGACGTCACAAAAATCCTTCATAGAACAAATGGTGTTTTCAATAGACCCATCAACTATTACAATTGTTTGAGAGGTTTTAGGTGAAAAACATTCTGTTTATTGATACAAATAACTTTAATCCAGATCACATTTTATTATTGTCAGGCGGAAAACTGGGACACTTCAAAGGGTTCACATACTTTTTCTTGCCACTATGTCAACTCTGCAGTGAACCGGTGACACGTCCAGGGGGTACCCCACCTCTGCCCAGGGGGTACCCCACCTCTGCCCAGGGGGTACCCCACCTCTGCCCAGGGGAGCTGCAGTTGGCTCCAGCATCCATGACTAGTGGATCGACCAATATTGATTTTTTTTTGGAGCATATTATATTGATTATTATGTTATATATTCTATAGATTTTTTAAAAATTATTATTGGTATCCCCCCCCCCCCCAAATGAGCCTCAGTCAATGACCAATATAGGCCGCCAATATTTTTCAACTAATCTTTTGAGCCAATACTGACTTGTATTTTTTTCTGTCGAAGTAAAACAAATGTCAGAAAATCTTCTTTAATTACAATTAGAAAATAGAAATTGTAACGGATAGACAGTTAGCAAATGTGCACCTTTGCTTTTTTTCTTTTCTGTTCTTTTTTTCTCCTTTGTTTATTTCCCCTTTTTGTTCCCCTCTTTTTTTCTTTTTCTCCTTTCGTTCTCAATTCCTTTTTATTTTTCGTTTTTTTTTCCCTTCCTTTTTTCTCTTCTTTTTTTCCTTTAATTTTTCTCACCTTTTCTTTTTTCCTTTTCCCCTGTCATTTTTTGTCTTCCCCTTCTCCATTTTCTCTTTTTCATTTACCTGACAGTAAATAGTGGCAAGTGGGGAAAAAAAATCACATATCAGCCAAAGCAACAGGCTGATACCGATGTGAGATGAAAACAGAAAAATTATCCCGATATATCGGCCGGCCAATATATCGGTCTGTCATTACCCATGATCCTGTTGAAGATGAAGCGGTTCAGAAAATGAATAAATGGATAGATTGCCCAGCCCTAGTATCTACGAAGGCAGCCATTTTGAATGATTAGAGGAATCTGTGTGTGTGTGTGTGTGTGTGTGTGTGTGTGGGTACAGACACTATACAGGTGGAACGTAGCAGATGTGTTTACACTGATGACCAGAATGCTTCACTCCACTTCATCCACCTCTACACCGTTGGTCTGCTGTAGATCAGCTGTATGTTCCAAACATGCTGTCGATCACCCAGAACAGTTAAACAGCATCTCTATGACTTTATTGCCTTCTCATAACTGTGAAGTATCATCAGTAGCATTATTTAGAAAAGAATATCCACAGACAGTTTGGAACATACAGATCACTGGCAAATATTCCAAAGATTTTGAAGTATTCTTTTTTTATTATTATTATTATTATTATTATTATTATTTAAAGCATGTCCATCAATCATAATTATTTAGTTATTTTTCAAAACCACTTGACTGTGTCTGTTTAAAGACAGAAATGTTTGGGTTTGTATATGTTTGCGATTGGAAATGAAATAAATGACAGTTTTTAAAGTAATTTATCATGAATTCTAATAGAATAAGTTCAGATTGTAAGGAATGTAAAGTTTTTATCAGGTTTTTTGAGCCACTTTATTTTCAAATGAAAAAAGAACCTCCATTTGCTAGTACTGTAAACACTGGCTTATTATGTATCGTCACTGAAGTCATCATTTCTGTTATCGTAGAATCCATCTGTATAGGTTTAGGAAAACCACATGACATGATATTCCTCTGTGTTAATAAATACATGCGTTTCTATACATATGTGCATGAAGTCTATAGCTCACTTTCATCTATATTCAAGTTGTTCTATTTTTTTCTGTCTTCACTTCATTGTCTCATTTTGTTTAGTCGGTTCCAGTTTCAGTTGTGTTTTTTAACGCCATCACATCACCCTGTTTTATCATTCGACACAAGTGCACAGCAATCACCAAAGAGAAACAATTGGACACCGATTGATTGAAGTTGTTTCTAAAAGTTCAGTCTAATCCAGGGTGCTTGTGCAGGTCTTGAAAGTCTTTAAAAGTATGGAGTTTGAAAAACACTGTTTTCCAAACCTTGAAAAATCTTGAAATTGTGTGTGAAAGTCTTAATAAAGTTTGGAAAAAAAAAGTTTCTCTCATATTTGAATTTTAGAGTATGAGCTTAAAGGGACATAATCTTGTAAAATCAGAAACACGTGATGAAAATGTAAAAATCTTGATATAATGGAAGTAACTGGTCTGTACTGGGATGATACTTGTTTGTGTGATATCCATGCACTTTTGTGATTTTCATAGGTTTTCAAAAGGTTTGTCAGTAAAAAAAAAAAAAAAAAATACTGCTAATTATGTGTTTGTTTCATTCATTCATACATTTATTAAAATAGTTTTCTGTTACATACACCAGGTACCCTTTCAACCATAAAATGTGCAAATATAAAAGTACTTAAAACCAGAAAAATAACAGCTGGAATTTTCATTTGGACATCAAACAAGCACCCTGTAATCATCATCTATTACATTTTAAAAAGACTGATTTTTACATGAGATTAAATAGAAGTTAAATCCTGTAATTTGAGTTTTGATTTAATTGTCCAGTGTATGTAATAGTCATTATGTCCCATAAAAAAGTGGGAAGGAACAAAGTATAAGTACTGTGTCATTGTACTTAAGTGGTATCTGTACTTGAGTATTTATTTTTCTGCCTACTTTTTACTTAGTCTCTGCATTTTTACATAAATATCTGTACTTTATTCTCCTCACATGCTCAAAATAGACTCATTACTTTTCAAATTAAATTTACCCCTGTCATGTACCACAGCTGGTGCAAAACTAGTCAGTACCATTTACTGTGGGATTAGAAAACAGAAACTTTTATGATTTTACCTGCTTAAAATAAGTATTGTTTCATTCATGGAAAAAATACACTTTTATTTTGACTTTTTGTACTTTATTGCAATTCTGAAGTTGCATTTTTCTACTTTTACTTCAGTAAAGAAGTTGAATTAGTACTTCTACTTTTATGAGAATATTTTTTGTCACACAAGTAGCTGTACTTCTACTTAAGTACAGAATGTGAGTACTTTTTCTACCTCTGGTCACATGACCCCTCCTCCCCCCTCCTCTTTACAGCTCCCTCCTCTCAGTCCAAATCAATAGATACATGGACTGATTGGACAAATAAGACACAGCTCATGTTATTGTATTTTATTAATTCATTTTGTATAAATATTTGTATGTGGAAAAAAAAATCCCCATTTCAAATAATACTGCTAATCTGGAGTGATAATCTATATATAGTTACATGCAGTTGTGTCCTCCATGAGGTCACAACCAAGTCCAAGTTTATTTTTGTGCATAATTAGGAAAAACAAATCCCTCAAATGAAAGTATATCTAACTGATCTGATTCATTTTTACTTTAAGTGCACTGTGCTGTTGTATCATTTCCATCTGCATTAGTTCATAATTTCATTGTCTAAAATCTTGCCATTTTTCATGTACTTCTAGAACTAACCCAAGGCCAAATATAGAGTTTTGGGGAAAACAATTCAGTCACTGGTGTTGCTGTCTTCTTTCCAAACTGTCATATTTCCATTGTTTTCAAAGATTAAGAACAAATGAAAAATATTTTAAAAGTCTCCTGGGGCTTTTCATGTATTGTATGTTGAGTCAAAGGGGTTTATTACTGAGCTGAGAAATATGCAGAATATTTGAGGATAATACAGGATATTTTAGGAACATTGACCCATTGTTCATCTGATGAAAAACATATTAACCTTCTATTATTATTAGAATGTCTGAAATCTTATATTTACATCCTAAACTGCACTGTAAACCTGAACGTTCAGAATAATTAAATATATTCAGTTGTGAATACTCAAAGTTTCAGAAATAGTATTAATGTATTCAGTTGCTGTAACATGTTCTTCTCTTTAAGTACTTCCAACTAATATTTTTTATTAAAGGGAACATAACTTAAAAATATAGATGAGGTACAACTGAGTAGAATTAAGTCATTAAATGCTGAGAATGATATTGTACTGTTATTTCTATTGTTTAAATTAAGGATGAATGAAAAAAATTAACTTAACTGATGTAGTAGATGATAAAATATAATTTCAGAGCACTGCAAATAACCACCAATATCTATCACACCAAAAAAAAATACAATCACAAAACACAGTAGTTTTATTCAGGGGCGACTGTGGTTCAGTTGGTAGAGTGGGTCGTCCAATGACTGAAGGGTCAGAGGTTCATGTCCCGACTCTGTCTGTCCACATGTCCAAGTGTCCTTGAATAAGACGCTGAACCCTGACTTATGGTTAGTAGTAGGACTGACAGAACCTTAGAAGACTAAATTAATAAGTAATGTTTTAACTTAAGTATATTTTAATAAGGATCTAAATCTGAAGTTCTGGGAAAAAATAATTGAGGTAATCAATTGTCTTACATTATTTTTAGTTCTGCTAACTTATTCAGGTTTACAGTGCGGTAAATTCTTGTATTTATATATATTTTTTCTACTCTTGTTACTATCAGTAAATTATAAAGAACTAATAGCAGCAATTATTTCCTCTTCCAAACATTTTTATTTATGTATTTTTTATTATAATTATCTGTGTCATAGAACTACACTTGTATCTGAGAACCATTGGGTTGCTTTGGAAAATCTGGACTTTGGAGATAATTGTGCAAGATCAAATATTAAAATATAGCTATATCATCTAGTTTATTACGAACATAACTCATAAACATGTAGAGCACAGGATAGTACTATATTTACCCAGCGCAGATCTCTTGGTAATGATTTGATTAGATTTTTGTTAGTTAGTTTTTTAACCCTAGTTGTTTTGATCAGGGGTCACAAATATTGGTCCTGGGGGGGTCAGTATCCTGCAGGTTTTAGATGTATTTAACCCACCTCTTCTCAGCTTCATATCTTGATTTTATGTGCAAAGATATTTTATTTGGGGTAGACATTTAATTCAGTTATTTATTGATTATGTTTTTATCTTATCAGTTTTCTGTTTATTTCTTCATATTTTTTTAGCTTGTATTATGTTGTATTGTGTTTTTATCTTGGTATTTTGGGTTTTTATTATTCTTTTATTTAGGTGCCAACACAGTAACAGTTAAGGACAAAGAGCCTAGTGGTCGTATAGGTCTTTTTTTTTTCTTGCTACCTTATCACCACTTCACCAGAACATCAAAACCCAGAAACAGACAATATTTTTTTCTCATGCTATAAGCCTACATATTGACATGGAACTTGTACGTTTGTATGCTAAATCTTCATTTCAGTGCTCGTGGATGGGTACATAATAGTTTATTGGTCGATCAACAAAAAAAGTTTAGAAATTGATTCAAGTCTTTAGTTCAAAAAATTAAACTAATGGTGTCCAGCTGAGGGGACTTTAAAAAAAAAAAAAAAAGGTTTTAAAAAAATGCATCTTTGAGTGTAAAAAAAAATTATTATTATTATTATTATTATTATTATTATTATTATTATTATTATTATTATTATTATTATTATTATTATTATTATTATTATTATTATTATTATTATTATTAATAATAATAATAATAATAATAATAATAAAATAATAATAATAATAATAATAATAATAATAATAATAATAATAATAATATATTATAATAATTTATTTTTATTAAAGAAGTTTCAATCACATTGTTTTTTACTCAGGAAAAAAAAAATTGATTCTCATAGGTCATGCTTGAAAGGGTTGCTTAACATAATTTGCTTTGTCTTTATCCTTTTATTTTGGAAGTTGTACTGCGTAGCATGAACAGTTCATGTATCATTTCTGACAACATCTGCAGAAAAACATGATTGAAATGATTACATTCTCAGATAATGATCTAATGCATGCAGTAAAATCTTTCATATGGTCCAAAACCCTCATTCATTTTCATACTATAATGTAAATGTAACTAATCAGTGATTGCACTAACTCAGGAATAGTTTAGAAACCATGACAGTCACTCAGCTCAGTTTGTTTCTTTTTTAAATGTTAACCAATGGGACAATCTCCTGAATATTAGATGTGTTTAGTGCAGTGAATCTGTGTGTGTGTGTGTGTGTGTGTGTGTGTGTGTGTGTGTGTGTGTGTGTGTGTGTGTGTGTGAATGCTTACATTCTGAAATAACACACTTGTAGCATATATGTGAAGTCCATTATGGTGAAATAATGAAAACAAATAAAAAATTGAAGCATATGTTTTTGACTTTTTCTTTTTGAAATGTATGGTACACCTGGGTTGTGTTGCACTTTGACTGTATAACAAATGATTTATTGCAGGCCAACATCATATGTAGTTTGTTCCTCTGACTTCCAACTGTTGGTTGATTACTGTGCATTTATTCACAATGACTTTCTGAACAATGGAGTGAAATAAAAAATTAAAAGAGATATTTATTGTAAATAACTTGATTTTTTTTGTTTCTTCCTTTGTCAAATTGACTGATGTACCAGTAGTGGATGCATTAATGAATAATTTTTCACAAATATCCATAAAGTAATAATGTTTTTTAACTTATTTTTTTTTTATTGAACATAGTACTCAATTTACAGAGACATGACTTGATACACACTTGATAAAGGAAAAAAAAACAGTTAAGACTATATATTATGGAATGTAAAACAAAACAAAACAAAACAAAGGGGAAAAGGGAAGAAAAAAGGATGAGAGAAAAGAAAAGGGACAAAGATGGGGGGGGGGTGCTTGCTCATCATTGTTCTCTAAATATTAATAGAGATGCAGAGTACCATTTTTCCAAAAAAATTTCATTCTGGAGTCTTATTTTTTATGTTATATGTTGCAAAGTCGGCACTGTAGGTTTTATTAACCAGTTAACAGTGATTCCCTTAATGGCCGCTGCCAGTAGGATTTGTAGTAGGTAGATATCATCCCTATTTTCAAAGGTAGCCCACGGACCAAAACCTGCATCTAATGTTAATGGTGTAAAGCCGGAAGTAGATTTAATAAGGGTCAGACTTGATATTGTACTTGGGAGCCTATATTTTTATTGTTCTTCTCTCTAAATTTGAGTAGTTTGTCTAGTCCACATATTTACATTACACAATTTCAGAGATGTGTTTGAAAATGCTAAATACTGTAATGTCACTTCACACTGTGATGCATCTATATTAACTCTTGTCATGGAGACATCATTTATTATCCATGCCACTATATATTTCAGTTGAGACACCCAGAAATATAGTTTTTGGGAAGGCAGAACAAGTCCTCCTTCAGACTTAAGGAGCTGTAATGTTTTTATTTTTATTCTAGGCCTCCTCCCTTGCCATATAAATCAGATATCAAACAATCCAGCATATCAAAGATTGCCTTTGGAACAGAAATAGGGAGCATTTAGAATGGATATAATAATAGTGAAATAAAATAAGATAAGATAAGATATTTCTTTATCAGTCCTACTAGGGGAAATTCCAGGTTTTCAGGAACACAGAACAGAAGAGCACACAAGAGCAGCACAACAACATAAATTATATAAAAACTCTGTTTCTATTTACACTAGTTACACTATTGCACATGGGATGAATATGCTCATATGAATAGATTCTATGCGGCCGAGCAAGCTGCATAACTGTACATAAGAGTGAAAGGAAATGTAAGTAGGAAAAAACACAGAAATAAATACAGGGAAAACAATTAAATGAGTAATAATATAAATAAGGACTAAATAAATTAATAGAATGGAAAAACACTTATCAAGCCCATTGCATTTATTTTTTCACGATGGCAGGGGTGGTCTTCCATGTTCATCAGGGGGATTTAGAAGTAAGTATGCCCAATGTTGATTAAAATAGAAAATGAAGTCATTCATCTTTTTGCACCATTTAGTTCTGATCATTTGTTCCCCATTTTTATGGAAGCCCATAAATGCAGCAATCCAATCTTTTTTTTTTTTAATCTAGGGCCAGATCACAGCAAAACTCATCTCACAACACTATAATTTCATCACATTTTTCTGAAATACCAATGTAAGAATGATTTCTGCTTTCTCATGTCACAACACCTGACAATGCCACTGTGGCACATGCACAGTTTTTAGTTTAGACTTTTTATCTAATATTTATGACTTTTAATTTCGTATTTCTCTTTTTATGTAATGATTGTGACTTTGTATCCCATAATTTTGACTCTTTGGGGTCATAATTATTACCTTTTATCTTGTAATTTTCTTTTTATCTCATAATTGAGACTTTGGAACCTGTACTGTAAACTTGAGCTATAATAAAGGTGGTCAAGTGTACACATTTTGTTATTATTTCCTGTTTTCGGTGAGAAATACATATTTTTAGCAGAGGCAGGTGTCCATATCCATAAACAATTCCATATTTTCATATTTACACACAGGTGGATACTGTAGATGCCAGACACATGGATGAAATCGATGAGTCGGCTGTTGATTCGTTCGGCCAAATGTCACGCATGCGCACGCCTCGTTCTTCCTTTCTGCTAGCTTCTCCGCCATGGCGCCGATCGTAAGTATGATCGCGTGCTCGTAAATCGACTAAAAATGTGTAATTTTCGACTAAAACTTTCGATACGAAACACAGAACGTGATTAATAAGAGTGACAATTCAGAATAATATCAACATTGTTTTTGTCGGTGCTTTAATATGACAGTCAAAGTTAAATGGTAGCTGTAGTCTGTCTGTGGCCTGTTGCTAGCTAGTGTTAGCTAAACAACAGCGACGATAAATCGTAGAGACCACGTTGTTCACGTACGCAGACTGTGCATGCTATATGACAGGGTTAATTAAAGTTGGTAGTTATTGATATATATGATAGATGTTCAATAGCAGTCATTGGTGACTGACCTGATAGAGTTTAGTAGCGCTATCATTAGCCACACAGGACACAATGTCGGTACTTTTCTTTTTATCGTGCCATGGAACAAAATGGTGTTGTTTAGGACATTTACATTAATAATAGACCTGTACTGTTTACAACATACTAGTATCAGCGTTTTTATACTTTCTAAATAAATATTCTACGGCTGATAAATGCAGACCGGACTAATGTTGAAAATGTAACTGAGTGAACGTGTTTTAACAAGTCGAGTACAACTTGCATGTTTTCCATAAATGGGTGGACATGACATTCAAACCATATTTCTTCTCTTGTGTTCGCTGACTTGGTTGCCTCCTGTCCCTTAGCAGAAGAAGCAGAACACCGGCAAAGGTGGAAAGAAGAAGAAGCAGGTGCTGAAGTTTACTCTGGACTGCACCCATCCCGTTGAAGATGGAATCATGGATGCTGCCAACTTTGTAAGTCTACAAGCTACCAAAGGTTTCTGGTTGATGTGTCAGATCAGTCCTTTTTGTTTACGCTGTTGTAGTTCACTCCCCACCACAAACACTGGTGGAAGTGATCCCTGTTTTCCAGACACATTTCTGATAACTGTTACAATTGAAAATTGTTCTTAATCACAACACTGGATCTAGGTTGGATCATACAGATAGGGTAGTTGTTTAGTCTATCTTGGCAGATGTATTTGTAAAGTCTTGTCTATGAACAACGATTTACTATGAACCTTCACTTTCAAACTGCAAGACGTTAGGGTTGCGGTTTTCTTATCTTTGGTTAGAACACTTTTACTTAGTAATCTCATCTGCTGTTAAGAGGAATCATGCAGATCAAATCCCTAAATAAATTATAGTCTTATACAGCCTACATTCATTATAAATTGGCCCCATATTAATACAGTTACTGTAGCACAAACTACTTTATTGGTAGAACATGGATAAAACACAACCTGTTAATTGCTTCTCCTAGTAGATCTATTTGTTATTAAATGGACTGAAATCAACTTGCCCGCCCAGTGACCTGTGTTGTTGGTGCAAAATAATCTTCTAAACTGACACACACTCTGTATAAAATATATGTTCGCTGGCTAGGGAAATTTGGAGCTTGGTGCTAATATCAGTTTCATTTACACAACCTTTATGACCCCTCGAAAAGCCAATGTGTCATCTACATGATACAGTAAGGATTTGTAATTGTGAGACTGCCCAGCAGTTCTTATACAATATAACTTTATAGTTCAAAATAAGCCCATGGACATTTTACAAACTGGGGTGATACCATCAGCTGGATAAATTATTTTCTGCATCATTATAGAATAATTTCTTGCCATTATAGAATCTAAACCTAACATACAGCACTTGTCAACTCCACCATAATCTAAACATTAGTAGTATTTACCTTTTTAAAGGACGTGTTTCTTGAGTAATACAAAATTACAAGAGTATATATCTGGCGGGGAGTGGTGTGTGTGTGTGTGAGATATGTGAACAATTCTGTCTTTTCACTTCCAGGAGCAGTTCCTTCAGGAGCGCATCAAGGTAAATGGGAAGGCCGGTAATCTGGGAGGAGGAGTGGTGTCCATTGAGAGGAGCAAGAGCAAGATCACAGTGTCCTCTGAGGTGCCCTTCTCCAAGAGGTAACAATACACACGTCTTCTGTTGTTTTACTTTTATAATGTAGCTTAAATACTGGGCTCCTGCAGGGTCTTAAGAAGTCTTAAAAGTATTGTATTTACAAATCTGCATTTAATACCTGTATTAAAGGAATAGAATAGAAGTACTTGATTGATCCCACAACTGGGAACAGCAACAGCATTCACATAAAAAACAAAACAAAATGAAGGTGCAATGACATGGTAATGTGTAATGTCAAATAATGGTCAGGTGCAAAGTAAAGTAAGCAAAATATTGCAATTACAGTGTTAAGTACACAAAGTGCATATTGTAAATTATACAAAAATTGTGATTATGATTTATATTTTATTACTTCAATTTGATACAGTAGGTCTTAAGTTATTCAAACAAAAAAAAATTAAGTTATTCAATTCAGTTTTATTTGTAGAGCCCCAAATCACAACAAGGTTATCTCACAGGGCTTTACAGAGTTCATCAGAGAAAACAATCACAGAAATAGATGCAGTCCCAAGCATTCCCTGTCCTTAGACCTTCCTCGGCAAGGAAAAACTCCAAAACCCAGTGGGAAAGGAGAAACCTCGAGGAGAACCACAGTGAAGGAGAGGTCCACTCTGATGGACGGACAGGCTACAGATGAACGTCCATTTGTCCAAGTTACGTCACCATAAACTGGTTGGCTGTGTTTTAATGTACATGTTAAATGTCCAAATGACAAAGAAAGTAATGTTTGTCTCGTCAGTTCCAAACCAACTATTTAATTCAATTCTGTTCTAAGTACTGATAAAAAGGACTTAAATTTAACTTTAAGAAACCTGTAAATAGTTCATTCAGTATTTCCCAAATAGGATCTGCAAAGTTGTTGACCGTTAACTGAATATTACTCCACTAGTTCATCTCATTATATTGATGTGTCGAAATATATTCAGCATGGCATAGAAGTGTCTGCTGGTCAGTGTGCATATGCGAATGGTGGTGTTTTTTTGAGAATGGAAGCAGAACAGTTAAACTGAGAGGTACCGCATCAAACACTGGACAGGAACTAGCTACAATGTGGGTGGTGGTGAAAGAGTTAAATAAAATCTTAACTTTTTTGCCATTGACCTTCATGTTCTTCATTAAATCAATTCTATTCTTTCACTTAACAAAACCCACCAGGGACCTACATGGATTAATGCAAAGTAATTAAGGCATGAGGCTTTTTTCAGCAAATTAACACCATGTCTTTTATTCAAACAGTATCTGGTGTGTGGACTCTTGGGCTGAATCCTGTTTCACCCCTTACCCCTGACTAGGGATGTGACTTTTGGTCCAAAACACTATTCGAAATTCACTACAAACTATTCCACTATTATTCAAAAATAAAATGTGTTTCCACTCCTCCACCCTCGGCCCCCCCAAACACACACGAGATGACAGAAAGGGTAAAAGCAGTAACCCATGTTTACTGAATAAACAAAAATATTACAAATCACACAAAAACATGTTTAGCAATTAATGTCATTTTCTGCATGAAACAAGTTAAGGCTTTTAATTTTTAAATCGCAATAACTGCATCATTAACTGTCTAGGCAGAACCCGGGGAAACTGCTGATTTCAGCTACAATGTCGAACGGATTTAACAACAGTTGTCACAAATCTATGCCAGGTTTTTATTTTTAAAAAATGTAACGTCCACAAGGTGGAGGCATGTGTGCAGCCTGTTCACAATTAATCCGGCTGCTGAAAACACGCACTCCAACGGCACAGCCACAGAGAGGTACACGCTCGCCAACTTTGCCAGACAGCTGTGTTTTTTTTTTAGTTGTGCGTCTTTCTTGTGTTTGCAGTGTTTTGTCAATGCGGGTGCATTTACCCGTTGGCCACCGTACAATGCAAGTCAATACGACATTCTTTCCAAGTGATGCGACAAATAATGCGGCATTCAAAATTAATATTCTATATTCAATCTTGTCTCAGATATTCAAAAATCGTGTCCCATCCCTACCCCTTTAGACGGGGCTATAAGGGGTAGGGCTTGTAAAATAACTCCTATGAATTGGGACACCCCTTCAACATTCACCTACATCATCAGTTTGCTCCCCAGTTGTTACGTAACCAAAAATGACAGCTGTAACCAGAAGTAAACAAACATGTCTGCTGCTGTAGTTGTCACGTTCTCTTGGTATATGTGGATATTTTTTTACTAATATCTGCATCAAATTGGAGGAGTGTTTTCCATCGACTGTTTACTCCACGCTTACGTAAATAGTGATTTATTTATTTCCATGTGTGTTTTATACGGAAAATGACCATTACACATTGCAATAATGTCAGACTTTATACAACAGTTATTACAACTTAAAAACTGTTAATTACGGTGAAAATACTACATTTGTGTACTTCTTTTGTAGATGCTGCCATTTTTAAAAGGATCTACATTGTATTCTGGGAAATTTCTCGTACCCCTCTGTTTGGAGTCTGCCTCTGGAAAATTTCGGTTTGAAGGGGTATAAAGCCCTTCCCCCTACCTGCCTTAATGTGAATTGAGACACCCCTACCCCTATGAAGGGCAAGGGGTGAAATGAGATTCAGCCTTAGTCATACATGTGAAAGACTATGGAGTTGTTTTAGCTCAGAGATAAAGTGTGTAGTTGCACAAATGTGTTTTTAATTATTTGTTTGTGCAGCTCAGGGGTCTGCAACCCTGGTCGTAGAGAGTCGTTATCCTGCATGTTTTAGGGTGTTTCCCTGTTCCAGGACACCTGGTGGTCTATATCAGTCTTTCGTATCTGGGTGACAGGCTGATCATTTGAATCAAGTGTGTTGGAAGAGGGTTACGTCTAAGGCTACGTACGGAGATGATTGGAAGAGAAGACGCAAAACTGGCGTCTTGTCTTAACCTTTTTATCCACACGTCATAAGTGTTGTCATGAAGAAATCTCTATCCATATGGGGACGCAAGTGTGTGTGCAATTGGGTTGCAGGTTCATGCCAGGCTGTTAGATGGTGCTGTGATAGAACGCTGTCTTGTTAACGCGCATGTGCGACAGCTTTGTTTTTTCATTTTCAATTGAGATGAAAAAGCAACAGTGGATATTTTTCAAGACTTCCACTCTAGAATGCATCTTCAAATTTTTGTGTTTTCAACCTATAAAAACTCCGTTCTTGTGTAAACGAAAGACACTTCTGATAAAATAGTTTGTTGTTTTTAGCTGCAATTGCGTTTGTTTAAATAGGCCCTAAAACATGCAGGACACTGACTGATATAACACCAGTGATTTTATAAAAAAATTTTAGCATTAAAAGGCGAATTTCAACTTCCTAATTTCCTTATTATAGTTATTATTTCTTCAGAAACCTAACGATTGCAATTTGCAAGGTTTTGAAAAGGATTTAGTATCTTCTCTTAAGAGCTGGGTGACAGCCAAACATTTTATATGATACTGATGGTTATTACAACTTCCCTTTCATGCTTGTTTGAGTAAGTAAGTCTGACAAAAAAGAGAACACTCTTAAATTAACAAATTTCAAAAGCCTTTATTACATTGGCTCGGATGCCAAAAGGCGTTGGGGTCTTTTATAGGTTTTTGTAACCAAGCCAATGTAATAAAGTCTTTTTAAATTTTTTAATTTTAAGAGTGTGCCTTGGAATTTTCTCTTTTTTGTAATAGTTACTCATGCTTTGACCCTTTTGAAGATGGTCCGTTTTATGAAGAGAACACTGTATTACTTTTACACTGGTCCAGTGTAAAGCAAAGACACTCCAGACCCAGTTAATCTTTGACCTGTGGGACTTTGTCATATGCGTTTAGTTTTTTTTCTTTTTTCCACACTCTGAGCACGTGTGTTGTGCGTTCGGCTTCAGCTCCGCTAACAGTCCCCCGTGCGCTCGGATCCAGGTCTTCAGATATTTTTCTTTTCTTACATTTCTCCATACTTGTCCTTGCTGGGGTTGAAAATTGCGACAAATGTGAGGTGTTTTAGCGAGTACATAGTAGCTTCCATGTGCATGACGTTTATTTGAAGCGATGGAAAACAATAAATGAAATATATTTTATTAATATTTTAATATTTCAAAATCACAATTAACGACTAAAATAATAAAAAAAAGAACATTGTTGTTATTATTATTTAGTCAATTATTTCTCCAACCACTCAGAGCCACAGGATAAGGATGAAAGAGCTGCAGGTTTTTGACCTCTGACCTAGAATTATCCTATTTTTTGCTGATAATCAATTTGTCACCCAGTTTAGCACTACAGGTTATAAGTAGCAGCCAATAAGCCATGTCCTTGAAAAGGCTCTAATATGCACATGGAGCTGCTTTCAGGACTCACATATAGAATTGAGGTCAGATGGAGTCACAGGATGTGGAAGGAGTGTGGAACTGTTACTGACTGCTGCGTTTTGGTGACTTTCACAGATACCTGAAGTACCTGACCAAGAAGTACCTGAAGAAGAACAATCTTCGTGACTGGCTGCGTGTTGTGGCCAACACCAAGGAGAGCTACGAGCTCCGCTACTTCCAGATTAACCAGGATGAAGAGGAAGAGGAAGACGAAGATTAAATTTTTTTTTACTTTAAAATAAATGGTATTTACAGTACCGCACCTTGTAGTCGTTGTCTTTGTTGTAGATAATTTCCATAAAAAATGACAAATTTCATCCACTTTCTGAAGTTTAGAAATTATTTATGGACCTGCAAAATTATATTTAAAAAAATCACCAATTGAACTCTTGAGTTAAAGCACATGATAGGAAATGGAATCATCACTTTGAGTTGTGATTGTCTGACTTATGGATCCACCAGCATCCTCTAAAATATTTCTATCAACAGGTTGCCACACTTACCTAGAAAAGTCACGACATTTTAAAAAGTCACATTCCAGGCTTTTAAGAATGATACTGTTAAGGAAAAATGTCCAAAGCTGTGGAGAAGACATGGAAGTTAATTTTTTTAAACGCAAACTTCTTTTCATGTTGGTGAAATCTGTAATTTTGAAATCAAAATGTAGTCTTTATTTGACCATAGCCTTGTACAATGTTCTGTTTTACCTGATGAGACTGGCCCCCTCTAGTGATGAAGTGAAGGTACTGCAGGAGAATAAAGTGGGCCATCTCATCCAATCATTTGTTAATGAATTAGAATATCATGAAAAAGTCATTACGTTCAGAAGGTAAAATGTATTTGTAGATAGATTAATCCCATTGGTTTGTAAGTATTTATTTTAATTTTGATGTGTTTAATGAAAACTCAAAATTCTGTACTGCAGAAATTTTGAATAGAAAAAGATTTTCAACAAAATTGAGCTGCTGAAAGTATGAACATGTATTAGACATAATATAGCATGGGGGTGATCAGTCTGACACTGCTTAGTGTGTGTGTGGAAGACATGTACTAGACAATAATAATAAAAAAAAAAATATTTCATATATTTTTTTTTATGCATGTCATACCATAAGGGTATGAATTTTCACACAAGAGAAACCAGTGCTGATGTGACCTGTGGTTACAAACACATTATCAACTCATCTGTCAAATATCTTAGTCAGAGGTGTGACACTACCCACTCATCAACCACAGTGTTTCTGGAAATAGATACAAGAGTCAGAGGATTAGAGGGAAAGCAAGAGGCTCTCACCTGGACTGACACGAGAACAGCTGACACACACACGCAGAGAAACTTTGAATATACAAATACATACTGTTTTCATACAAATACATACTGTTAATCTTGTTCATACATTTACATAGTGTTAATGCTCTGAATTTGCATCCATTCATATTTTTATCTAGTTTTATTTTTTTTATTCTACTCAACTATTCTTGTGCTACCTGGTAGGATTTTTAAATTAACATTCTCTTTTATCACATTTTTATTTTTTCTAATTGTATATTTTTACTCATTTTTTCTGCCGTACTTGTGTTTTGTTCATATTACTAGAAGAGTACTAGTTTTACTATACACACACTGACAAAAAAATGATTATATTCTGTTTTGTTCTGTCTGATTAGGTTCATACAGTCTACTAGATACTTACCCAGATTTGCTTTTATTATTTGTCAGACAGAAGTAAAAGAAGAAAAAGAGTTGAATCTTTTACCTTAACATGGTTCACTTCAGAGGGGGTATTCGTTACTGTGATGTCATTGTCAGCTTTTATCCTGGCATCCAACAAAGGGTGAAATGTTACAGCAATGCACAAGAAAATCTGTCAATAGAAAAAAATGAAAATGATCTTGTTAAGATAAGATATTCCTTTATTAGTCCCACTAGGAGAAATTCCAAGTTTACAGCAGCACAGCAACAAAAAAATATATTAAAAAACTATCAATTCCTATTTAAACTATATATACACTATTGCACATGGGATTCATTAATTGCACTGTTTATTACAATTAATTATACATTATTGTAGGTTGTTTGTTGCAGTTTCTGTTGTGGTTTCAAGATTTATTTAAATCAGATTTTCCAGATTTATTGTAAAAAAAAAAAAAAATCAGTTCTTATATCTCACTGAAAAGTTCCTCTTTAGGTGACCATGTCTTATTTTAGGCATGATGAGATATTTTGACTAGAAATAAGAATTTTTTTTTTTTTCACAGTCTATCATTATCAGAATTATTACCATTATCTGTCATTTCCTTTTGTATTCTTGTTTATATGGTAATATTTCTGTCAAGGACAAATTCAAGAAAAATTGTGATGGGGTGAAGTTTAGCAACTTTACATTTTTAATATCCAGGTGCTTAAGTTAGACAGGCAGGCACGTGTATATTTATATAATTGATATATTTCTCAT
Source organism: Siphamia tubifer (assembly GCA_020466265.1). Lineage (NCBI taxonomy): Eukaryota > Metazoa > Chordata > Actinopteri > Kurtiformes > Apogonidae > Siphamia > Siphamia tubifer. The sequence goes on from CM035789.1 coordinate 28,922,938, forward strand.
ATTTTAAAATTAGTATCTTCTCATTTTGGCACCAAAAAAACTGCACACTTGGCACTTTATTTGTATTCTGCTGTTCTCACTGTGTTTTAAGTTTTTATGTCCATGTCTATGTGTGAATTAAATATACAGTATCTGCTACACAACAAATCACCCATCAGGGATAAATCAATAAAAGTGAAATAAATCATCATCATCATCATCATCATTTCGAGACACATGAAATAATAATAAAAAAAAATAAAATAAAAAAAAGCAAAAATAAAAAACAAACAACAAAACAAAAATTGAAAAAGTAGAATGTGCTGTACAATTTCCATACAATATACTCCAATTTGGTAAAAGAAAACAGATCTCTACAGTTACATTTAAAGTATTTACAACAACAGTTTACAATTACAAGTTATATTATTTCATAATCACCATCATTCTCTGAGTGGTCCAGCCCAATTGTAAACCATCTGATTGGCTGAACACTAATTCCACAGTTGATTTCCTCTAAACCAAAGCACATCTTAGACCAGTGGTGTCCAAATCCAGTCCTTGAGGACCAGTGTCCGACATGTTTTACATATTTCCCTCTTCCACATCATTCAGTTAACCCTTTAACTCCTGAAACTTTAGCAGTTCCACAGTAAAAAATAATTAAAATAAGCAGCAAAATGAACAAAAATGGCCAAAGTCATCAATAAAATAAACAAAAATGAATAATAAAATGACCAAATAATTTGTAACATGAAGAAAGTAAGATACAAATGGAGCAAAATTAAAGGAAAAAAAATTATAAAATCAAAAGTAAAATCAAGAAAAATAAACAATGAGCAACAGAATTAACAAAAGCTTTGTGTCTTACTTTGTTCATGTTAATAATTATTTTGTCAGTTTATTCATTTTTGTTCATGTTGTTGCTTATTTTTTATTTTTTTTTACTGTGGAACTGCTAAAGTGTCAGGAGTTAAAGGGTTAAACTAAATCATGTGAAAGAGGGAAATATCTAAAACATGTAGGACACCGGCCCTCGAGGACTGGGTTTGGACATCCCTGTCTTTAGACTGTCCACAAACATACACTAATGAGTCAATAAATGCTGTGTTTTATTCATGTCTTGTCATTCTATTCATGTCGTTGGTCCTCAATAAAAACCTGGGCAAACACCAAATTATCATCTTGCCTGTGTACGGTCCACACACCTTTCTCTTCAGCCAATCAGTGACCAGTCCATAAGTGATCCACTTAGTGCTGACGTCGGTAAGCTGATTACAGGAGCAAGTGAATGAAGAAGAGGAGGAAGAGGAAAAGGAGGAGCAGCACATGTTTACACTGAGGTGAGATTGAGAGTGTGGACAGAAGCATGTTGCCGTGTTTTGGAGAAGCTACATTATAGTGAGCTGAAGGATTTACTGAGGAGCGGCTTTTCCACCTGTGGGAGGACCAAGCAGCCGTCATGGAGGGCAGTGGGAAGGTAACTCCAGTCCACCAGGACTCTGATCCACTCTGCTCCACCCTGGTTCATTCCACAGCAATGCACAAAAATGTCTTTATTTTCCTGTTTAAAACCAAAACTGACCACCAATACAGACAAATGTGAACCCGCTTTATCCTCACTAGGGTCACAGGGGTCACAGGGGGCCTAATCCAGCTACAATGGGTGAAGGTGGGGTACACCCTGTATGAGTGTTGAACATATATAGACAAACAATCACTCTCACATTCACACCTATGGACAATTTAATTAATGAATTCACCTATCAGTGCATGTGTTTGGATGGTGGGAGGAAACCCACGCACATGCAGACTCCACACAGAAAGGTCTAGTGTGGGATTTGAACCAGCAACCTTCTTGCTGTAAGGCCCAAGTGCTAACCACTGCACCACCACTAAATAATAGACTTATTACAGTTATTAGTTATTTTGGATGTTTATTACAAAATGCACCATTATTACAAATTGCAGCTCAACACATATCTATCAGATAATTGTCAGTGTCAGTGCTGCTTACACACAAATGATACAACATGTTATTAGATATTTTACACAAAAGTACACACTCTTTCATAAGTCGGAGTTATAGTGTGAATCTGATACATGTAACTTGCCGTGTGATGAACTGTCCCTCCTTCACCCATTGGTAGTTAGGATATATTCCAGCATCCACACATCCATTTACAGGTGTGTGTGATTTGTGTATACACTCACACACACACAAACACACACACACACTACTATTGCTGACACATTACATACTCCTGATCAAATCTTCGGATGTTTCCACTCTCTTACACAGAAGGATTATATTCTAGATCATATTAGATCCTCCTTGGTCATTTTTCTCACTACATTGTCACTACATTTCTGCTGCGACATTCAGATGGTAGAGTCAACAACATGAAAGCATGGATCCATCCTGCCTTGTATCAACGGTTCAGTCTGATGGTGTTGGTGTCATGGTGTGGGGGGTATTTTCCTAACACTCTTTGGGCTCATTAGTACCAACTGACCGACGTTGCAACACCACAGCCTCCCAGTGTTAATGCTGACCATGACCACAGTGTAGCCATATTATGATGGTTACCTCCAGCAGGATAATGCACCATGTCATAAAACTGGAATCACCTCAGACTGGTTTCTTGATTATGACAGTTAGTTCACTGTACTCAAATGGTCTCCACAGTCACCAGATCTCAATCCAATAGAACACCTTTGGGTGTGGTGGAATGGGAGATTCACATCATGGATGTGCAGTCGACAAATGTGCAGCAACTGCATGATGCGATCATGTCAATATGAACCAAACACTCTGATGAATGTTTCCAGTACCTTGTTGAATCTACACCATAAAGGATTAAGGCAGTTCTGAAGAGGGTCTAAGCCGGTACTAGCAATGTAATATAGTGGTAGAGGTCAGTTTTTTCTAATATCATGCAGCCCTACACCAGGAGTGATCACATGCCCCCCCACCACCACCACCACACACACACACACACACACATAGAGAGGGCCCAACACATGTTTGGGAAACACTGGTTTAATTGGTGAAATTAAATTGTCAATAGGTATGAATGATAAACTGGGTGTACTCTGTCTTCACCCTGGGGTACACTCCAAGTGACTCTCATCACCCTAGTGAGAATAAAGTGGGTTCAGAAAATGGATGGATGTTAAACCTTATATTTCTTCAACGTACAGTACTATTCTGAAAATTTGAATATCTTGAAAAAGTGTACATATTATAAAGACAAATAGTGTTTGAATCAATACATTTCAAGCTTTTATTTGTTTCGATTTTGCTGATTAGGACTTAAAGCTTCAGAAAAGTCACTTTCAAGTAAGTTTGTAAGTTTGAGATGTTAATAACCTGTAAATATATAACATATAATCAGCTACATTACATGAAGTGGGTGACAGGACTTTCGAGTCTGCTGCCCCTCCATCTTTGGAACGCCCTCTCAGACCATCTCAGAGCTCAGATGCTTTTAAAAAAGGACTTAAAACCGTCCCTATTAGAAAAGCCTTTCCTGTTTGATTGTAATTTGTGTTTTTTAAGTGTTAATATTATCTTTTTACTGTGCACTTTGAGATTTGATTTCAAATGTAAAGTGCTTTACAAATAAAATGTATTATTATTATTCATTCATTCATTCATTATCTGAACCCGCTTTATCCTCACTAGGGTCGCGGGGGTCACTGGGGGCCTAATCCAGCTACAATGGGCGAAGGCGGGGTACACCCTGTATGAGTCTCCAGTTCATCGCAGGGCTGAACATATATAGACAAACAATCACTCTCACAACTACGGCCAATTTTAGATTAACCAATTAACCTATCAGTGCATGTGTTTGGATGGTGGGAGGAAACCGGAGTGCCCGGCGAAAACCCACGCGGACACGGGGAGGACATGCAAACTCCACACAGAAAGGTCTGGTGCGGGATTCGAACCAGGGTCCTTCTTGCTGTGAGGCACGAGTGCTAACCACTGCACCACCGTGCCGCCCTATTATTATTATTATTATTATTATTATTAATAGTAATAATAAAGAAATGCTTGAGAGTATAAAATGCAATGTTTTTTCGCCTTTTATGTAGAACAAAAATTATTTTCTGAGTAGTACTGTAAATGACCTTATACCAAAGATAGAAACCTTAGAAAATTAACTGAACATAAACCATGTGTCTCCATCCACTGTCATTGATCCAATTTTAAGGGTTTTACTGGTGAATCAAGATTGTAGAAGATGACAGTGTTTCCATGGTAACGACAGAACCTCTGAACCATGGGCACATTTTTTGGATTCTAAAGACAGTTTATGGACACCCTGTACTTTATGACTCTTTCAAGTATATTTTAGCACAAATTCTACTTAGTTAAAAGTAGCTGTGGCTAAATGATGTTTTGTGTTTCCGCAGGTGACACCTCAGCTGATGATGGCTGTGGGGACAGCTGTGATTGGCTCTCTGCAGTTTGGTTATAATACTGGTGTTATTAACGCTCCTCAGAATGTGAGTATACACCCTTATGAGGACATAGAGTAGAGCTTTACTAATTTACTAATTGCACTTACAGTCGCTCCATTTAAGTATAATATATAAAATACAACAAAAAATAATATGAAAAAAAAAAAAATAGTACATACATATAAACATTCACACATTCTCACACTCATACATCAACAATATGTACAAAAAATGTTCAAATAAAATATGTGCCCTCTACAGGAAAGCATAAAATAAAGAACATGAAACACATCCTTACATAGCATTGGGGGGGGACCTTTTTTTTTTTTTGTTATTTAACCTTTATTTAACCAGGAAATATCCAATTGAGATTAACAATCTCTTTTATCAAGATAAAAGCAGCAGCAATATAACACATAGTTCCAGGAATACAAAGTTAAAATAGTTCAAAAGTGCTCATTCGATAAGTGCTCATTAAAATTTAAATGATGTCAGAAAATCAGGGTTCCAATGGTTGGTCCTCATGGTGGCCAGGGCAGGATGTCCCACCCAGAGTACAGCTTACTGTGGTGAGTCCATGCTTTACCATCGGTAATAAGCCTCAAAGAACCATGGGAGATGGTGTCAACCTTCTGAAGACACTGAATAAAAAAACAAAAAAACAAAAACAATAATACATTTCAAATAAAATTGGCTAATGTTAGCATCAATTAATAATGGAATTGGTGTGTTTATACATTATATTAAGTTGACATTCCTCATATCAAAAACAAACACTTATGTGTACATTTTATCAAGTAAATGAAATGAAGTGACTGTTAGTTAATTAGGTTAATTGCATGCGGTTGGTTTTCAGTAAGCTCATGTTAGTTTATTGAGTTTGGTTGGTAGTTGTAACCTGTTCCTCTGAAGTGGAGTCACCTCATTTGATTGGTTATGTTTCATCATTTAAATATATGTCAGCATTTTCTTTTGTAGGAAGCTCCAATAATGAGTCAGGGTTAATTTTGGTGTCATTTTTAGGAATTTAATTTCATTTGATTTGATCATAAACAACATATTATTCAGTACTGTAGATTTATACCGTTAAGGAAATGGATAATGACATTCCAACATTCATCACTTTAAGTATTCTGATCCTTAAATAATGGGCAAAACCATAGTATAGATATTTTGGGGGAGGTCCAAATTAGAGGTGTAGAGCATTTTGAATAGCATATTCAGCAGTTTCAAGATGCCATGGATTTAATGTGAACAAGGAAAGTTTCCCTGAAAGCAGGCTACGTGTACATCCCTCATCAGGACAATGATAAAGGGCTGACTTCATTATTGACTGACTTTATTACTTGAACAATGATTTTTTTTTAAAAATTGAAAATACATGAAAAATAAATAATAGTTTTTTTTTTTTAAGTAAACACATCTTCAAACCTTTGAAAAATACGTGTTTTACTTTGCACCTGTTTCCACCATGCTTTATGAGGACTTCTGGAAAATGTAATATAATGTATGAAACGTAATATAAAATGTACTATAATATATTTATAGGGCCACATTATTTCTATTTCACTAGTGGGGACCTTTATTTATATTTAACCCTTGTGGGGACCTGAATTTTGGTCCCCATAGTGTCAGAGGTCCACATGGTGTGATTGTGTAAACATACCAATGTGCCCATAAAGATAGGAATACAAGCACACACACACACACTCACACACACACACACACACACACACACACACATACACACACACATACACACACACATACACACACACACACACACACTCACACATACATAATAAGATTAAAGTTAAGACTTAAACTGTGTAATTTAAAATAATATTTCACATATGTGTTGTATTTCAGATCATCGAGGGCTTCTACAATGAGACGTGGATTGACAGGTTTTCAGAGTCCATCTCTCAGACCACCCTCACGGCTCTATGGTCTCTCTCTGTGGCCATTTTCTCAGTGGGAGGAATGTTTGGTTCATTCTCTGTCGGCCTCTTTGTCAACCGCTTTGGAAGGTATGACCTCCACACAGACAAACGGTCACATTATCCACTGAAATATAGAACGTACAACAGCGGCAGCTTGTTTTCTTCTCTCTGTAGGAAGAACTCCATGCTTGGTGCCAATGTACTGGTCTTCATAGCAGCAACGTTCATGGGTTTGTCCAAGTTAGCTTCATCTTATGAGATGCTAATCATTGGCCGGTTCATAATAGGTCTGTACTCCGGCCTCTCTACTGGTTTCGTTCCCATGTATGTTGAAGAAATCTCTCCAACGTCACTCCGTGGTGCATTAGGGACCCTGCATCAGCTCGGTGTAGTTATTGGAATTCTCATGGCACAGGTGAGAGTCTGTAGCTCTAACACCTTCACACATTCACAGTCCTATTAATCAGTGAATCCACCACTTTACAATTTTTTTTTTAGAAAGTATCTGCTACTTTAATAAGATGAATCAGAAAACAAATGATAAAAGTGATGGTTAGTTCATGTTTCTAATAGAGCATTAAAAGAAATGTCGACTCCCATAGCACAAGTTCACTTAAAGTTGGAGGAGTCGACAAGTCACATGTTATTCTTTCTTTCTCTTACTTGGTGCGTAAACACAGACCAGTCAGACCTAAACAAGAGAAGACATCTGTAGCAGGCACTGAAAAGTGTGCCTATTTATTTATTTATTTATTTGTTGTTGTTTTTTCTTCTTGTTCCTTTGTGAGCATTAATATCTTTGTTTTTTTTTCGTACAATATTTTGGTTTAAGCACGTTTATATTATTTCTATTTTCTTATATATTGAAAAATTGTCAATTAATGACATAATGCTGTGTCTGGATGGCCAAGTGACCTATATAAAGTGAAAGACGAGGCATCTGCTGGTTAACCTGAGTGATATGAGCAGCAGATAACATGCATTAGGACAATTTTTCCAAACATGATGTGGACAAACTTAGTGTGCGTCTTGGCGACTGCTGCCTTAAACTTTTTGTACTTTATGTAGGGTGACCATATGTCCAGATTTTGTCCAGACAGACGGCGCTAAGACCAGACTGTCTGGACGTCTGTCACATGTCCTCACTTTTTACATTTTGTCCTTAGGATGAAATGTAAGAAATATTATCAATTACAAATATGGTCACCCTACTTATGTTGTTCACACTGTAAACCCTAATAAGTTAGCAGAAGTCAAAAAGTTTAAGGCAATCGATTGCTTCAATTATTTTAAGTTGATGAAACTTAAAAAATAAAAGTTTCCAGAATTTAGATGCTTATTAAAGTATAATTAAATTAAAACATTACTTATTAACTTAGTATTCTAAGGTTCTGTCAGTCCTACTGGGAGACTAAGTCAGGGTTCAGTGTCTTTGTCCAAGGACACTTGGACATGTGGACAGACAGAGCCGGGACACTAACCTCTGACCCTTCAGTCATTGGACGACCCGCTCTACCAACTGAACCACAGTTGCCCCTGAATAAAATTACTGTTTAGTGATTGTAATTTTTTTGGTGTGATAAATATTGGTGGTTATTTGGAGTGATCTGAAATTATATTTCAGCATCTACTGCATCAATTAAGTTTATTTTTTTTCAATCATCCTTATTTGAAACAATATAAATAACAGTACAATATCATTGTCAGCATTTAATGACTTAATTCCACTCAGTTTTACCTCATCTATGTTGTTAAGTTATGTTCACTTATATCCACAATATTTCCCCTTAATAAAAAAAATATTAGTTGGACGTACTTAAAAAGAAGAACATGTTACAGCAACTGAATACGTTTGAGTTGGTAGTACAATTTCTGAAACTTTGAGTATTTACAACTGAATATATTTAATTATTCTGAACGTTCAGGTTTACAGTGCAGTTAAATTTAAAAGAAAACTCAAGGTGTTAACCTTTGTTTTGTTCAAGTTAAAATGTTGATGCTTGTGTCTTGTCAGTGGACATTGTTACGTTGCATTGAACTTGAATATAAATTGCTCATTGCTGGACAGACGTGTGTCCATGTTGTTCCTCCACTGACAATGTGATGATGTCATCATGACCTATCAACTCAACTTCGACTTTATTGACGGATAAGTCGACTTGAAAAAAAAACTGAAGTCATTAATGCCCCAGTTTCTAATACATATGATGGTGTGTTATTCCACATATATGGTGGTTGTTGTGGAATTATTTCAGTTTAATTAAGAACAAAGCTGGAATCAGAATAATATTTAGAAAAATAATTGTAATGAGTTCTGTTCAAGATAGAACACACACATATGTGTGGAGAGATCTCTGTCCAACAAAGAGAAACACAGGTACTTATACAGATACAACTGGCCAATCACAGGAAACACAAGGATTTGGGTAGGTGTGATGACTAGACCCCCAACTGGCTTAAACATATCCTGGGTTAAGCACTGATGTGATTTACAAAGACAAAGTAATAATACAAAGAATAAAGAAAATAATACAATGTTAAGACACAATATAATTCCATTACATGGTTTATGTACATGTATACAATAGATTTGTAAATATTCCACTAGAAATAACCAGTAAAGTGAATGGATCATAAGGTGCAGACAGTGTTTTTAAGTAGATCTGAGTCCAATATTCCTTTGGACTAAAACTTATTCTACTGTTCATTCTAAGAATTTCACATTTAGACCCCAGACTTGTCTTATCTTATCTAGCCAACCAGCATTTAAGACTTGAGGTTTCTTTATCAGTAACACACACGTGGTGAAATTTCATTAGTTTTATTCTGGAAACATTTTACTTGTAGACACGTGTTCTCAGCTTGTGGGTCGTGACCTAAAAGTGGATGGTAGACCCGTTTTCAGTGGTCGCGAGGAAAAACTAATGTCAAAGTACCAGCCTAGTGCTTTCTTTTTCGAAATAACTATTGACATACTGTAATACTGTGGTACCAATTGTCAGTTTGTCTATTGCATACAGTAAAGGTAAATGGGCTGTAAAGGCCTTGACGCTCACATGAAAAGGATAAAGCATACACACTATACTGCTGATCAGGTAACAGTGCCCATGTTGATGTTCACTCCAACGCTCACAAATGCAAGTGCAACCCCAGCTTTGCCTTTTGTGTCTCCGGGTCCCACCACAAATGCTTTAGCTGCATTCGCTAAAGACAGAAATACTGTGGGTTCTGCAGACGATATGCTTTGAACTTTACCTACTGTATGTATTTGTTCCATGGTATATACTTATACTCAAAGGTCTTAAAAATGGTATTAAAAAACATTATATTTGCTTGTCAGAAATGTGTAGAGAGCCTGCTTTATACAAATATATCTTCGAAATGATGTATTATTTATGACACCTCTACATAAAGAATACATTCCTAATTAGTGACTAAACAAAGCTACACAGAGAAGGTGTTAAGTGTGAAGTGACTCCAGTGACTGTTTTATTCTCTAAGTAAATATGACATTGTATTTTATCTCAAAGGTTGCCTATTTGTGTGTATGTGTAGAATATCCACCTCCAATACTGTTAAGGTGCTACTATGCTAAGTACATTGTGCTTAAGTTAATGTGATTATCCTGACTTACAATAGACATACTGTATATAGCAGCATATATGTAAGCAGGTAGACAGGGTAGAATTTGTGAATAACGGCATTGATGGATGTGTATGAAACATTCATTCAAATGAATCATGAACCTTAGTGATATATACACTCGCATTCAGTTTTAAAGAAAGATTTTGAACTGATTCAAGCAATTTTACTTTTTCTTTTTTACTTAACTTTTGATTCTCTTTTTTATTTAGAATATATATATATATATATATATATATATATATATATATATATATATACTACACTAGCTAAAAAAATAATAATATGAAAAAAAAACCCACAAAAACAACATGCAAGTGTCACACCTGATCATGCAAACATGTGTGCATGTAAGAATCAATGTTTCTGAATTAGCAAAAAGTTTCAGATCCACTTTATTAGTCAGGGATTTCCACACTGTTAATTTAGCATCACATAAATGTTTATGAAGTTTTTTGTTGACTTTGCTTTTATACCATTAATAAATCCATCCCCATCTGCTTCATCAGCCTACAAACAAATGTCACAGGCTTTAAAAGGGTTCCTATAAGCCTCAGAGATAAATGCAGTAATCAGAGTAATGTCTTAGTCAGACTAATTGCTATAATTAGATTACTGTATCCATGTAAGCTTGAATAGATGTAGGGAGTCAAGCTTGGTGGCAAAGCAAATGTAATGATGAATCTGCTGGCAGCTGCTTCAGGTATAGACATAGTGTTGGCTGCATGGGGCTCATTCTCTAATTGATGTAGAAATCTTCTTATGGTCAATATGAATTAAATGTGTACGCACAATTACTGCACTTTCATAACACATGTGCACGTTCCAGTTGTACAGTGCTGTGCAATGAGTTGAAGTCAGACAGAAAGTATGGTGGGGGTGTAGCAGTCCATGGTTGTCAGAGTGATTCAATGTGAAAGTGAAAGTAAAAAAATGCCCCTATTCTTCTAAGGTAGATTCTAGATGGTAACGCCCAAACAGACTGGGGTGTATTTCATTGCACATATTTCTTCGTGGTAGCATGCTTTTATTTATTTTTTATTTTATTTTAGGCATATCTAAACACCATGAGGATGGAATGTAGTTTTTACAAAACTATAGAAGAACAACAACAACAACAACAACAACAACAACGGGTGGTAATTTCCTTTTATCAAAGATGAGTGAAGAATGTGAGAAAACCTCAGTAAACTTTTAATACTTTTCACAGAAGCAACAACAGTCGTTAAGCTCCATAATCCCCAATTTTGTTTCGTCATTTGTAACTTTCTCCACACTCCTCCGTCAACTTTCTGGCGTCTAAGATTACTCTGATTGGTTGTAGTACCGTCCTATTACGTCCTATTACAGGATTTGAAAGACAACATTTTAGCCCTCCTCCCCTGTCCATGAAGTATTCCTTGCATAGAAACAAAGCTGTTTCGGTAGCAACTGGTCCTGAATTTGGGGACTTTAAATCTCCATCGTGATGGAAGGAGCTGGAACTCAATACTAAAAGGGTAGATACCTAATGATAAACTATGCAAAAATAGATTTGTTTTTTTCTGAATGACACCCATTTCCTTGTCTACAGTGCACATCACTAATCATTTCAAGTTGAAATAATGGTAACAACATGTGGCTCAGGAAGTAGAGCGGACCATCCAATAACTGAAGGGTTGGTGGTTCGAATCCCATGCTGTCCTAGTCTGTCCGCTGTCCCCTTGGTCAATACACTTGACCCTCCTTGCCTCCAGTGCGACTCACACTAGTGTATGAATGTTTGGTGCTGGTCGGAAGGGCAACAGTGGCTACAAATGTAGTTTACCACCACCAGAGGGAGCATGTGAGAGTGAATGATTAACGGATTACTAATGTTTTGGGTGCGTTGAAAAGTGCAATAGAAATGTAATCCATTATTGTATGTGTTGTGCAGATTTTTGGGATTGAGTCGATCCTGGGGAGCGCGTCACTGTGGCCTCTGCTGTTGAGTTTCACTGTGCTCCCTGCAGTGCTGCAGTGCGCTCTGCTGCCCCTCTGCCCAGAGAGCCCCCGATATCTGCTCATCAACTGCAATGAGGAGAGTAAAGCCCACAATGGTGAAACACACACACACACACACACACACACACACACACACACACACACTTACTAATCTAATTTATTTGAAGTGTTTTAGGTGTTTGTATGTGATGATATTTATGTTTTAAGTGTTTTTATGTGAGCTGCTAGATACAATTATTTCCCTTTGGGAATTACTAATTTTCATTCTTCCCGTGACAAAAAAGATCTATTCTATTCTATTCTATTCTATTCTATTCTATTCTATTCTATTCTATTCTATTCTATAGTACCAAAGTAAAAAGTAAAACTGTATATTTTATCAATCAATACTTATTTAATACCCAGACAAAATCAGAAAACTTTCCATTTTCTAATTCCACAGTGAATGGTACTGACTGGAATTCTACACCAGGTCTGGTATCTGACAGATAACCCACAAAAATATGTGGGGACAGGTTAAAAAAAAAAAAGTTAGAAGAATTTTCACTGGTAAAATTAAATGAACTGTGGGTGGGTACTGGGCATGGACATGATAAAAATTGAAAAAAATAAAATAAAAAACAGGAAAGTTTGTAAAAAAAAGTGGAGGACTTTTTTACTGACCCTGTCCTCCTTTTCTCTTCCACTGATTTTCCATCTGAAGTGACTTATTTTACATACTGTCATATCTGTTTAGTTTGGAAAAGAAACAACCTAGAATGCAGAGGTGGAAAGTGACTAAGTAAAAGTACTTCATTACTGTACTTAAGTATTTTTTTTTAGGTATCTGTACTTTACTTGAGTATTTATTTTTCTGCCAACCTTTTACTTTTACAGCCCCATGGATCTACTCCAAATGGTTGAAGAACAGCATTCAATTTACTTTTATCAAAACATTTAGGTTAGGGTTAGACAAAAATGACTGATAGTTTAAATCAGGGGTCCCCAAAGTCTGTAACAGAAAAAGTGTCATGATTGCATTAGTGCCTAAATGTAAAAATGTATTGTTTTCCAGAAAGCCACAATCAAATAACCCTCTCTGGGTTCTTCACAGAAAAAAAGTCCATTGAACATGAACTTCTTCGTCTTAACAGGTCCAAGTTCAGTTTAGTTGTCACAGCAGAATCTCTGACTTAAATGACTCATATGAGCGTCTGTCAAAGTTCTAGTGTTAAACTAGTCACTAACTAATACTTAATACTGAAAATAGTTCAAAACTAAGGAACATTTTATTGCAAAAGTCCAACTTTATTATCAAATACAAATACACATATATGAGAAAAAAATCTAAATGCTCTCTGGTATTGTTCAGGGGGCCGGACCAAATGTGGAGGCGGGCCGGAATGCGGGCCACAGTTTGGGGACCACTGGTTTAAACAGTTAACAGAGACTGTATGGTCAATTTATTTATTTATTTATTTATTTATTTATTTATTTATTTATTTATTTGTTTGTTTGTTTGTTTGTATTTATTTATTTATTTATTTATTTATTTATTTATTTATTTATTTATTTATTTATTTATTTATTTATTTATTTATTTATTTATTTTATTGATGGAAATGTTCAATGAGTTGGGGCACTTTATCTTTTCTCTTTATCTGAACTGCTTTATCCTCACTGGGGTTGCGGGGGTCACGGGGGGCCTAATCCAGCTACAATAGGTGAAGGTTGGGTACACCCTGTATGAGACACCAGTTCATCTCAGGGATGAACATATATAGACAAACAATCACTCTCACATTCACGCTTATGGGTGATTTAAATTAACCAATTAACCTATGAGTGCATGTGTTTGGATGGTGGGAGGAAACATGCAAATTCCACACAGAAAGGTCTGGTGTGGGATTCAAACGTCTCGCTGTGAGGCATGCGTGCTAACCACTGCACCACTGTGCCGCCCTAAATAACAGACTTATTAGAGTTATTAGTTATTTTGGATGTTTATTAGAAAATGCACCATTACTACACAAATCTATCAGATAATTGTCAGTGTGTAACGGCTGCCTTTGCTGCTCATTGTACCATTGAAAAAACTGTTGCATGTTACTTTGCATCTGTCTTCCAGTTTTAGTAAAGCTGCGGGGTACAGATGAAGTTCATGACGACATACAGGAAATGAGAGAGGAAAGCCAGAAGATGATGAGGGAGAAGACGGTGACCATCCCTGAGTTGTTCCGATCTCCCGCCTACCGCCGGCCCATCTTTGTGGCCATCGTGCTGCAGCTCTCCCAGCAGCTGTCTGGAATCAATGCAGTGAGTCAAAGCACCACTTCAACCCCTTCGTTACATTCACTACTGTGGCTTGTAATAATAGTGACAATAATAGCCCTAACCCTGTGATGCCAAATGTATCATATTTGAAGTCTTTTCAAATCTGTCTTATAACAGAACATTGCAGTTATTAATAATAACCTAGAAAGAAAAAGAAAAAGAAAAAGAAAAAGAAAAAGAAAAAGAAAAAGAAAAAGAAAAAGAAAAAGAAAAAGAAAATGAAATGAAATGAAAATTCAAAATTTTTGTCTTTGCAAAAAACTAACTAACTAACTAACTAACTAACTAACTAACTAACTAACTAACTAACTAACTAACTAACTAACTAACTAACTAAAAAACTATTAAATTATAAATAAAATATGTGAAAAAAACTGACATTTCTTGAGAACAATAAGTCGAATTTTAAGAATATTCTGTCTTGACTTATCATTTCTACATGTACATTAAGGGTCAGCAGAAAATGGTTCGAATTGGGTTTAATCTTTTTTAGACAGTTCAGGTCGATCATATTTGTTCAGGTTATTCACATTTTATTGTTACAAGATAGTAATATTTTCAGAAATTAATGTAAGTTTTTTTGGTAACACTTTCTATGGTCATTTTTAATGTAATTTCATGGTAATAATCTTTTGTAATCACTTATATCATGCAGTTTCCAGTGTAATTACTCTGCATTTTCCAAGTAATAGTGATGAAAACACCTTTCATTTCAAGTATATTAAAATGATAATTACTTTATTTGAAATTAATTTGTAGTTACTTAAATGATGAGTCCAGGATTTACTTGTTTTTCTGTAATTACCTGCAAAACAAAGAGGTAAGTAAGTAATTTAATAGAAATTAAACTGTATCAGAACTGTAAACTGCAGTATTGCCTCTTCCTACTTAAGTACCTTTCTGTATTGTTAATTATTACCATGAAATTACAGAAAAATCACCATAGAAATTACCACTTTATTGAAAGCTGTTTGCAACACTATTACCTAGAAAGTGCAGAGTAATTGCACTAGAAATTACATGAATATTAGTTATAATAATCTGTTACAAATGCATTATTACCATGAAATTACATGAAAATTACCATAAAATGACCACCTTATTAGCTATCCATAATGTAAAGTGTTACTATTTAAACCGATAAAAAATATGGAGTCATGTTTTTTTTTATTTCAGGTTATTATTCTATCTATCTATCTATTTTACTAGATCATATTGGTCTGTATGTGGAACCAGAACTAAAATCAGTTCCAAAGCCTTGACTGTGGATTTTTTACACTTTGTAAATTCATCCCATGAGCCAGATAGGAACTATTAATGGACTGCATGTTTGAGACCCCTGCCTTAGGGTCACTTAACTGTCTTTCGTGTTCTCCCCTCTACCTCAGGTGTTTTACTACTCCACTGGGATCTTTGAGCGGGCAGGTGTTCCACAGCCCGTCTACGCAACAATAGGAGCAGGAGTTGTCAATACCGCCTTCACTGTGGTTTCGGTAAGTCATTATACAGTCAACTCAAGAAAGTACACACAGGTTTAAGATGAATATGAGGTCAAATGAGAGGATAAAAACCATGTGTACTGGCAAAAGATGCATTGTTTTACACCTATTTTAGGTTTAGTGTTAGCGCTACGTCATTCTAGCAGCTGTAGTCAATCAACCTGAATAAGTTAGCAGAACAAAAAAAAAAAGTAAGGCAGTCGATTGCCTCAATTATTTTAAGATGATGAAGTTAAAAAATACAAGTTTCTAGAACTTAAATTTAGATGTTTATTAAAATATACTTAAATTAAAACATGACTTATTAACTTAGTATTCGAAGGTTCTGTCAGTCCTACTGGGAGACTAAGTCAGGGTTCAGTGTCTTTGTCCAAGGACACTTGGACATGTGGACAGACAGAGCCGGGACACTAACCTCTGACCTTTCAGTCATTGGAAGACCCGCTCTACCAACTGAACCACAGGCACCCCTGTGTAAAATTACTGTTTTGTGATTGAAATTCTTTTTTGGTATAATAGATATTGATGGTTATTTGGAGTGATTTAAAATTGTATTTCATCATCTACTACATCAGTTAAGGTTTTTTTTTTTTTCATTCATCCTTATTTGAAACAATAGAAATAACAGAACAATTTCATTCTCAGCATTTAATGACTTAATTCCACTCAGTTTTACCTCATCTATGTTGTTAAGTTATGTTCACTTATATCTACAATAGTTCCCCTTAATAAAAAAAATATTAGTTGGAAGTACTTAAAAAGAACATGTTACAGCAACTGAATGCATTTGAGTCAGTAGTACTATTTCTGAAACTTTGAGTATTCACAACTGAATATACACTCAACAAAAATATAAACGCAACACTTTTGTTTTTGCTCCCATTTTTCATGAGATGGACTCAAAGATCTAAAATTCATTCCAGATACACAATATTACCATTTATCTCAAACATTGTTCACAAATCTGTCTAAATGTGTGATAGTGAGCACTTCTGCTTTGCTGAGATAATCCATCCCACCTCACAGGTGTGCCACATCAAGATGCTGATCTGACATCATGATTAGTGCACAGGTGTACCTTATACTGCCCACAATAAAAGGCCACCCTGAAATGTGCATTTTTTTTGCTTTATTGGGGGTCTGGGGACTCAGAACCAGTCAGTATCTGGTGTGACCACCATTTGCCTCATGCAGTGCAACACATCTTCTTCGCATAGAGTTTATCAGATTGTCAATTGTGTCCTGTGGAATGTTGGTCCACTCCTCTTCAATGGCTGTGCGAAGTTGCTGGATATTAGTGGGAACTGGTACACGCTGTCGAATACGCCGGTCAAGCACATCCCAAACATGCTCAATGGGTGACATGTCTGGTGAGTATGCTGGCCATGCAAGAACTGGGACATTTTCAGCTTCCAAGAATTGTGTACAGATCCTTGCAACATGGGGCCGTGCGTTATCTTGCTGAAACATGAGGTGATGTTCATGGATGTATGGCACAACAATGAGCCTCAGGATCTCATCACGGTATCTGTGTGCATTCAAAATGCCATCGATAAAATGCACCTGTGTTCTTCGTCCATAACAGATGCCTGCCTATACCATAACCCCACCACCACCATGGACCACTTGATCCACAACATTGACATCAGCAAAGCGTTCACCCACACAACGCCACACACGCTGTCTGCCATCTGCCCTGAACAATATAAACCCAGATTCAACACCTCTCCAACGTGCCAGACGCCATCGAATGTGAGCATTTGCCCACTCAAGTCTGTTACGGCGACAATCTGGAGTCAGGCTAAGACCCCGATGAGGACTACGAGCATGCAGTTGAGCTTCCCTGAGACGGTTTCTGACAGTTTGTGCAGAAATTGTTTGGTTAAGCAAACCAGTTGTTCCAGCAGCTGTCTGAGTGGCTGGTCTCAGATGATCTTGGAGGTGAACCTGCTGGATGTGGAGGTCCTGGGCTGGTGTGGTCACACGTGGTCTGCGGTTGTGAGGCCGGTTGGATGTACTGCCATATTCCCTGAAACGCCTTTGGAGACGGCTTATGGTGGAGAAATGAACATTCAATGCACGAGCAACAGATCTGGTTGATATTCCTGCTGTCGGCATGCCAATTGCACGCTTCCTCAATGCTTGTGACATCTGTGGCATTTTGCTATGAGACAAAACTGCACATTTCAGAGTGAACAATGTTTGAGAGAAATGGTAATATTGTGTATCTGGAATGAATTTTAGATCTTTAAGTCCATCTCGTGAAAAATGGGAGCAAAAACAAAAGTGTTGCGTTTATATTTTTGTTGAGTGTATTTAATTATTCTGAACGTTCAGGTTTACAGTAAGGCTGAGGTAAATGTTGTACAACTTAATCTGGTTGAGAATAGAATAATGGTACATTGGCTGGACTAAACATTTGATTTCCATAAAATTCCATAGTAGAGTAGTTGACATTTAGTAAATATCTATGAAGTTTTGTACACATGTCCAATGGAAAAGCAACTAGGGGAACACAGTGTTAAACATTACTCTCTGAATATGAATGAAATTCAGGTGTGAAGCCTGAGGCTAATGTATTTGTCAGAACAGCCACTCCACAAGAAAAACAGCACCCTTTGATGCATGAATTATGAGAACCTTAGTCAAGATTTTTTTTTTTTATTCCTCTTTAGGCATGAAAAAAGTGATGTGATTGAGATCTTTTTAAAGAACCTGTTTTTTAGGGAGTTACAAAAATGCCCACTCAGCTGAACAACATTTGTTTATGCTTTGAAGAAAAGAAAGAACAATATCAGAAGACTATGAATTAAAACATTTTAATGTAGTTTTTATTTAACCCTTTGTTGGTCAGCTCAACCGATTGGTAGAGGTAACTTTGAGCCCTAATATTTAATCTAAATTTAAATCTTTTGACACCAAACTTCTTGGGCAGTCTCCCCCATTTGTAAGCAGCATGTATTGCACAAAAACACCACTGGGTGGCACTGTCAATGATATATTCAGGTCATGCTAGTATACCACCAAGGAAGAAAATCATAACTGTGACAACACCTCTGCTATGATTTGTTCTTTTGGACACAAAATTACAGGTAAGTTAGATTTTTTTTTCAGTTTATTAACTTTTACAGAGTCTATTTTACATAAATAAACATCATCATGTTTCATAAATACTTTATTATTATATAAACATGCTCAATCAAATGGTAGAGAGGGTAAAGGGTCATGAAATGCTAATGCTAATCGCTAATGATACAAACACAAAGAGTTAATCTAATTTCAACCAAGTCACAAATTATGTTGGTAAGATTGGTGAAGGAGTAATGTTTGAGTTTTAATAGTTTAGTTAAATTTAGGGTCAGTAAAAAAAACTATGGTTTATGTTATAATAGTTCCTATGATGTGGAAAAAGCCAAAAAAAAATTTTTTTTTTATTGTGATTTTTGTAGTGTGACCAACAAAGGGTTAAAAGAACACTGTTATTCACAGTCTAATAACAACAAGCAATTGATTTACACATAAACATGTTAGTGCAGAACAGATATTAAGAACAGACCAGTTACAATAATGATATGAACTAAAACTTTCCACTCTGACCAGTGAACAGAGCAGACCCATTACACAGCGGTCAGACTCAGTGACTGAACGGACGTGACACCTCAGTCTGTTCCTTATTATGGACACAGAACTGGGAAAACTAATTTCCCCTCTGGGACAATAAATCATGAATCTGAATCTGAAAACAACAAAACCAATGAATATAGAAGAGAACAGCTGTGGAATAACTGTCCACTGTAGTGACCAGTATACATCAAAGGGATAAAAGGGGATCATTTACAAACAGGGCAGTTTAGTTCCTCATGTCCTGTCCTTTATGAAAACACACTTATGTTGTTGTTTGTTTCCCTGCAGTTGTTTGTGGTGGAGCGTATGGGCAGAAGACCCCTGTACCTCATTGGTTTAATGGGAATGGCTGTGTCTGCAATATTTCTAACCACTGCGATGGCGCTGTTGGTAAATCACCAAAACCTTTTTTTCAATAACTGACAATTGTTGTTTCCTGTACGTCTTTCATTCTCTCTTCTCTCTTTCTTCCTCAGGACCAGCTTAAGTGGATGTCGTACGTTAGCATCGCAGCTATCTTCAGTTTTGTTGCCTTCTTTGAAATTGGCCCCGGCCCCATTCCTTGGTTCATTGTGGCTGAGCTCTTCAGCCAAGGGCCTCGACCTTCAGCCATTGCAGTGGCAGGTTTCACAAACTGGTCTGCCAACTTTTTAGTGGGTATGGGCTTTCAGTATGTTGAGGTAAGCCACAAGTTTGGAACCATCGATAGAAACAGTATTTATAGGGCAGCCATGGCTCAGTTGGTAGAGGGGGTCATCCATTATCCCTAGTCAGTCTGTTGTGTCCTTGGTAGTGTTCGGCACGCTACTTTGAAAAAGTAATTAGTTATAGTTACTAGTTACTCCTCTGAAAAAGTAACTGACTGACATACTCCACTATAAAAGTAACTAGTTACCAGTAAAAATAACTATTGTGCCACTCACCCCTGCTCTAAACACCTGCCCACCTAATTTCTCTGATTGGCTACCTAAACCTTAGCCAATCATCATTACTTAAATGGTTATCTCACCCCCCCGTCACTCTGCAACACTCTCACACTGCGCTGAAGATTAGCTACGACCAGTGTTGGGAAAGTTCACCTTGATTAGGAACTAGTTCAAAGTTCAGTTCAAGTTACTCAATATGAATTAGTTCAGTTCATTGTTCATTCTTCCAAATTATGAACTAGAAGTTCATGGATCCCAAAATAAACTTTTTCGTTCTTTTTTTGTGTTATTATTGTAAACTTACTACACAGTAAATTTTGCAGTGTTAATTTGGAGAAAATGGGACCAAATACACTCTAGAAGAAGTTAAATAAACTCTCTAAGTGTTGATTTAACACTGCAAAATTTACTGTGTATTAACCATTCCTGACGTTATCCTGACCGTAGTCAGGAAATCAGGGGAAAATGCCGTCCTCCTCTCAGATAGAACCTCCAGTAAGTAACTTACCCCGGGGTTAACTTCCCTCTGCAGGTTCTTAGAACACAAGGAGCGGTTTCAGTGAGTTTCGTTTTCAATGTTTATTTCCAAGAACGGGACAACACCTGTTCCGGTCGCGGGTCACACTGTACATTTAACTCTTTTTCTCTGCTCCCAAAAACTCTCTGCACCCCCCCCCCCCCCCACACACACACACACACACACACCACACACACACACACACACCCTCTCTCCCTCTCTGCTCCGTCCAAAACGCTTCTCATTGGCTATTCCACAACATTATGTTGCCAAAATTAGTTCAGAATAATACAAAAATGACATCTATTATAATGCTGTGTTTTGATCCCATTTTATACATTATAGGACTCAATAATTACAATGTGATAAGAACAAAATATGAACGACATAAGAGCGCAGTTCAATAAATGCCAGAATAACCGTGTTCACAACTTCCCGTTCATTTGGCAAAAGTGAACGAGTCGTTCACGTTCGTCAAAAATATAATATATCGTTCAATGAACTCGTTCAGGTACAACACTGGCTATGACCTTTAAAAAGTAGCTAGTACTGTCCTTTTGCAGGATAAAATTAGCCAGATGCACATGTTTTCTGGAGGTCAGCGTGTTGTGCGTGACATTATGATTTCATACACAGCATCACCACGTCATCTAGCGTCCACGTCACTGCTCACACACACACACACACACACACACACACACACACACACACACACACACACACACACACACACACTTGTGCGAGTCCTGTGTCTGTATGTCGGTGACAATCTTTTTTTTTTTTGCCACTTCAGTAATGTGCAGTAACGGGGTCTCATTATACTGGCAGGAAGAGTAATTAGTTACTGTTACCTGTTACTGAAAAATTAACCTGTTATTCCCATCATTGGGAATGGTCAAGACACTTCACCCTCTTTACCTCCGGTGTCACTCACACTGCTGTATAAATGTTTGGTGGTGGTCAGAGGGGGTATATATATATATATATATATATATATATATATATATATATATATATATATAGTGTGTTTTCTGATTAAAGATATGCCTTGGATCGATAATAAAGAGTATTTTTTGTTGTGACTTTCTCTACAGCAACTGTGTGGTCCCTACGTCTTCATCATCTTCACCGTGCTGCTGCTGGGATTCTTCGTCTTCACATACTTCCAAGTGCCAGAGACAAAGGGACGCACTTTTGATGAGATTGCGGCAGGTTTCCGTCAGGCGGCTGGTCACGGTGCAGACAAATACTCCGCTGCTGAGGAGTTCAACACCCTAAGGGGGGACGACCCTGACCTCTGACCTCTGACCTCTGACCTGACCACTGCCACATATAGTCTTAACCAGTACGACTGTAAAGCAGTAAATAGAAATACCATACTCCATAGTACTGCCATACACTGCAAACATCGAAATCTTACCAAATATATTTTTCCTCATTTCGAGTCCACAGTCGATCTTAAAAATCGTCTTTTAAGAATTCTTACCAAAATAATTTTCACTTATTCCATTGGCAGATTTTTTTTGCTTAATTCAAGATTTGTTTATAATAACAATAATAATAAATTGCATTTATAGCACATTTTATTAAGCAGAATCTCAAAGTGCTACAGAGACAGAAAAAAATTAAAATAAAATAAATAAAAAATACTGTATCAGTATCAGTTCATGCTTAATTCAAGCAAAAAAAAAAACATCTGCCAGTGGAACATTTTTTTTTTGCATTTTTGTAAGATACAAATCTATGTTCAGAACTTACCATGTTGGTAACAATGTCACCAAATAGAGGGTAGGTGTGAAATGTGAAAAAGAAAAGCAGTGAGCGTGTGGAACATAAGTAGATTTCAAAATACAGTTTTCTGCACAAAATGAAAGTCAAACTATGTGTCTTAATGTGAAGAAAAAGATATGTTCAGACAATTTAGACAGATATTACCTTAATTGACTTAATAATTGACATGTATTCAACTGACAGAAATGTCTGAGTTTGTGTTTTTAGACAAATATTATTCTAATGTAATTAGAATATATGATGTGAATCACAAATCATGTAAATTCTAACATACATTTGCTGTAGTTTTACTCTGTTTGGACAAAGAGGACACTTAGTGATAGCACACTAACGTATCTGTGTATTGTCTGATTTATTTGATGGAAACAAATAAAACAAAAAATAATGTGGTTTCATGCAATTCAGTTCCATCCATCCATCCATCCATCCATCCATTCATTCATTCACCCATCCATCCATCCATTTTGTCCTCACTAAGAGTAACAGGGAGTCTATCCCAGCACCTTTGGGTGAAGGAGGGGTACACCCTGGACGTGTCACAAGTTCATCTTAGTGTTGAACATATAGAGACAAATAATCAGTATCACATTCACACTTATGGACAATTATTGATTAACCAATTAACCTATAAGTGTGTATTTGGATGGTGGGAGGAAGCTGGAGTTGTTTTATTTCCACTTACTTTGTTGAAAGTGTTGAATAAACATGTTAATTGCATAAATATTCATATTTTTTCATAAATGTAGGATATTTTAGCACATTTTTGGTGTTTTCTTTCTGTATTTTAGAAGACATTTTGAATATGTTTTGGGTTTTTCATCACTTTTTAGTATTTTGGGGCAAAATTTTAGATTTAATTTTTAAAAACTATTTTTTTTTACTGGATTCTTTACGTTTCTTAGTGTATTTTTGTATATTTTGTGAGATATTTTAATACACGCCCCCCTCCAAACCCCCCCTCCCCCCAAAAAAACTAAACACTCAACCAACATAAAGTTTTTTAATCATTATTAATCCAAAAAACTATGATTAATCTGATTAATAATGTCAATCATTCGACAGCCTTACTGTATGTGTATATGTGCAGGTAAATCCAACTTGGAAAGTAAATAACATGACAATTCACTCATTATTCATCACTTAAGCATCTTTATTGATCCATATTTTTTTTTTTTTTGTACCACATATACAGTTTGACACAGTAAATTAAGTGACATCATCAAACAGTGATCCAGTATAACAGGGCGTTTTAATTATAGAGACAGAATCCATAAGAAAAAACAAAACAAAAACAAAAACAAAGACAATCCTGGTTCCAATATTAAAATGCAACAGAGGGGAGATTTGTCAGAACATTTCAAATGCTTTAGAAAGTAAATGAATAATATTACACCTCACTAAGGGAAAAATCCCAACACACATTTTAATGGGACCTATGGATGGTGTCATATATTGTCAAGTAGGGGTGGGGCAGGGGGCAGATGAAGATGACTTTGCTCTGAAAAGATGTCGCTGCATTCACAGTTTAAAAGCAGAGGAGGTCACTGAAGCCTCTCTGACATAAGGAGGAGGAGGGGGCGCCATTTTGGCTCTTGAGGCTAGGGCACAGTTTCCAGTTGAAAAGGTAAGTCAACCAAAAAGCCCTGAGAGAAAAACAAAAACTCTTACTTTTTCCTTCAGAAGCCAAACCTGAGTCAGCTCGTCTCTAACTCTGCAAAAGCCCTGAGTTTCGGCCGCTTCATTGGGCCACGCGTCACATATGAAGGGGAATGTGTTTGTGTGTGTGTTTCCTAACACTTACATGCTCAATACAAAAGATCAACTTCACTGTTTCTACTTCAACTTTCAACTTCTTTCCAAATCGCATTCGATTTAATGAGAAACGTATGCAGTTTTCTTTCTTTCTTTTTTTTTTTTCTCTTGTCAAAGTGATCAATGTGAAGAGTAAAAGATGTGAAGGCACTCCTAGACACAGGTCCCAGATCAGTTGCTCTGTTTATATTTGCTTTATTTAAAAACAAAACAAAGTGAACTGATCTCAGACCTGCCACTAGGGGGCAGCTTAAGTCTTTAGTGACTAATGTTGATTATACACTATATATAGAAAAGTATTGAATTCAGGTGTTTCATTTCTAACAGGGGTCTGAGATACAAAGCAATAATAATTTAAAAAATCTATATCATAATATAGTTTTATATTGTGATGAATATTTGGTCAAAATCACTGTGAACAGCAGTAGTTATATACGCCAATGTTTTTGTCCATATAGTTTATAAACGTCAATATTTACTTTAAATATAATGAGGGATTTTTCTTTCTAACTGAGATGTCCTGGTAGAAAATTATTATTGACGGTCAGAGAAACTAAAAATGTAATTTTATATTATTTAACACTTTTGTGCATGAATTATGAGAACCTTTTTTTTTTGCAATGAATACAGATTAAAAATGAACATTTAATCATGATTAATCCAAAGTAAACCTGTGATTAATCTGATTATTATTTTTTTTTAAATAATTTGATAACCTATGATATAAAAATCTTTTTAAAATGTAGCTAATCTGATGTTTCCTCATATTTTAACATATTGTAAAAACTAGACATTATTCACTTCATGCGATCAGCAATTGATTTATATCCTAACAGTTATGGTGTGTATTGGATAATGTCTAAATGTCCACGGCGTTGGCTGATATGCAACTAAAACAATAAAACCATGAATATACAATAGAACAATTGTAGAAAAACTGTCCACTGTAGTAACCAGTATGCATTAGAGGGTTAAATGTAAAGGCAGAGCATTTAAAATCATAGTAATTGATTAAAAAAAAAAAAATCAACATTGAGAGAAATTAAATAAAATCCATCTCTGAGGCATTTTGGAAGCAAAGATGACTATTTAAACCAAACTAACCAATGGAATGGAATGATATTTATCCTAATATAAAACTACAGTATAACATTTGTTGGTATTGTTTTATATCTCAGACCCTTGTTAGAAAAGATACACCTGAATTCAACGTGTTCCAATACTTTTATCAATATAGTGTATCTCAAGTATCATGGCAAAACCACTTTTAAAAGTCAGTCTGGTGATGTCACGTCCCTGATACTCCAGACAAAAAAAAAAAAAAAAGGCTGGAGAACAAAACAAACCTGAACGTAAAAAGAGCAAAAAAAAAAAAAAAAAAAACTACTGGAAAACAGACACACTGGACATACTGTTAATACGGGACGAGAGAACGAGACTAGTGGCACCATGAGATGGCACAAATATTCTACACGTGTCAGAAAAATAAAATCTTCACCAAATGTCAGTAAGTAACAGTAAATAACTCCAGTCCTGTCCACTCCTCTGGTTCAGTCCACTGGTCTGAAAAGGGCCCGTCCCCTCAGGCCGAACCCTCCTTTTTTGGTAACAGGGACAGAGGAAGAGGAGGAGGAGGAGGAAGAGGAAGAGGAAGGGACGGCGGCGGCGGCAGAGGCGGCGGCGAGGGTGGACGACTGCACGGGAGGCTGACGAGACAAGAGCTCCTTAAACACAGAGTTCATCTGACGACTGATCATCTCCTGAAGAAGACAGAGGACAGGGGGATTATGGGTAAAGAAATGGGCACATGAAGAAGTGTCATTAAAATAAAGGAAAGTTAATCCAAAAACAATGTGACATTTATTTGTGTGTTTTTGTGACGACCCCAGACTCCATCAGAACCTCATTTCGACTCAAAATATCTCATCACACTTAAAGGTGCGGTGGGAGATGTTTTTTTGGAACATTTTTTTACCATATTACTTGAAAACCTCTTCACGGTCCCATATTAATTATTTAAATAGAACCCAAAATGTTTTAGTCCAGTCTAGAGGGTGGAACCAGAGGAAAACTGTGGCCAATCATTGTACTGATCATCTTTACAGTGATTGATTTGCTGATATGTCCATCAAATATTAGAGTCAGACCCGGTTTTAGCTATGGGCAGGCTGGGCAACGGACCAGGGCGCAATCCTCTATGGGGCGCCAGCATATGACTGTCCTATTTTTTTCTCCTTTCCCCGTCTTTTTTTTTTTTATTTTCGTCTTGCTTGCTTCGGCCCAGGCACCGCCCCTATGGCAAACCAAAGTGTTCACATCGCCACGCGTTGTGTTTATTATATCACGCATTACAGAACGCGTTCTAGCATGCGCACTGGCGTGCTTTCACGCGTTAAAGGGTGCGTTCTGGCACACGCAATGGCACGCACAATGGCACATGTTCTAGCACGCGCCCTGTAACGCGTGAAAGCGCACCAGTGCGCATGCTAGAACGCGTTCTGTAACACGTGATATAATAAACAAAACGCATGCCTATGTGAACACTTTGGCTTGCCATACGCCCCAGCCGAGGGAGCGGGGATGAGAAAGGCACGAGTGTGCGTGTGTGTGCGTGTGTGTGTGTGTGTGTTGGGCACAGCAGCCAATGAAATGAGACAAGTCATGAGGTTGGCCTGGGCAATCATCCTAATATGGCATTTCTGTTTAAAAATTTTTTTACAACCACACTATATCATAAAAATATATATTCTAATTTTGATATGTATATATTTAATGTATATTTAAATTTTAATAAACACTGGCTATAGGAAAAAAATTTACCTGCCAGTTTTCTTAGTTTGTTTACGTCATGTCAATATTATTGGTGAATGCCAGTGATAGCATTAATACCGGTCAGACACCGTCGAACCAAGATGGAGAGAAAAAAGCCATCCGGCTTTCAGTTCAGAAAAATGAGAGAAGAGGAGGCAGAGAGGAGAGCAATAGATGCAGGTAGGCCGACATTACACAAAGTTACTTTGTAAACATGGCAAGTGTCGAGTGTGAATGTGATGATGACCCTGAAGCTAATAAGGTCAACAAAAGGCAAAAACAAGCCCAAATCCTAAGCAAACGTGCTCCAGACACAACTGTGGTATTTTAATAACCTATTAACCTGCTAACCAACAAATGCTTTATTAATACAACGTTACACTGTTACACATTAGACTAGTCTAAGGGATCATTAAGGCCTAACGTTACACATGATTATCTAGCCTCCCCTGTGCCACATTAATAATATAAATAATACCACTATTACCATTTAAGGATTTTCCCCCATCTTTTATGCATTTTTCCATTGCTGGTCAGTGGGCTGTACTGATACTTCCGTGTTTCACAGGATTGCTAATAAACCCAAATGAATTGATCATAAACAGGCCCATATGGGGGTTTGGTGCTATCTTTGGTCAGTTGGTGAGTCCACAAATAGGTTAAGGAAATGAGACAGTGAGTCCATGGTTTAAGAAAGTTTATAAAGTGATTAACTAAAAAGTAAATAAATAAATGGGACGTGTGCTGTTAAATGTGTTTACTTTTTTAAATCTCCATATTCCTTCATATATATTTACTGACATATTTATTACAGGGATGTAATTGAGGATTTTGGATCAAAGAAGGTAAAAAGGTCCAGTTTTAGATGTCATCTTTACAGCTGCTGCTGCACCTTTATTTTTACTGATAGTTTTTTTTTGTTTGTTGTGATGAACCCTAAGGGAAAAGTAAAGTCATTTGCACTCATTTTACTTAATTATAGTTAACATTGGTTTTGCTTCTTGAAAAGGTTTGTGCAATTTGCAATGTTATTATGTTTACATTTGTGTGCAATTTTAGAATATTTATATTTACAAATTTCTCAATTTTATTTATTTATTTATTTTTATCACAATTTTTACTTTGTATTTTTTAAATTGTAATTAAAAATAAGCATTGATATGTACATTGGTGTTTGTCGTATAATCTGTCTTTGAAGGATATGGTTCCATGTGTGTGTGTGTGTGTGTGTGTGTGTGTGTGTGTGGGGGGGGGGGGGGGTGCAGGGTGCAAATCAGGCTAGGTCCGGCCCTGATTAGAGTGTGGTGAGATATTTGGACAAGAAAGGAGAAAAATACACTTGGTAAGATTTAGTTATTTTTTTTCCAGTGTTTGACCAATAACCAACATAATTTTTAATTTGTTCCACTGGGAGATTTTTTTTCTTTTTTTTTGCTTGAATAGAGCAAAAAAAGAAGAAAAATAAGTGTAAAAAAATATTCAATTAAGTAAAAAAAAAAAACATATTTAATTAAGCAAATTAATTAATAAATGAATAAATAATAACAATAATAATAATAATAATAATAATGATGATGATGATGATGATGATGATATGATGGTGATAATAATAAGCAATAATAATAATAAGAAAAATAGAAGTAAAAAAAGTGTAAAAAATAGAAGTATAAGTAAAAAAAACATATTTAATTAAGCAAATTAATTAATAAATGAATAAATAATAATAATAATAATAATAATAATAATAATAATAATAATAATAATAATAATAATAATAATAATAATAATAATAATAATATGATGGTGATAATAATAAGCAATAATAATAATAAGCAAAATAGAAGAAAAATAAGTGTAAAAAATATAAGTAAAAAAATACATCTTGAATTAAGCAAATTAATTAATTAATAAATGAATTATTATTAGTATTATTATTATTAATAATAATAATAATAATAATAATCTTCTTCTTCTATCCCACTGAAAACTTCCTCTTTATGTCTTATTTTAAATGCGATGCAATATTAACTTTGTTTTTTTTTTCCAAATGTAATACACAATTAAATGACTAAGTCTTAACTTCACTCTCTACAAGTTAACATAATAATAAAAGGGTCTGTGTAGGAGGTACAGTTTTCACACATGCAGCACAATTTGTAAATTTGTAAAAAATAACTGGATACTCGCCGATGACATAAGAGGAAACACGTGTCACAGAAAATAAGGGAGGGTTAAGATTGACTGTTTAGACCGGGGGTCTCAAACTCATTTTCTTCAGGGGTCACATTCAGCCTGATTTGATGTCCCATGGGCCAGACCGGGAAAACGAAAACATAATAACCTACACATTTTTAGTTTTAGTGCAAAAAAAAAACCACCCATTACATTACAAAATACTTTTATAAATTATCCTACTATTAAAAAAAGGAAAATAAGGGCAATTTTAACAATATTCTGCCTCGACTTATCATTAGTCCATGTGTTTTATTATGGATCAAATCTACAAAGACATAAAACTTTTAGTAACAGAAGCAGAAAATGCTTCAAATTGTGTCTAATTTTCTTTAGATATTTCAGGTTATTAACATTTTATTGTTACGGGATAGTTTGTAAATGTAAATATTTTCATAATATAATATTTTTCTGCAGTCAAACAATGAGACAAATTGGAACTTGTCATCATTTATAGGCAAGAAAAAAAAACTTATTAAACTTATTATACTCTTCATCCCTCGGGCCGCATTGGAACTGTCAGCGGGCCGCATTTGGACCCCGGGCCGCATGTTTGAGACCCCTGGTTTAGACTGATGTGTCTGTCAAGGGGGCGGAGCTGGAGTTTAAGCTTTTAAAAAAAACCAACACTTTCTACTTCCTGCTAAGAATCGACTGAGGAGATCGATGCCTTTGTCTGGTCAAGTATGAACCGTAAACCAAGAGATGATTAGATTATGTGAAAAGTACAGTCCAGGAAAACACACAGACCAGCCAAAAAAATGTCCATCTGCCTTGAACTCAGCAAACAGTGCAGATCCTTCCATCGGATAATTACTGCGGTGATCAATATGTTTCAGCTGCAATAAGTTCTTTAACTGTAACTGAATCAATAAGAAGCTTCTCATTTATTAAACAACCGTCAGTTTGATAAAGAGCATCAGGACTGGACTGTGTTTCAGTGGAAAAAGGCCTGATGAGTCCAGACTGACCCTGTTCCAGAGTGATGGACGCATCAGGGTGACAAGACAGGCAGATTAAGTAATTACCCATCATGCCTTGTGTCGGTAATAGAGGGATGTCAAACTCATTTTCTTCCAGGGACCACATTCAGCCCTAATTTGATCTGAAGTGGGTCAGACCGGTAAAATAATAGCATAAGAGCTAATAAATAATGATAACTTTGAAGTTTTCTGTTTGATTTAGTGTAAAAAATGTGAATAACCTGGACAAAAAAAAAAAAAAAAAAAAAAGAGAAATGTTTTAAGAAAGACTAGAAAAAGAGATCCTGGATTCTGGATCACTTTGAAATTTTACAGTGCGGTAAATGGAGAGTACATTTCAATGTGATCCAGAATCCAGGATCTCTTCTGGATCACCACCATAATGTTAGGATTTGTTCCTTGTGACACTCCCAACACATCCTGAAAATTTGATCAAAATCAGTTCAGACTTTTTATATTCATAATCTTGCTGACAGACAGACAGACAGACAGACAGACAGACTTGACTTTAACACCCCCTTGGCAGAGGTAGTAATACGTGCAATTTTAACAATAATTTACCATAACTTATTAAAAATTGTTAGTCCACCCTTGTTTTCTTCAGTGTCTTCATCATTTTAACGCCTGGTCCAACTAAACCATATATTTGTTTGGACAAATATAATGGTAATTAAAAAAAAAAAATGCTGATAATTATATAATTTTAGTGCTAATATTTATCCATTTCCCATGTTTTCTTGATAATAACCAATATCATTTTCTTTTCTGTTTGTTTCAGTCACATGACACACACAGGAGTTAATATTTAATTGCATAACCATTGATGACTTTTGATCATCTGATCATTTTTTCATGTGCATTATCATACTAATACTATCATACATAGATAAAGACACATTATTATTATTATCATTATTATTATTATTATTATTATTATTATTATTATTATTATTATTATTATTATTATTATTATTATTATTATTATTATACATGTGCATTATCATACTAATACTATCATACATAGATAAAGACACATTATTATTATTATCATTATTATTATTATTATTATTATTATTATTATTATTATTATTATACATGTGCATTATCATACTAATACTATCATACATAGATAAAGACACATTATTATTATTATTATTATTATTATTATTATTATTATTATTATTATTATTATTATTATACATGTGCATTTTCATACTAATACTATCATACATAGATAAAGACACATTTGTTTAAACTGGCCTTTGTTTGAATTGTTTTTATCATTGTTGGTCTGTGCTGTTTTTATCTTGTTTCCTACTTGTACTGTATGTTTTATGCCTTTTATGGTGTTTTATGTTTTTTATTTTTATTCCTTTTGTAAAGCAACTTGTGACTTTTATGTTCTTGCTATATAAATGATGATGATGATGATTATTATTATTATACATGTGCATTACAGATCAGATTTACAAAGCCCCCCCCAAAAATAACATGAATTTAATATTAAAATGACACTTGCTTTAGACATGTCAGACTGTTCGTATCTAATTCGGTCATTCTGACACATGAGTTGTGAATCCTTCTACATGATCACTGTGATTTTTTTTTTTCTTCAAAAACCTGTGCTGTGGAACATAAGTGTGATATGAGACATCCTCAGGTGTGCGGTAGAACATTAACCAATTTCAACAACAGTATCCGTGTGCAAAGTTAGAACATCCACGGATCCAAAGGAGTGTAAGATACAAATGTATAATACATTGAAATAATCAATAATTAACAATTTTAAACCAAATCAGTGACACTACCAAGACTGTCATTAATATGGAAGAACTTTGACAGTGTTTTGTGTTGTATAGTATTAAGTTTATGTATCAAATATGATCCAAAATAGAAAGTCATACATGGACATTTCTATTTAAAGAACATATTTTAGGTTCAGAAGGACCAATAAAGAATCTGGTTTCCAAGAATGGGGATTTTCTGTCAATAATTGAATGGTTCAAGCTTTACTGGGTCAATTCTAACCTTATCGACGGCCCCTCTCTCTGGCTGAGCGAACGGGGGGTCGGTCTGTGGCTCTGAAACCACCCTGTCTCAAAGTGTCCAAAGTGTGTCTTCGCTCCTGGGACCTAGAAAAGGATGTGAGAAATCAAATATTTGATTTAGTTTGCTTCTAAAATAGTACTAACTTCACCCCATTGAGTCTTTTTTTATGTTATTTTATTTATATTAGTAAAAGGTATAGTTAAGTTTGGGTCAAATACACTTAGTAAGATTTAGATTTGAACATGTGTTTGTCAGTGACGGGGTGGACATGTTTGTTTAATATTTTGTGTTTTGCAAAAATCTGAATCTTACAAAGTGTATTTTTTCTCATTTCTTGTCAAAATATCTCATCACATATTTTAAAATAAGACAAAATCGCCTAAAGAGTGACTTTATAATTGAAATATATGAAGTTATCTTTAGACAATAGACCTTAAAAAATCTTATATCAAGGAATTTTATTAAGTTTTCACTTGTTCATTTGAGAGATTTTTGTCCTTTTTTTTTTTTTTTCAAGATTCGTTTGCAAAACAAATCTTGACGTAAGCAAAAAAAAAAAAAGTTGTTCATTTTAAAACGTCAGTGAAACAAAGTGAAAATAATCTTAGTAAGATTTATTTCGTTAAAGATCTATTGTCAAAATATAAGTTCTTGTATCTCAATTATAAGAATCAAGTAGCTTTATTTGTCATTTTTCATATCCAAGGAACACAAAACAAACCCCCCTTGACTGATCAGGACATGCAGCCATGTACGGCGCAATCACTAATCGACCATATTGATTACTAATCGACAAAAGGAAAAGGAAAAAAAAAAAGGCAGCAGATGCACAAGCAAACACAACAGAAAAAAACCATGAACACAGTACCCAAGGTAAGTATTTAAGTGATTATGTCTTATTTTAAGTATGACATATTTTGACTAGAAATGAGGAAAAATACACTTGATAAGACTTTCATTTTTGCAGTATATTCTCTGTTTGCAAAAACTGTATTAAAATGTGAGCTTGACCAACATGCATCGACTTAACAAATGGAACATAAAGTTAAATAGAAAATCTAGAAGGTTTTTGTGGACAATTAATATAATAATAATAATAATAATAATAATAATGATAATGATAATGATAATGATAATGATAATGATAATGATAATGATAATGATAATGATAATGATAATAATAATAATAATAATAATAATAATAATAATAATAATAATAATACAAACAAAAAAATATAATGGATCAAGTGACAATTATCTTGGTAAGATTTCTTGAAATTATTATTATTATTATTGTTTCTATAAAGATGTATAGTGTATGTGTGTGTATATGTGTGTATGTATGTATATGAGTATGTGTATATGTATATATATATATATATATATATATGTGTGTGTATTTGTTAACTGAAATCACAGAATGAAATGATGGTGTTGTAATTTTTGTAACTTAAATAAACTAACTACGATTTTCCTGATCGTTTCTTTGTCTTTTTGAAGTCTGAAAAGCACCTCATACAAAAACTTTTGTAAGAACAAGTTAAAAATACTAATAATATAAGATACTTTTTTGCTTGAATTAAGCAAAAAAAAAATAAAAAAATCGAGTGACAATAATCTTGGTAAGATTTCTTAAAATAATATTTTCCAGATCTAACTTTTAAAAATCATTTCTTTGTCTCACTGTAAAGTTACTCTGTAGGTGATTATGTCTTATTTTAAGTGTGATAAGACATTTGGATTAAAAAAATAAATAAAAAAAAAACACTTGCTAAACCTTTACATTTTCTTCCCAGTGTAGTGATATTGACCATGTGTGAGTAACAACTGTGTGTTTGTACCGTACACTTATGCACTGTATCTGTATTTTCTTACATGGGCAAGTGTCGCGCAGCAGGAGAGGTTGGCGGCTTTCGATTGGGACTCCCCTCACTTCCTCTCTGTCTCCCTGGCAACGAAGCGCTGTCACTGTTCACACGCATCCTGTTAGGACATACACGTAAACTTTGACTGTGTGTGCGTTCATCCGAGTCAGTCGGTTCGCAAATAAGCGGCTGCCAGATTTCAAGCTCACGTGCTGAGTATAACTGTGTGTGTGTGTGTAGCTGTGTGTGTGTGTGTGTGTGTGTGTGTGTTAATGCATTCAGATGTGTGTGTTTGTGTGAGTGGGCACACCGAGTTGTGTTCTCCGTCTGTGAATCTTCTACTGTCAGGTTTCCAGTGCTGCCTCCTCCTCCTCCTCCTCCTCCTCCTCCTCCTCCTCCTCCTCCTCCTCCTCCTCCTCCTCCTCCTTCTTCTCTTTTCCCTCGCTCTGACCTGACAGAAGAAAAGACCATGGAGATATATTAAGCATATATTTAACTACAGAAAGCAAAACCAGTACAAACCAAATCTTTTTTTTTTTTTTTTTTTTCATATTATCTCCATGAAGTGAAAAATAACTAGTGTTAGAAGATGTTAAAATGTTGGAAAAACAATATTAAAAATGTTCTTATTGCAGTTTTCTATATCACATTGTGAAAGTAAGTTTTAAATACATGTTTCTTTGCTTTAAAAAATTAAATCCACAGTGTCTGGGTGAGTGGAAAATTTTATAATTAAATCACATTGCTTTTTTTTTTTTTTTTTTTAATATCTAAAGAGGAATAAAAACATTCAGGAAATAGAAAATCACCCTGACAGCGTAGACCTCCACCAAGGTAGACAAATGCCGACGTGTCCTTGGGCAAGACACTGAACCCTAAATAACTCAAGGGAAGGTCTGGCAGTACATTCCACTGCAACAGCTGCTTACATGTGTGTGAGAGTGAGTGAATGGGTGAATGTGAAGCTGATGTAAAGTGCTTTGAGAACCATGGATCAGTGTTATATAAGTGCAGTCCAATGAACATTTACTTCAACTGGAAGTGTAAAAAAATGTGTTTAAAGTAAAAAAAAATATATAAAATTGCGTGTCAAATTTGGTGAGTTTTTGAGCATGTTGATCCACCTTAATCCACTAGTTTAAACTGGTGGATTAATCAGGATAAAAACCCTGATAATAACTGAAAATAATCTGAAAACAATCACTGACCTGATGTGTCCTATCTCTTATCATGGTTACTGTAACCTTGACCTTTAACCTACATTTACCAACATCTCATGGGATTTGTTTTGGACCACTTCATACCTTTTATGAAAATTTCATGGACATTGGTCCGGTAGTTTTTGTGTAAAGTTGCTGTACCCAACAAGTTGTAAAATGAGTTAAAAAATTCCAAATAAAACTGATCAAATCAAAAGTTTTTGCACAGCACATACACAACTATTTTGGGCACATGCTCTTGTTCACACTCAGAATGTGCTAAAGACTAAAAACAAGTGTTTGTTTTAGGTCTATTTAGTGGCAAAATCTTTCCATTGTTTATTCTATTATTTTGCTATTTCACATGTCAAAGTGTTATGCAGTACTCAACACACAAAAGAGCAAATGTTATTAACCACCATCCCACTAATGCACAAAACTGATATATAACAAGTGATTAGAAAATTATGTAAATGTCTTGGAAACACTTTTCACTAATCCTTACAAACCAGTGAGACATGTGACGGGTCACTAGAAACAATCTAGGAGCTATTTTTCTTCTTCATGTGGAACTTTTCTGCCCATTCAGACCAAAACTAAACATAAAATAATGTCTAATAATGTGACAAACACAGTGAATTATTAACAGTGAGGAGTCCCTGGACGTACTGGTGTGATTTAAGACCAGAGGTGGAAAGTAACGAAGTAAAAGTACTTTGTTAATGTACTTAAGTAGATTTTTTTTTAGGTATCTGTACTTTATTTGAGTGTTTATTTTTCTGCTACCTTTTTACTTTTACTCCCTACATTTTTACATAAATATCTGTACTTTATTCTCTTTACATTCTCAGAATAGACTCATTACTTTTTCAAACTAAACAGATGTGACAGTTTGAAAAATAAGTCACGTCAGAAGGAAAATCAGTGCAGAGGAACTGTGATTTTATATATTATAGTTATATGACTATTATCTCACAATTTTGACTTTTTATTTCACAATTTTGACTTTTTACCTTATAATTTTTACATTTTATCTCATCATTTTGACTTTTAATTCCACAATTTTAATATTTTATCTTAAAATTATGCATTTTTTATCTCATATTTATAACTTTTTCTAAAATCTCATGACTTTTTTTTTTTTTATCGCAATTGTGTCTTTTTTCCCCCATTTTTTCCCTAAATTTTTTGTCCATACCCACTAAATTGAGTACAGTGACCTTATCCAACACAGTTTTTACACAATAACTCACTTTTAAAGGCTTTATTTTTAGATACTTTTCAAACTTTTCAGATTTTTCCTGGTCAAAAGGTATTATTGTGTTCATGGCAAAAAAAAATAAAAAATGTAGTCTTACTTTTCACTTTTGTCTTTTTTTACAATTGAGAAGTTTTTACTTTTACTTAAGTAGAGGAGTTGAATCAGTACTTTTACCAAAGTATTTTTTTACTCAAGTACAGAATGTGAGTACTTTGACACCGCAGTAAGACGGAGCTTCACTGAAACTCTATTTCCATCAGTGTGAACAGTGCAAATATCAAACTAATAATGTCGAGTAATATTGAAAACAAACATAGAACCACAATTGTGAGAATTTTTCAGTGATAGTGTCATTAAATTTAGTGAAAAAAAATACTTTTCTTTCTGTTTTAGAACAACATAAATTATTTGTGTGAAACACCTGATTGTATATAGTTGTAATAGTATATTATATCATTTTCAGAGTTGTGAAAAAACTTCATTGAACATGTTTGTTGGATCATATTATTACATCAGATTGTTTTTAAAATACTTGAAACACTTGAGGATTTGCCTGCATTTCATTTAATTATTGCTATTTTAACTTTATTTATTACATTTAAAATTATTTTCTTTAACTTTGCTATTTGTATGTCCATTCTAAGGTATTAAAATGGTTCATTCAACATGTTCTTGATGAAAAACTGTCAAAAATGGGGATTTGTTTGTTTTTTGTTTGATTTTAGGCTTAGCGTATTAAAACAGCGTGTCAAATGCGGAAAAAATAACTGTACAGTCGCACAGGTGAGGTTGTTTTGAGAAAAAAAAATATACCAAATAAGTTAAGATAAACACTTTTTTTGATCATAGATATGAAGGCAAAAATCCAAAGTGTTCATAAACAACTAAAACTCGTCAGGGTTAAACAGGGCAGTTTTCCAAAAGTTCACTTCAAGTTTAACAGATGAAATATGCCCCACTTACCCTTCCAACACACTGATGTATTTATGAGGGATGAGACCCTTAACTCCTCCCACTTCCCCTCTCCACCAATCACAGGAGGCCTTGCTGTGGAGGATGAGGAGCTCTCCTTGCTTGAACGATAGCTCTGCAGGAGATCTGGCCACATAGTCAAACATGGCCACTGCCTCCCACTCTGTGCACACACAGAAATATAACATTATATTATAACAACTCTAACTTTGTAACTTAATTTATTTTAACATTTTAACCCCGTGTCCTTGTGTTCTTTTTTTTTTTTTACAGGTTTGTACTTAAACGATTTAGAATGTGTAACTTGAACACACTGAACGACCAACATTTGAATTTTCACTCGTTTTTGCTTTTGTGTTTTTTTTGTTGTTGTTGTTGCACAAATCAGTCCAGCTGCCTTTGACACTTGCCCCCAAAACCAGTTAGATTAAAAGTCAGTAATAACACAGTAAAAAAAAAAAAAAAAAAAAAAAAACAGGAAAAAGAAAATCATTACAACACTGCAAAAAAAAAAAACAGCATCTATTTTTATAGCAAGTCTGTCTCACTCAGTTCTGCCAGTGTAATGCAGATGTTCAGATGTCTATGGAAAGGACTGTCCTACAAAGCAAAAAGGCAGTAATTGCATTTTTTTTTTGGAGAAAATGAGTTGTTTTTTGCAACATTCAAATCATTCTTTGTCATGTAATACATTATCTCATCTCAAATGTCTGTCATTTTGGAGAAAATTGGTGGGTGTTTGTACAATAACTGCAAAAAGTACTAGTAAAACAAAACAAAAAGACAGTAAAGACCATTACTGTGTTCTTACCAATGTCCATTTAGGACCCTGTACCAATAGTTTACAGTCAATCATTGTATTAGACTGAAACACATGATGTAATTACTGTATTTTCCACACTATAAGGTGCACTGTCAATGAATGGTTTTTAGGAAGGTTTTTCATATAGGAATGTCAAAATTATGAGATAAAAAGTCAGAATTATGAGATAAAAAGTCAAAATTATGAGAAAAATAACCAAAATTATGAGATGAAAAGTTACAAATATGAAATAAAAAGCCAAAATCAAGAGATAACAAGACAAAATTATGACAAAAATAGCCAAAATGATGAAGTAAAAGTCAAAATTCCCAGTGACTAAGCACTACCAGAATTAATCCATATATAAAATGCACTGTGGTTTTTTGCAGAACTAGGTAATATGCAGTAATAATACTGCCTCATGTCCAATAATCTACCTACAACTACTGGGGCTGAACAACAACAGAACTTTAAGGTGTCTGTGCAGTTACTGCCTTTTTACTTTGGAGGGCAGTATTCTCTCAGCACATTTAGAAAATGTTCTCTATTGAGCAAACGGATGAATTTAGTTGAATATTTTTAAGTAAATATGCTCACCACAGACATTTTAAAAGCAAGGCTGTCAAATTATTAAAATGTTTAATAGGATTAATCACAGGGTTGTTTGGAATTAATTTTGATTAATCATCATTAAAACATTGTATATCTGTCAACTGTTCAGTTTGAGAGTTCGTTTGAAATCTCCCATATAAATACACTAAAGAAACACAAAAAAATGCAGGGAAAAATATATATAAAAATGCCAAAATCCACTAAAATTCACACCAAATATAAACAAACACAACAAAGGCGATGGAAAATCCAAAACCTCTTCAGATACTCTTCTGAAATACATAAAAAAAACCACATAAATGTGACAAAATATCTAAAGCAGATGCCAAAAATATGAATATATATGCAGTTAACATGTTTATTTAATACCTTCAGCAGATTTAATATAAACACTGTAAACCATTCCATTTAATTGCATTAAAACATTTTAATCAGATTAATCATGTTGATGGATTAATCCACATTTTGACAGCTCTAGTTCAAGGCTGTCTTCATGGTCATGTAGAAGTGTGTTGTTGCTGGGTGTGTGCTGCAGTTACTGTGTTGACTCACCGTCCTCACTGGGCAGATGCTCTGTCTCCCCATCTCCCTCCTCTGTGATTGGTTCACTGCAAACACACCAAAAAAGGAAAGAAAAGTTGTTCATCAGACAGTTCCTCTCCTGTTTGATACTTACACTGTCACTGAAAGCCTATATGTCCCTTCAGTAAGTTCCTCTATTTGTTTATAATGAGGAGTAAGATATCATAATAGTGATCTAATACTACTTTATTAGTTTATCCTTGTATCTTATGTTCTATCAGTAATCAATACTACCTTACAAAGTAAAAAGGCAGGAACTGCACACACACCAAACTGATAAAAATGACCTTAAAGTTCTGTTGTTGTTCAGCCCCAGTAGTTGTAGGTAGATTATTGGACATGAGGCAGTTATTGTTACTGCATATTAGCTTATACATTGATTCATTCTGGTTGTGCTTAGTGACTGGGAACTATGACTTTATTTCATAATTTTGACTTTTTATCTCACAATTTTTACTTTTTATCTTATAGTTTTGGCTTTTTATCTCATGATTTTGGCTTTTTATCTCATAATTTTGACTTTTTATCTTATAGTTTTGACTTTTTATCTCATAATTGTGACTTTTTATCTCTTGACTTGGACTTCACTTAATGTGCCTTATATATGAAAAACCTTTATAAAAACCATTCATTGACAGTGCACCTTATAGTGCAGAAAATACAGTAATTACATCATGTGTTTCAGTCTAATACAGTGATTAACTATAAACTATTGGTGCACAGTCCTAAATGAACATTGGTAAGAACACAGTAATGGTCTTTACTGTCTTTTTGTTTTGTTTCAGTTGTACTTTTTGCCGTTTCTGTACAAACACCCACCAATTTTCTCCAAAATGACAGACATTTGAGATTAGATCATTCATTCCATGAATGTTCCACAAAACACAATAACTCATTTTCACCAAAAAATGTAGTTACTGCCTTTTTCCTTTGTAGGACAGAATAACAAATTTAATTTGTGAGGTTGTCAGGTTCTGATGTATGAACATTTTCATGACTACTAAATTAAATAACAACAATATGCAATTTTCTCTTTAAAAAGAAGGAAAATACAGAGGATAATATTGTAGTAAATGGTGATAAAACAGGTTAACCCTTTAATGACTAGATTTATTTATGTTGTTTGTGCAATAACAGTATCAGAAAATGTCTACTTCACCAATTCTTTTGAACATTTTTGAACATCTTTTAATATATGCAAATTAATTATCACTATTATATGTAATAAATGTGTAAAACAGTGTGTTATAATTAAACAAAATAAAACAACAGACTTGATTTTTAAAAAAAAAATCATATTTACTGTGAAAAACAACCGTAAATGTTCATAATTAAATGTTAGTTAAAAATATATATTTCTATAACCTATTTTACATGTACTCAAACATTTTTATTTGTCGAGATTGGTGTTTTTCAACTCTGGTCCTCGAGGAACTTTATTCCTTTTTAACTTTTAAAAGGTCCACATATACAGTAGTAGTCAATCAAAAATATTAACCAAACACCCAAACCTGTCCCAAATGTCACATGACCTAATGTAGTTTCACAACCGAGATTCTCACACATCAGAAGATATAAACCACTGTCAGATAAAATAACCACAGCAGGTACAATCACTTATTTATTCAAAATATAAATGTCAAACAGCTGATCTGAACCTTTATGTCTCATAATTATCCACAAAGGAACCATAGTCCAACAAAAAACATCCAAAACTAACTAAAAGAATTGTCCATATGTAGTCCAAAAACACATCAAAACATCAATAAATATCCACAAATGTTTTATCTATTGCATCATTTAACAGCACCTGCCTCTAATATCCCAGTTTTCATTTATAATATAATCAAACAACAACTGCATGTTATTAAAATGGTTCAAGAACAACATTCAATTGACTTGATTAAGAAATTGAGGTGAAACTGAGCAGTAGTTTAAAGGGTTATACTGTAAAATTTAAATGTATCCCTCTTCAAACACACCTGATTCAAATGATCCAACTATCGTCCAGTTGAAGACTGATAATGACCGTCAGGTGTGTTGGAAGAATGAAACATCTAAAACATGCAGAACAGTGTTCCTCAAGGATCAGCGTTAAGAAACACTGGTTTAGATTATTCTGTTTATTCTAGATTCTTACTTTTAGTTGTTTCGAGTCATCAATGAAGTATATAATGAAGAACAGTCAATAAAATCAGCAAAAAAAAAATCAACATAAACACACTAGTAGAACACACTAAAACAGCATTATCACTATTATGTACAATTATTTTCAGGAATTCAACACAAACACAGATAAAACCCTCACTAAAATGTTGTTAAAAGTCATAACCCCCCCCCCCCCCCCTCTCTCTCTTTTATCAGCTGGTTTCTGCTGCTTTAAGCTCCACCCACTTCCACTCCTCCCTCTCAGCCAGAGGTGGGTAATTCCAGGTCCATCAAGTCAAAATCCAACCATGTATTGGTTCAAACCTGTTCATTGAACCAGTCCATTGTGATGAACACAAGCCTCATCCAGATAAATGGGATCATTAGTGGAATCACCTGTGTTCAGTGAACAGGTTTGAATCAATACATGGTTAGACTTTGACTTGATGAACCTGGATTTACCCACCTCTGCTCTCAGCCAACGAAAGCTTCTACCCTAATGAGTACAGCTAAAAGATGAAGTAAAACATTTCTAAATAGTGCAAACTGGATGTAAAAATGTCTCACTGGTGACACAATCGTCTTAAAAAAGTTGACTATGGAGAAGAAAATAATTTTGGGGACGGCTACAAAAGCAGCTCTGGGTGTTTATGGGTTTGTGTTGGAAAATTGGAAAATTAAAATGGAACTAAAGATATAAATGTTAAAGTAATGTCTTATTATTTTATTGTGTTAAATTGCCTTGGAAAGAGATGTCTCTAAGTAGGAGACATAGGTCAGAGTAATTTGCATACAGGGGTCAACGACCCCCACAGCAAAACAATCCATCACGAGCTGATTAACGGATAAAAAGAAGAAGGAGGGATCGACAGAAAGGTGTTATTTATATATATATATATATATATATATATATATATATATATATATATATATATATATATATATATATATCTGAGCTCCCTTTAGTGTCTCATGACCTCTCTTGGGTCATGGGTCTAAGACTCATGACTATGTAACTTTAATCTTCCTGAAATATTTTGTAATACTGTAACTGATTGTAAACTATGACTGTGATATTAAATGAATGAAAACACAATGAGAAGACTCAAAGAGGTTTATCTTAACCAACTGCTGAGGGTATAAATATAATTGAGTTAAATATGCTTACTTAATAATTAGATAAAAAAGTATTAGTTCATT
The DNA here is from genome assembly GCA_020466265.1 of Siphamia tubifer. NCBI lineage: Eukaryota > Metazoa > Chordata > Actinopteri > Kurtiformes > Apogonidae > Siphamia > Siphamia tubifer. The sequence continues at coordinate 28,966,153 of CM035789.1, forward strand.
CATTTTTTTCCAATACAGGTTAATATAGTCAAAAGGCAACAATTAGAAGAAAGCACTTAGAGAGCGCAGACTCCACCAAGGCAGATCACACTTGTTCCTTGTGTCAGTATCAACATTTCCTGAAAATTTCAGTCAAATTCATACATAACTTTTTGAGTTATCTTGCACAAAGACAGACAGACAGACAGACAGACAGACAGATAAACTCTGCCATTCCTTGGCAGAGTAAAAATCCTAACTTCATAAGCCAAAGGGAACAAAGGGCCAGTCTGTTCTGCATTTGCTTATAGGGCTGATAAAAAGTATTTTATATAAATAAATAAAAAAAAAAAAAAAGAGAATAAAGAAACAGTGTTTATTGAACTTCATAAAAGCTGATTTTGTGGTGAGTTTTCCATACACGCTGCCGATGGGCTTGAGGCTAATGTTCAAATTTAGTAAGCAATCAGCTTAATAGTATTAAGCACTTTTTACACAAAGCATTGCAAGCTGCACAGAAGTGCCTTTGGCTTGGCATGAAATTCTGTTTCAAGAGGATGAGCCATGACAGAAAGGGTCTGGGAGGAAACTCTACACACTTGGACTCATCTCAGGCCAAACATTAAGCTCAGACATGGCCGATACACTGCATCTCTGGAGCAATGTGAGGGCTCTGGCTTTTAATTCTTTCACTACAAGTCCACAGAACACACAAAACATAACATTTGCATAAATGAATACTCAATCTCTCACCAATATTCCTGCTCCAGAGTCATGTGCTTCTCGTAGACGGGGCCAGGCAGCTCTGATTGGCCAGGGTAGATGATATCGTGTTGTAGGATCATCGTTTTGACAAGGTCATTGACCTGTGGTTGCCTAGCAACAGCATCATCAGAATCCAACCCCCTCAGCAGACTGGGACCAAAACACACAGCCAGGTTGTAGGGCTGCATCATGTTCTCATCACTGTACTGAGACACACTGAAAAAACACACACACACACACAATGTACTTGGTATTTTTGGCTCATGTGTAAAACTTCATCAGTCTGACTCAAGTTACAAGTGTTAAAACTGCCCGACGGGCTTGTGTCATGACTTACTGATTTAGAAAAGCGAAAAGGTAGCGCATCACAATGAGGAGGGGCCGCGGGAACGTGGAAACGATGGCTTTAATCTGAGCTGCTTTCTCAGTCACCGCCTCGATTTCTGGTGGCAGAGAAGAAAGACAGATCAAATCAACACCTACTGAACCCATAACGACCCAAACAACCACAAGACCATCTACTGATGTCAAATGTTTAGTAAGTTCTGAACCACTGTCAATACTTTGAAATAATTAGTATAAAATGCATTTGTCATCTTTTCATGATCATCAGATATTTCCCATTTGGATGTTCAGAGGCTCTATGGTTACCATGGAAACACATTCATCTTCTATAACACTGACTCACTAGTAAAATCTATGGAGTGGGATCAATGGAGTTTAATGTAGATACTTGTTTTATGTTTAATTAGTGATAGATTTTGCTGAAAAAAAAATCTAGTTTACCCTTCAATTTTAATTTGACCTTTGATGATAAACTACTACATGACCAGTAAATAAAATAGAGCACAATTTTAGATTTTTCACTGAAAAAGTTAAAACACAGACAATAATATGAAAATAACTGTTAATAAATTGCTTAAGAAAGGTTAAAATATAGAGAAAAATAAACTGGGAAATGGAAACAAAAGTAGTACTGGGTCTTTATGGGTTAAATCCAGAAAAATACCAGGTTTTCATGGAAAAAAATGCAAAACCGTAAAACCGCAAAACCACTAACAAAAGGTTAAATACAGAGGAAAAAATATTGGGAAAGTAAAATAAAAGTAGCAGTGGGTCTTTATGGGTTAAACTACGACCTTTATATAACAGACCACTAAAGTAGGACTGTTAAAATGAATGCATTAACGAAGATTAATCCACCATCATGACTCACTTGATTAAAAATCTTAACGCAATTAAATGGAGAAGTTGTTTACAGTTGTTTTATTGAAACTGTCAAAGGTGTTGAATAAAAATGTTAAATGCACATATATATATATATATATTGATATTTTTGGTTATATTTTCGATATCTTTATCACATTTTTGGTCTTTTTTCTGTATTTTTGAAGAATTTTACAATACATTTTGAATTTGTCAGCACTTTTTTGTGAAGTCTAGTGGATTTTAGGATGTTTTGTATATTTTTTTTCTCCGCATTTTGTGTTTCTTAGTGTATTTTATAGAAAAGTTTCAGTACAAAGAAATCCCTAAGGCAGAACAGTTAATTGACATAGAACATTTTAATCATGATTACTTGAAATAAATCCAAAACAACCTAGTGATTACTCTGATTAAAAATCTTAGTCATTTGACAGCCCTACATTAAAGCAAAGGTCTGACGTTACAATGACAGTAAACAACCTGGAGGTAAGTTCACAGCCTGTGTTATCTGCACTAACAGTGACTCAGGCTTTTATTACATATCTTCAGGGAGCAGTGACAAAGAGAATGCTAGAGTTAACAAGGCACTAACATACAGCACCGTGCACAGTAGAAATTGCACCATGTTGCATCAACAGTGCATATATTTTTTGAGCAAAAAACTCTTTTATACTCGCACACTCCTATATCAACTCCTATATAAACTAGGGCTGTAGAAATGAACACATTAGGGTACCCTAACCATAAACTGATGGACACTGGAACATTGGAACTTACTGTGTGGTTTTGTTTATTTATCTTTTTGGATGTCTCTAATATATACCATTTGCTAACTGATGTGTGTGTGTAGGCTTTTGTTTGTTTTTGTTTGTTATTTATGTTTGGGTTTGGGAAGACTGTATGATTTTTATATTGCATTGGGATTTTTTTCATACCTAAAGAGGAAAAAATAATCATGATTTTTCATAGTTCATGCATGAAAAGGTTAATATAGTTGAAAAAAGAATTATGATTAATAAAAATCAATCCACAGCAACCCTGTGATTAATCTACATTTAAATCCTTTGACAGCACTAATATAAACAGATATGTATGAAACTGTGACATCATTTTGGTTCATTTTTGTTGATAAGTGATAGAATGAGCATCTAGAACAAGGGTCTCATACTCATTTTCTTTAGGGGCCACATTCAGCCTGATTTGATCTCCAAAGGGCCGGACCAGTAAAATGAAAACATAATAACCTATAAATAATGACAACTACACATTTTTGTCATTGTTTTACTGCAAAAAAAAACCCAAGACAAAATATAAAATTATGAAAATAGTTGTATAAATTATCCAAACACAAGACAAGTTATATTTCATAATGAAAATACGGGCAATTTTAACAAATTCCTGCCTCAATGTATCATTACTCTGTGTGTTTTATTATGGATCAGTTCTACAAAGACACTAAACTCTTAGTAACAGAAGCAGAAAATGGTTCAAATTGTGTCACATTTTCTTTAGACATTTCAAGTTGTTCACATTTGTTCAGATTATTCACATTTTATTATTACAGGATAGTTTGTAAATGTAAGTATTTTCATCATTTAATATTATTTTGGCAGTCAAACAATGACAAAAATTTAAAGTTGTCGCCATTTAAAGGCAAAAAGAAAAAAAAAAAAAACAGAAGAAAATATGGAGTCATTTCATAGGTTATTATGCTCTTCATCCCACGGGCCGCACTGGAACCATTGGCGGTCCACATTTTGTTTGAGACCCCTGATCTAGAAGGAGTGGGAGGTAAAAGCTGATGCTTAAACAACATCTGACGACACAAACGCACACAGAAGTCATATAAGTGGGTCTTACGGACACACTCCAGCAACTGATTGTAGCTGTCATATGGGAAGAGAGGAGGCTCGAGACCCCTGAAGTAAAGCTTCAATACACCGGCCACAGAGTCCAGGTCACACTCGCTGTCTGACAGAGGGTCCTCTCCTGTGAAGAAGTGGAATAAAAATGTATGTGGGATGAATGCATCCACGCAGAAACAGCCCCATATGCAGGAAACCATCCTGCCTGGGGTGTAACAAACTACACCTTTGAAACGCACCATTACACACAACCATATTTTTGTGCAAATATTATTTAGATTTGTTTAATAATAATAGTAATAATAATAATACATTTTATTTGAAAGCACCTTTCAAGACACACAAGGTCGCTGTACAACAAGATAAAAACAATATAACAAAGATGACACAAAACAATATAAAATACAATAAATAATGAGGAATATGACAGGACTGTAGCAAGATAAAATAAATATATACTAAAAATGTACTAAAAAGGTAGGAGAGACCATGTGGAGCAGTTAGGGAGGGTATGTAAGTCCCAAATATTAGTAATACACTGTCTGCAGTTCGCAAACATTTGAGCTATTAATAAACATTTTCCTCTCAAAATGTGAGCCTATGGGTTTTATCTTTATCTATACCTACATGTAGTTTCCTATCTGTTGACAATAGTAACTGAGTACTTATCACCACTCTTTTTGGACTTACAACCATTTAAATTAATGTGGCCTTGATTTTGACCTTTCAAGATTACTCAAGGTCAAAGGTCATGGCATCAATTTGAAGTCCATGCCAGGTTTCCTATTGGCCAATATTAGTAAATAAGTTTGTCGTTTCACTCGTTTTTCCATTATAGGTACTGTGTGTGGGTACTGACCCAGTGACACAATAGGTCAAAGGTTTGGTGGTCACTGAATAGTTCAAAAGTTGATATTTACCTTTGTCCTTGTGTCAAATTTGTCCTTCAAAGTTCTGATGTCAATACACATCAACAGTGAAAGCAAAAATAAGCTATATGCCAAACTGAGTATACAGGGATGAAAAGGAAATTCATGATTTTCCCTCTTATTATTGTGACAAACCCATTTTTTTATAACCTCCTTGACCTACATTCACCAAAATTTAATGGAATTTACTCTGGACCACCTTACACCTTTCCTGAAAATGTCATGTAAATTAGCCTCAGGAGCTTTTGTGTAAAGTTGCTGACAAACGAACAGATGGATAAATGGCCCAAAAATAAATAAATAAATAAAATAAACCCTTTCCCCTTGGGGGCAACATTTCAGTGGAACTTTTCAGAAAGATCATCAGCTTAACATTTTTTTTGTCGTTCATTTATTTCAAATATGCAACAATGCAACGATTGCACTCAACTAATATAAAAACATAAACGTGAAAAACAAAAACACGTAACAAAACATGGCTTTGTTTGCATATTTGAAAAGGAGTGGGAAGAAGCAAAACGTATTTAATCCCACCCCATCTCCTAAAAAAAATAAATAAAAAATCAAGTCCTTTGGATCATATGCATACAAACTAATTTTACACACCAAGAAAATACAATATGAATATAACATCACAATATCAAGGTTTATATATACAATAATACTACTACTACTACTAATAATAATATATCATATTACATTATTTAACAGTATACACTTTATTAGCTACTGACAATAACATCATTACTGGATAAAAAGGTCTCAGTGGGTTTACATGTGACTGGCTTATTATCCAGTGTACACATTTAGTTACAATGATTTTCGGGTCAATAAACACAAACCCACAAGCTACAAATTGAAGCCACATGACAAAACAAAAATATCTAACACTGCTGACTGTCCACAGGTTTTTACTTGGTGTTCAATCATTACTTGTCTTTTTCTAAACAGGACTAAACCCATTTGTTCTGCAGTCTTTTTTTTTTTCTTTTTTTTTCTGTCTAACCTGGAGGGATGTAAAAGGACTAACACTATGACGATGCCCCAGGTAGGTCTAGCTTTAGTGAAGGTTCCCACTGAGTTTGTCTGTAATACAACAGTAAGGACATGATCCTCCCACTGTGTTCAGTGAAACGTCACATTAAACTACAGGCGCTGCACTGGTCTAAAGATTCTGACAAATATAAAGCTTTAACACTTGGATTCTTGAATTTGTCAGGATGATCAGACTTGATTTTTTAACTAGACCTGGAAATAGTATTTTGAAAAACACCAAGATATACCTTAGTGAGGTGTGTGACTTTTTACCAAAGCTCCAAAGAATAAAAGTCCTTCTCACTTCATAAGGTGGTTCCACTAAACATCCATCGACCTTGTGTGGTTGGAATAAATATATGGCAGAACTTTTACTCTTTGGAGCTGGGTTAACCTAACTCTGATTTGTACATATACTAATCATGTTTGCTGTTCATACCAGACAATATGGTGATTATAAAAGTAATCTTATTTCATTGCCAAGAAAGGAGTTCCCTGACAGGTCTGTTTGGACTTCGGTGGGGTCCCCTAGTTTGTCAAACTGCAATTACACTTCGCGAGCAAAACAGGCTACAGTTAAAATTAAACATTTAAGTTGAGCTGCTTAATTAGGCAAGTTAAACTGATTAAAAAAACAAAAACAACAACAACAACAACAACAACTATAATAAAAGGAAAACAACAATCCTCTATATGCCAATAAATAAACCTGATTATAAATTATTGTTAAAAAATAATGTTTATTTTAAATAAGAAAATAGAGTAATCACCGAGACATTTTGTTTTTGATGCCATTTTGTTGTTTATTTTGTTTAATATTATTGCTAACAGGGAAGGTAGGTGGGCCCACTACATCAGTAACTGTGTGACAAATATGACCTAATAATGGCACAAAAATGGCATCTACATTTAATAATTGCATATATATATATATATATATATATATATATATATATATATATATATATATATATATTTATTTATTTATTTATTTATTTTTTTAAGTATATGGGGGATGTAATAAACACATGAGATAGCTACAGATACAGACAGGACCTTTTAATTGAAGCTAGAAATGGTCCTGAAATAATTTTATATATATACAGTACACACACACACACACACATATATATATAAATTTCATTAAAATCAAGGAGGGCTATTTTACTATTATATTACTCTTATAGTAGTAATCTTATATTACTATTATATTATATTACTCCCGCCCACATCAGCTTTGGACCAAAATAATTCAATATCTGCTTATTCAACAAGAAATCCACTTTATCTCCAACAGGTGACATTAAAGCTGCGTATAACGGTCATCATCTTTCTTACTTTCATGAAATCTGTAAAACCCAACTATAAGGAATGCGTTAGTCTGTCCATGATTACACTGCTGAATCACTTCCCTCACAGTGAACAGTTTTAAAGTGTACTCCATCACAAGCATTCTGTTCATTCACATTCCAAACCAAACCATCATTCGTGGTCTTTTTGGAATTCCACAAAACAGTTTCTGTGTTTGTTGTTGCTACGGCTGCATGGAATTCCCATTCCCTCAATGCACTTTACTACAAAATTTCGAAAAAACACCCAAGTCACGTATCAATTTAGCATATAAATAGAGTACACTTCCAAGTAGTTCACTGTGAGGGAAGTGATTCGATGACTAAAGCATTTGTGATACTAAGGCTATTCCTCCAAAATTGGTCATATACAGGTTTAAGCACAAACTAATAAAATGTATTACATATTCTACTTTGAGTTTAGTTTCATTGAAACAGGATACAGGAGTAAATAAGTGATGTGTCTTAAAGTAAATGATGCTGTCAAACTAAATTAATCCAACATCTGACCATAAAGCGACTATAATAAAATGACAAACAGTATAGATTCTTTCTCTCAGTATTTAAATTAATTTTATTCATTATGCCACCCAATCCACATAGCACCCAGCCCCTACGGCTCCCTCGGCGGGTGGTGGGCCCACCAGGGGACGGACCCACGTCGCCTTTTCGGGCTGAGCCCGACCGGGCCCCGTGGGCAAAGGCCCGGCCACCAGGCGCTCGCTTACGGGCCCCAACCCCGGGCCTGGCTCCAGGGTGGGGCCCCGGCTGCGCCATACCGGGCGACGTATCGGTCCTTGCGGCCGCGGGGAAGACCCAGGACACGCTGGAGAGACTATGTCTCTCGGCTGGCCTGGGAAGGCCTCGGGGTCCCCCCTGAAGAGCTGGAGGAGGTGTCTGGGGAGAGGGAAGTCTGGACCTCCCTGCTTCGACTGCTACCCCCGCGACCCGGCCCCGGCCCCGGATGAAGCGGTGGATAATGAATGAATGAATGAATTTATTCATTATTATGAGACCTTCTGGGATGATTTGAACAGCTTTGTTTCATTGATCTGAACCTGATTATTCATTACTTTAAAGTTGAACCTGTTACAGTGTACCTAAAGTCTGCATTTTACAAGTTATTTTAAAAATGTCTATTTATTAGGAATAGAACAGTATTTTGACATTTTTCTGAGAACATTTCAGATGAATTATCTGTGGGGAAAAAAAAAATCACCTTATAGTGTAAATTGAATGGATGTTGATACCACCTGTCCGTCGAAAGTGTGTCAATTTTCATCAATTGTAAAAAAATATATGTATAATTAATCTGAACAATGGATATTTGTTTCAACTTTTGCTCAAGGTTTAGACCCTAATGTTAATAAAAGTACATATAAAGTGTATTTTAGTGATAAAATTGATGTTCAAATATGATTTTTAATGTTTGTGGGGTGAAATATAAGCTATTTTAATCCCCGATATTAGCAATTAATTTATCCATATCTTTTTCTATTGAGCAGTAAGGCGGCCATGTTTGTAGTCTTTTGAAAGAGAAGATCCTACTGAATCTATTGACACCCAGCAATCAATGAACTACATTACCCACGACAAGTTCTTCCCAGTGATATAACTGTAGACTTTGTCATACATGAACAATATACATTGAAACATAGTTGTTAAATTACTTCTATTCATTTTTAAGAGCTTGTAAAAGTGTATTTGCTCCTGGAAGTTTTATACATTTATTATCACAGTTAAAACAATAATCTTGATGTCAGTATGGTTGTTTCAGGTAAAATCAGCATTACACCCCACATCCAAAATGCTGGTATCTTAAAAACAAGCAAATACATAAGGCTGAAAGTTTGCACGACATTTACTTAGAATAATAACATTATTTTCTGAAAATATGAAGCTAATCAGAGATCGTCTATCTGGAATATTTTCTGAAATCCAGTTATTTGTGGTGGATTCATGCAGGAGAAAAGAAAAAAAACATGTGTAATTCACTGAAGAAGGTAGGAGATTATAATAAATAATACTTTATTGTAGTCTTTTTCCAATGTTTAACTTTCATTTTATATAATTCTTTCGTAGTTTAATTTGAATGTAATATTCAAAATAAACAAACAAACAAATAAACACTATAATAGGATCAATATTAAAGAATGTGTGGATCTTTACCTCTCTCAAATGCATCTCTGATGAGATTAACCTCCCTCTGCGATCCAGGAACTCTGAATATCCCTTCATGGTGGAGGCCTGAGAGCGAACACATAAACACATTTTCCACATGACATTCACATGTTAGTAAAGCCCTGGACTGCAATTATACACAAATACACAGGTATACATACACAAACAATTGGGTCTCTACCTACTCATGGTCATTCTCTAAAACCCTGGCTTCTTCATCATAAGAACTGACTCACCGTGAAGGTTTATGAAACGGATGCAGCTTTCAACCACCACAGGAATCTGCTGCCCAGAGCTCTGAAGAAGAATGAGGACAAAGGACAGAGAGAGTTATGGACACAGAGAGGACGGATAAACATGCAAAAAAAAAAAAAAAAAAAAAGAGAGAATAGAATATCTGTGTGAAAGTGTATATGAACTATGAACAGTATATTATTATTATTATTATTATTATGAGTCTGAGCACTTTGTATTTTTTTGGTTTGAGACACAGATTTACCAGAGTGTAGAAATGCAGATGTTTTAAAGCAGTGATTCTCAACTGTTGGATTATGAGCCAATTTGACCTTATTTTCAGTGGATACAGACCTATCTATGTCTGGGAAAATAATAATGAGAAATAAATTTGTGTTTGATTTTTTTGGAAGTACAGTACTGTTGTCTATTACCACAGGCCCAACCCTTGTTATATCATGTCAAGACTGTCATGCACTTTATGAAAATTATATGGTGAATATGAATAGGTTAATAAAAGGCACAGTGAATATTTAGTTCGTTTACAGTATCGGAACCTGGGTTCAATTCCTAGTTGGAGTATTATTTTTTTTTTCTGTACTAGTAGGTACCAGAATTCCACAGCACTCTATACACTGAACTGAGAAGCAAACAACACTATAAATTAACATATAGAGTATGTCGAACACTACGTCCTATTCTGTATTATATATTATCAGTCATTTCTTATTTCCTACATCAATTGCCACAGTACTCTAGTAGCAAAATACTAATTAATGCACTTAAGAATATGCCATACTTGTTGCCGCAGTAATGTGGCAACAAGAAGTTAATAAAAAAATAAAAAAATAAATTACTGTATTTTCTGGACTATAAGCCACACCTGTATATAAGCCGCATCCGATGTATTTTAAAAAAATATAATAAAAAAAGAATATACAAATTGCACCTAGTTATAAGATGCAGATATCTATGTTGAAAAATCATATATCTACTGCACGTACAGAAGGATTTTAAATTATAAATGTAGTTACATGTTTGTACCTGAACAGACTTTTAACACAGCAGAAACTTTGCTGAATAAAATAGAACAGAACCAAGAGAAAAAAAAAAAGTATTTACCATATTTATCTTAATTTCTCACATGTTTTAAATGACAAATCACTTTAATTATCTTCACTTAAACCCATGAAGTCTTCCTCTTCTTCTTCTGTGTCACAGTTGAACAACCTCACATCTGTCTCCATGATGAAGGGGTGAGGATTTGAAAAATAATTAACAGTTGTCTGTTTGTTGTCTGTGTTGTATCGTATTCTTCTTTGTATTGATTTTACTTAGTAGTTTTGGTTCTACTTCCGGTTAGAGCGCCCCTAGTGGTGGAAGAAAAATCCACAGAATAGCTGCACCTTAATGGTTCAAAACATATGAAAAAAGTAGCGGCTTATAGTCCAGAAAATATGATAACAAGAGGCTAATGAGTTCATGTAGCAGTATCGCTGATTAGCTCTAATATATATGTTAACGTTTGTTTGGTCTGTGGCAATTGACAAGCCAATATTTAGTGCCACAGTGCTGTGGATGTAGCCATTGCATTTTTTTTTTAATGGAAATGAGCATTATCCAGTGGTAATGGTAATGGGCGGTAATGTTAATTAACACCAGACATTTAACCTAAACGTCTTTATTCAGCACATATGTATGATAATAATCAGATATGGTTTCACATACACTGAAGACAAATAACACACTTTACATTTTTAACTGAGTGTAATTGCTTAATTTTGGTTAAAATGTACCTACGTTAAAGGAAATATTTTCATCTTTAGCGTCAACACTAATCTGCTGATCAGTTTGGTTAATCAATAATTTGTCTTCTGTGTTTTCCTATAATATGCCAGGTTCAAAACAAACCATTTCATCAGAGGTGGTTAAAGTAGTACAGCTACTTGTGTGAAAAAAATACTCTGGTGAAAGTAGAAGTACTGATTCAACTCCTCTACTTACATAAAAGTAATAAAGTATAACTTCTCAATTGTAATAAAGTACAAAAGTAAAAAGTAAAACAGCTTTTTTTTTGGTCAATAATACTTATTTAACCAGGAAAAATCAGAAACATTTCAAAAGTATCTAAAATAAAGCCTTTAAAAGTGAGTTACTGTGTAGATAATGTCACACTTACTCAGTTTTGTGAATATGGGCAGGAAATTTAGGGAAAACGGGGGAAGAAAAGTCATAATTGACATAAAAAGTCATGAGATTAAAAAAAAAGCATAATAATTTTTAAGAGAAAAAGTCAATATGATGAGATAAAAAATATATATATATAAAGTCACAGTTTCTCTTCTACTGATTTTCTCTCTGAAGCGAGTGATAGTGTTCATACTGTTACATCTGTTTAGTTTGTAAAAGTAACGAGTCTATTGTGAGAATGTAAAGAGTATAAAATACAGATATTTAATGTAAAAATGTAGGAAGTAAAAGTAAAAAAATAAATACTCAAGTAAAGTACAGAAGTACAGTAATGAAGTACTTTTACTTAGTTACTTTACACCTCTGCTTTTCATTAAATCAATATGAGAAGTTATAATTTTTCTTGATTAATTTGTGTTGTCATTGAGTGATAGACCAGTTGAGAACCACTGATACCTGTGTCCGAGACATTCTCCTTCTTCTTCTGCACCGAGCCAAGTACAGCACGGTCGAGACAGAGAAAAAAAAGCAGAGATAAAGAAGAAAAAAAGGACAGTAAGAAATAAGTGGAACAAAGATTTAGCAGCGGAGAGGAGCAACACACACACACACACACACACACACACACACACACACACAGTAGAGGAGAGAGGAGGCAGCAAAGAGGACAGAGCATTTTAATCCCTTTCACATGAAAGAGGGGGAGATAAAAAAAAAAAAATTAAATAAAAAATAAAAAAAGAAGAGGGGGGTGAAGCCAGCAATAAGCTATAAGCATAACCAAACACATGAAGGGAGTTTAAGTAAAGTAGACTGAGGGATGAAGCATCAGTGTGTGCTTTTAACTGTAACACTCCTCCGTCTATTCAACTGCATCAATGTGACAGGATTTTCCAAATTATTTCATTTTGTGGGGGTTGAACGGCAGCACAGCAAGAAAGATACAATGAATATACTACAAAAGTGTGTGTGTGTGTGTGTGTGTGTTTGCGTGTTACCTGTATGTAGGAGATTATGTCTGTGGTGAAGAGTGTGTGGCAGAATTGGGAAACAGGTCTGGACCTCCGAACACGTACTGACCGAGCACATTGCATTCTGGGAAATATAATAAATAAAATGTGTGATGCTGTTTTTATATGTGTGTATTAATACTAAACACTAAGCAAAATCTAAATCTTACCAAGGTTATTTTTCTCATTTTTAGTCCAAAAATATCTGATCAGATTTTAAATAAGACATAATCACCTAAAGAGTCAGTTTTCATTAATTGTTTTTTTTTCCATTGGATATATACGGAAAACTTTACCCATATTTACTAAATGGTGAAAAATGAGAAGGATGTTATGTTTTTTCATTAATGGTTTATGTAGGATCACAAGATGACATGAGAAGTTATTCTATAAACATGGCAACAAAAGGTAAATGTGCTGTTTTTCAGATATATTCATTCATTATCTATGTCGAACTAAATTCCTGCTCTGTTTATTTTATTATATCTTTATATTATCTTCACTTGTTGTTGCATCTGTCACCATCTAATTTTTTTATTCACCTGACTATAGTTATGAAAAAAATATCTTTCCATTGGAGCAAAAACTTGGAAGCAAATAAATATGTTTTTTTTTTTTGTCATTCTTCTATAAGGTACATTTTCATACGCAAGTTATATTTGTGCAATTTGAGAGTCAATGGAAAATCAACTAAAGAGATAAAAGGACAGATTTTTAGATAATAGATCTTGAAAATGTTATTTTTCAAATACTGGCACTGGCAAAATTTAACTTCAATTAAATTAAAATCTGCCAATGGAACAAGTGAAAATTATTTGGTAACATTTCTTTTTGTTGTGTCAATTGTGTAAAAATCAATTCTTATATCTCACTGAAAAGTTACTGAAAAGTTAAAGTTTAGGTGATTTTTTTTCAAAGTACTCACATTCTGTACAGCCACTTGTGTGAAAAAATACTCTGGTAAAAGTAAAAGTACTTATTCAAGTCATTTACTTAAGTAAAAGTAAAAAAGTACAACTTTTCAATTGTAATAAAGTAAAAAGTAAAACTGCATTTTTTTCTATGGATGAAATAATAGTTATTTAAGCAGGAAAAACCTGAAAAATCTTCTAAAATATGGCCTTAAATAAAGTCTTTAAAAGTAAGTTAGTAGATGATGTGTTTTATTGGGTCATGGTACTGAGTTTAGTGGGTATGGACATTTAGGAAAAATTCAAGTCATAAATAGAAGATTTACAAAAGTTCTAAATTGTGAGATAAAAAAGTCAGAATTATGAGATAAAAACTCAAAATGATCAGTCACAATTTTTGATTTACAACTACTGTCAAATACAAATACAGTCACATTTGTCTAGTTTGAAAAAGTAATGAGTCTATTCTGAGAATGTAAAAAGTATAAAGTACCGATATTTATATAAATGTAAAAAGTATAAAGTACCGATATTTATATAAATGTAAAAAGTATAAAGTACCGATATTTATATAAATGTAAAAAGTATAAAGTACAGATATTTATATAAATGTAAAGAGTATAAAGTACAGATATTTATATAAATGTAAAAAGTATAAAGTACAGATATTTATATAAATGTAAAGAGTATAAAGTACAGATATTTATATAAATGTAAAGAGTATAAAGTACAGATATTTATATAAATGTAAAGAGTATAAAGTACAGATATTTATATAAATGTAAAGAGTATAAAGTACAGATATTTATATAAATATAAAGAGTATAAAGTACAGATATTTATATAAATATAAAGAGTATAAAGTACAGATATTTATATAAAAATGTAGGAAGTAAAAGTAAAAAGTTGCCAGAAAAACTAAATACTCAAGTAAAGTACAGATACCTAAAAACTGTACTTAAATACAGTAAAGGAAGTACTTCTACTTAATTACTTCCACCTGTGATTATAACTTATTTTAAGTGTAATAATATATTTTGGCTGGAAATGACAAAAATACACTTGGTAAGATTTAGATTTTCGCAGCAGTTTATGAACGCAGACTGATTTTTTTTTACCTCAGTCTTTTATTATTTCCCCACAAAAAGAAATTCACTGCGATATTTATTACAAAAGAACTACTTCCCATGTCACTTGTCCTCTCTGCCCTCCTCTCTCCATGACTTTCTTAATCACACTATCTTTATCTAAGGCTGCATGAATCAGCGGCATTACCTCGAAGGGTCGCTGTCCACGGCCTCAGCTAAGAGAAAGAGAAGGAAACCACAAACGTCACAGCATGAAAAATATACAGAATGTGTCAAATGCTGCTGGAGAATCATTTCATATCATCGCTGTCGAGCTGAAACATTTCAAACCGTTAAACCTCTTAAACCTCAAAACTGTTATTTTTAGGAATCCCACAAATGTAAAGTTAAAATTATGAGATAAAAAGTTAAAATTATGAGATAAAAAGTCAAAATTATACGATAAAAAATAAAAACTATGAGATCAAAAGTTAAAATTAAGAGATAAAAAGGTTAAATTTGAGATAAAAAGTTAAAATTATCCGATAAAAAGTGAAAATTATCTGATAAAAAATAAAAACTATGAGATCAAAAGTTAAAATTATGAGATAAAAAGTTTAAATTTGAGATAAAAAGTTAAAATGATCCGATAAAAAGTGAAAATTATCTGATAAAAAATAAAAACTGAGATCAAAAGTTAAAATTATGAGATAAAAAGTTTAAATTATCTGATAAAAAATAAAAACTGACATCGAAAGTTAAAATTATGAGATAAAAAGTTTAAATTATGAGAAAAAAAGTCAAAATTTCCAGTCACTAAGCACAACCAGAATGAATCCATACATACGGCGCACTGTGCCTTTTAAGTGCACCTTATAGTCTGGAAAATACAGTAATTATAGTCATCGTCACAATATCAACATTTCACGTGATAAAGGTTCGTTGACGACTATTTAGTCAAATTTTTCTTGATGAAAGCAACACTGCAGATAGTCAGGCTGTCTCTACCAATCACATGCCATCTTTGACAAACGGAACTGAGAAGGGGGAAAAATTAACCTTTTGTTTTCTGAATGTTGTGTAATTTGCCATTCAAAATTGGTATGGACATTTTAGAAACATCCAAATATTGGTATGGACACGTCCATAGCGTCCATACACAATATTAGGCCCATGTATGAAGTAATGGTACTCATATTATAATGATCTAAAATATATGTTCTTTAACCTTATGTGTGCTTTTTGATTTTTTTTTTTTTAATATGGGTGCTTCTATGAAACTGGGTTAATTTTTTAAATATGATTGTTTTCCAGCTTTTTAGACCCAATAGTAAAAGATAAATTTAGACATCTTTCCCTCCAGGATGTACTTAATGATGACCTCAGATAAATGCAAAAAAAAAAATACACTCTTGGTCTGAGCCATCCCATAATTAATGAATGATTAATCAAATATTGGGACCAAAAATAGGACATGAAAAGTGGGACAGAAAAAACTACTCAAGTGTCAGTGCATTTGATCTGGAATACATGGCTGTAAATGGTGTTATATATTGGTATAAATAAAGACAATGGGTTACATTTAATGTTTCCAGTGGTTTTCATTCCAGGTTTTACACGTAGCCCATAATATTCATTAGTGTTACATGCAGAACCTGCCCATTTAAAATCATATAAAATAGTAATTTTACAACAGTGGTAGTTTGTCTTGTATTCTTGTACCTGTGAGAGAATAAATAGATATTTGAAAAAAAATAATCTCACTCAATTTTCATTACTTTTTTACCATTAAATAAAGATATTTGTATAAAAAATTTGTTTTATCTGAAAAATTGTTTCTCTCTTTTTTTTTTTTTTTAAATAGACCCAAAGTGCTTCCAAACTTGCTTCATAATGTTAATCTACATCTGGTTTGTTCTGTTTTTAGGGTCCTGTTTCATACATTTACTTCTTGGATTTTTTTTTTTGCCACTTAATGGCAAGTAAATAAAATATAGTAACTTCATTGACATCGATTTTCTACATGACAATGAAAATATTGAAAAATTTGACAAAAGTAATAAAGTTTTATGTCCTCTAAGAACAAACTGAGGTTGAAGTTTTAACTCTCAGCGAGAATTTCTGGATAAACTATTAAAGCGTTGAGATGTAGTCAAAGACCTTTTCAACACTTTTTATTGGTTAAATATTTTAACAACGTCAATGTGAACATTTTATGATAGAAGAAAAAGACCAAAGAAATTTACTTTTGGGGTTTCTGCCAAACAATGATGATATGTTAATTCTTCACTATTTCAGCAAAAAGGTTGATAATAATCATTTATTGCAGTATTCGTGTACCTTTTTGTATGGCATCATGTAGAAGGTCATGTTTGGCTTGAAGCTTGGAGGTCAGAGAACTGCTGGTGAGGAACTCCTTCACTTTCTAAACACACACACACACACACACACACACACACACAAATAAAACCATATAATCAAAACCAAGTAAACAATAATCACACTGCAAATATCAAAAACTTACCAAGTGTATTTTTCTCATTTCTAGCAAAAAATATCTCATCACACTTGAAATACTACTAATACTACTACAACTACTGATACTGATACTAATACTACCACTACTACTACTACTACTAACAATAATACTAATACTAAAACTACTACTACTACTACTACTACTAATAATAATAATGTGTTGGATTTATATAGCACTTTTCTAAGCACCCAAAATGCTTTACATTACTAACCCATTATTCCTTCACTTTCACATTCTCACTCTGGTGGTGGTTTTATACAATAGATCTTGAAAATCTTATTTCAAGAAATCTTAAAGAGGTTAATAATTATAATTTTAAGAATTGATAATAATTTTCACTTGTTCCAAATTTTTTGTTTATTCAAGATTTTTTGCTCAATTGAAGCAAATAATAAAACCTGCCAGTGCAACAAGTGAAAACTATTGTGGTAAGATTTCTTGACATACGATTTTCAACATCTATTGGATAAAAATAAGTTCTTATCAGTGATGCATGGGTCGATGTATAAACGATCCGCAACCAACTGCTTTTTTAACCCGCTTGTCCGCAACTTAGACCACAAGAATTATATTTAAAAAGGACAAACCCGACCCGCATTTTTAAAAAAGTAGTCAATGGTCTTTATGAACATCACATGACCTTACTCACATACATGCATTTATTTCTGTGTTAAAGTCTGATGTCATTGTTTTTAAGTTAATATGACAAAATATTGTTGTCCTGCTTCATTATTCAAAAGTTATCAACATGCAGCATCTAAACCATGGGTGATAAACCTGTAACACCCAAACAGACATTTGAACCTAGTTTCCATGGAAAAGAAAACACTGTGAGCCACTCATTTTTAAAAAATCTCAGTGAATGTGTCCCAAACCTAGGAAATGCAAAAGTTACCTTCATGGAAATTTGGTTAATAAAGTGTATTTAACAGGTTATTTTAATGTTTATCTCAAACAACCTGACCGACCACAACCTAAATATCATTAAAAAAAACTTAATGATCAGCAAATGTGGGTGACCGGGTCAGCCCACGCATCACTGGTTCTTAATCACTCTTTAAATGATTATGTCTTATTTTAAGTGTGATGAAATATTTGAAGTAGAAATGAAAAAAAAAAAAAAAAAACACCTGGTAAGGTTTTTATTTTTTTGTTTTTTCCACTATACTAAGGGAAATTTCTGAGGTAAAATTATGAACAATTAGGAGGATTGTAGAGATTTCACAGACTTATATTATTATTATATTATATTATTATTATATTATCATATAAGTCAGACTTATATTATCATATAAGTCTGTGGTCATAATTGTAGACATAAAATATTGGATGGAAATATTCAAATACAAACACCTGAAATGACAACAATGATATGTGACTGTATTTAAATGTCAAAATGAGTTGAATTCTATACATTTAAATCATGTAGTAAATTTTGAAACTTACTGTGAAATAGTAGGTCTCTGTCTCCTGCTGATTGGCTCGACGCTTGGCAAGGGTAAGTTTAGGGGCGGTGCTTCCTCCAGGGGGCTCATGTAATTGGCTGCTTGACATGTCAGGGGAGGGGTTGCAGTCGCTGTCGCATATACTATCCAGCAAGGCTGTCAGTGTAGCTTTAAGTGTTTTACTGACCTGAGAGAGGCCAAGAAATGTTTTGATAGAAATTAGACCTCATGCAATTTACTGGCAAATAACACCTTATATAATATGAACCAAAGAAGAAGTTTTAAACCATAAAGACCCCAAACATTTTTTTTTCTCCATATTTAATTTTTCTTCAGTAATTTATCAGCATATATCATTATCCGCTGTATTTTTTTTATTTTTTTTTTCAAACATCATCAGGTATTTTTTATTAATTAAATGTATTGGTCTTTTTAAATCCTCAGATTAAAATCAATGGTTATTAAATCAAAAACAGGAAACTTTTTTCAATCAAATATATCATTAACTGAACATAAACTATGTGTCTGTCATGGATCCAACTCCATGGGTTTTACTGATAAATCAATGTTGTAGAAGAAGATTGTGTTTCCATGGTAACTGTGGAGCCTTTGAACATTCAAATGGGTCATATCTGATGACCATGAAAAAGATGACAATCTGCATTTTACACCAATTACTTCCCTGTGTTGAAAGGATTAGTGGGTGAACTGGTATTAAACATTTAATATGAGCAGATAGTTTTGGTCGCCGCTGCCTCTGTGGGTCTTAAGGTTCAAAGTTCACTTAGATCAGGGGTCTCAAACATGCGGCCGAGGAACCAAATGCGGCCCGCCAATGGTTCCAGTGCGGCCCGTGGGATGAAGAGCATAATAACCTATGAAATGACTCCATATTTTCTTCTCGGTTTTTGTTTTGCCTATAAATGGCGACAACTTCAAATTTTTGTCATTGTTTGACTGCCAAAATAATATTAAATCATGAAATTACTTACATTTACAAACTATCCTGTAACAATAAAATGTGAATAATCTGAACAAATGTGAACAACTTTAAATGTCTAAAGAAAATGTGACATAATTTGAACCATTTTCTGCTTCTGTTACTAAGAGTTTAGTGTCTTTGTAGAACTGATCCATAATAAAACACACAGACTAATGATACATCGAGGCAGGAATTTGTTAAAATTGCCTGTATTTTCCTTATGAAATATAACTTTTCTTGTGTTTGGATAATTTATAAAACTATTTTCATAATTTAATATTTTGTCTTGAGTTTTTTTTGCAGTAAAACAATGACAAAAATGTGTGGTTGTCATTATTTATAGGTTATTATGTTTTCATTTACTGGAGATCAAATCAGGCTGAATGTGGCCCCTCAAGAATATGAGTATGAGACCCCTGACTTAGATGAATGGCTCATGGAGGGAAGACACTGGGATACAGACACAAAGACAGAATCATTGACAGATTGATAAACAGATTTAACTGACCTCCTCCGTTTCCAAGGTAACGGCAGCAAGTCGAGATTGAAGCTGCTGGAACCTGGTTTCCAGTTCGTACCTGACCTGGCTCTCTGCACTAACCTCACACACCTGAAATACACACAGAATACACTCCTATCTATATAGTGCATTTGCTTATCATACTTACAAACTATAATTAATGTAGAAAAAGTCACAGGTATCAATTAAAGTAAAACAGTATTAGGAAGCACAGGGGTGTTAAAGGAGCTGGAGTGTGTTAATAACAATAATAAGTGTTAATAACCATGACTTGAACGCAGTGTAGATGTATATGAATGTGTGAAACCACTATAAGATGATTTTGGGAACAAAGAAAACA
This sequence comes from Siphamia tubifer, assembly GCA_020466265.1. Taxonomy (NCBI): domain Eukaryota; kingdom Metazoa; phylum Chordata; class Actinopteri; order Kurtiformes; family Apogonidae; genus Siphamia; species Siphamia tubifer. The sequence continues at coordinate 28,986,700 of CM035789.1, forward strand.
AACCCTAATTAGCTTATTTCATACGTGACGCCATCTTGGATTCAAAACAAGGCTGTGGTGGGGTAGCATTGGTTGGTGTCAGTACAGATTTCTTTAGTCATGTCATTCTTATGATGTGTGCCAGGGTGTAAAAGCTTATAAAAGAAACAAGTTCTGTCTATATTTGGAAGAAAACAATGAAACATTTTGAAGATAACATCTTAGGAATGACATCCTCTAGGTCCGTGTATCATTCGTCCATTCGTTTTTTCAAAATGAAAGCAAAAATTATTTTTCATTGTTTGTTTCAAAAATATGTTTTTTTTCTGTTTTCCTTTTTGTATTTATATTAATTATTGAAAAAACAAATAACAGCCATTTCCCGTTTTATCCAATTTTGACCTGAAGCAAGTTGAGTAAAGCATAAAGGACTCTTAACAACCCAAAAAGACATGTCCACTGGACTTGAAGATTATTATGGGACGATATGACAACAATTTTCTCTGTGATCATATCTTCAGGTCTTAGGGTGACCCTCTTAGTTTCCCCAAATAGGACATAGGTTTCTATCTTTGTCACTGCAGGTCAGAGGTCATTTCCGGTTTACTCAACTTGCTTCATGTCAAAATTGGATAAAACGGAAAACGGCCGTTATACGGTTTTTTTTTATTATTCATTTAAACATAAAAAGGAAAACTGAAAAACCATATCTGTTTTTTCATTTTGGGTTTGGAAACAAATAATGAAGAAAGGACTTGTTTAATTGTGTCATTTTTGGTTTTATTTTGAAAAACAAATTCCTCTAGCTAGCATTTAGAGATGGGATTTTTTTACTCCTTTGGGGGACTTTATGGCTCGTTCCTTTCAAAGATCCGTTCAAAAAACTGGGTCTTTGGCTCTTTGCTTTTTGTTTTTTGTGTTTTAGGCTTAAACTGGGTCCCCAGTATTTTTCCTTGGTTTCCTCCTCTTGATTAAAGTGGATCCAGACACTACTCTTTGTTCTTTGGCCCTGACTCATTTTAAATTCTAAATATTTCCTTCAATCTCTAGACAAACAAAAGCGCTGGAAAGTGTGTGATGTTGGCAGAACCCCCTCCCACTGTCGGACCCTTGCTGTACTGTGATTGGTCAATAAACATTCCAGGGCGGGGAATACTCACTTGTACAGAAGCTTGTACTTTTACACGTGAGTATTCCCCGTCTTGGAATGTTGACATTCCAGAGCATTGACAGGTAACCAAGCGTCCCCAATCAGAAGCAGAGTAGCTGTTGTGGCCAGAGCCGCTTCAAACGCTTACTTAGCCGTCTGTCAAATATCAATAAACCAATAAAAATCCAGCAAAAGAAACCCCGCCCCCACCAGCGACATTTGTGTCAAAACTCCAATCAAAAAGTCAGGGAGCGCAAACGAAAAGGCTGAAGTCGTAATAAAGGAAAAAGGCAACAACCAAAACTGAGAAAGATGCTAAGGAAAATATATTTACACGATCTGTGCATTTTTTTCATTGTAGTCTTATATTTTTAATAAAAAAAAATTTTTTTATTTGGTATTTTGAGTTGATATCTTTTGCTTGCACTTTTAAAAAGATTCTTTGAATTTACTGACACAAATGAAACCCCATATTATGGGGAAATCATTTGTTGATGTACGCTAGCTATGTTTCTAAGCTAATGGGAGCAGAAGAGGCACTCTCACTGAAAGCTCCTCCAAGTCATCTGCACATAAATCATTGAACAAGTTGTTAACATGGATGTGGACAACAGAGAGTAAACTGCAAACATTAAGAAACAACATCCAACACAAAACAGATGATTAGCTTTTGACTTTCGTTACTCCGACTTACTGAATTTCAAGGAATTGACCTAAAAAAATGTAAATACTCTGAGATTTCATTAAGTTAATTGTACTAAACTACAATGGTAGTTGCGTAATTTTGCACTTTAACCATAATGTCAGTTGTGAACCAGCATTTATACATGCACATTTTTTTCTTGCATTTTAATTGGTTGCTGCCTTGACTATTGACTTTCCCTTATTATTAATTAAATATAATATAATATAATATAATGTTGTTTATAGCTGTTTTGTTTCAAGTTGTTAAAACTGTTGAAGATGTTGAATAAACATATTAATTGCATATTCATATTTTTGCATATGTTTTGGATATTTGTGCACATTATTTTGATGTTTTTTGTCTTCTGTATTTTAGAAGACATTTTTAAATATAATATGGTTATTTCATTTCTTTTTTTGCGCTCGTTTAGTTTTTAATGAATTTTAGTGGATTTTAGCGCATTTTGTTTTATTCACTTTTTACTTTTTTGAGTCTCTTTGCTCATGTAAAATTATACATAATATAGATTAAAAATTAATGTTTAATCATGATTAATCAAAATTAATGCACAGCAAACCTGTGATTCATCTGATTTAAAATATAATCATTTGACAGCCCTCAATATAATGCAATGTAATCTAATATAAGCCAATCTAATATCAACTCATTTCATCCTTTGCGTCATAGTTAGTAAATGTATTAATCTTTGTATTTATAATTAAATTCCATAAATAGCTCAAAAGACTTCATTGTGCTTCAGTTGTTTTGTTAACTGTGTGGCTGTCTTTTCAGAAGGTAACTATAATGTAGTGCTATCAAAAGTATCCTCATTAAAGATTAAATATCCCTGTATTAACCCTTTCATCATGGGTGACAGTATAATGGTTAACATGCACCTGATTATCTTCAATGTCAGTCTCCTACAAACCCGCTGAGAAGCCTGTCAGATACAGTCAGTTCACCTGGTCTCCTTCATGTGGGTGGTAGTTGAATCTGAATGGAAGACAGAAGGCTGAATCATGCTGTTGTAGTAACGCATCTCTGTCTCCACTCTGGTCCAGGGACGTCACGGCAGCCTCCAGCTGCTTCAGTCCTGCATCCTCTGTCTTCTGGATACGACACCTACTGGCCAGGTAGCACTTTATCACTCTCTCCATGGACAAATGAAAGCCAAGGTCACAGCACTGTCAGTAAAGGGGAAAAATAAAGAGGGAAAGAGAGAAGAGAAAAAGAACAGGATAAGGACAAGGACACAGAGAAAAAGAAAAAAATATATATATATATATTTTTACTTTCAACTAATGTGTGTCATATATGAAAATGTACCTCAAGCAAGCCATTAATGGGGTTAATGGGGTCACTAGTCATTTTATAGTATGTAGTGAACTTTTGTATATTTCAGTAGTTTTAATAGTATTTCAGTAGCATATGTATATTTAATATTTTATCCTGTAGCTTTTTGCACATGCCAACATTTTTTTCTGTATTTTGTGTGATGTTTTTATACAGTCTGTTTTGCTGCTAAACAGAACAGAGCGGCTAAAGTGATTTACATTGTTATGGTTTCTCCTCTCCTCTCCTCTCCTCTCCTCTCCTCTCCTCTCCTCTCCTCTCCTCTCCTCTCCTCTCCCCTATATTGATAATTGTGTGCTCCTTACATCTATGAGCGTGCTGACATCCTGCAGGTAGTACTTGTTCATGGCTGCATTGGCTGCTGCTAGATTCAGCAGGTAGTCGTTACGAGCCTTGGTACACTTCAGCTGCGTCTCCTGCACTCTACCATGTCTCTGTGAAAACATACAAAAAAGCATTTATACATATTATATACTGAAAGCATGCATGGAGTGTTCCTGTCACTCAAAATAATCTTGATAAAAATGTGCACAGAGGTGATGTGTTACCAGGAACAAAACACAAGACATACAGGAAGTGGCTCATTCTCAGAAAAGACAACTACAAATTTCCTGTGCATTCACCTTCTCCATTAATCTCTCCATCTTTTTGACAGAACTGCGCCTCTGCCCTCCTGATTGGCCGAGCCCGAGCTCAGCTGATTTGCCGGTGTGTCTTTCCTCCAACCGCTCGGCTTCCTTCAGTTTCCCCTCAGCGATCAGACAGTCTGTGTGGTACTGGTTATATGTCTTTAGAGCCTTAAACAGACATCACATAACCACATTATTACTGTTGTACCATGGCTTTCATCAGCAGCCACAGCTCTTCATTAGATAGAACTCTACTGCTTTACATGCAACACTCACCGTCTGGAGCTCAGTGGTGACCTTTAGTAACTCGTCCTGCATCTGGATGCCAACTTCTTTGCTCTGCAACGTACAGAAAATCATTGTCAGCACATAAAAAAGATTAATTTTAATAGTCTTTGTCACTACTAATAACTAAGTATGTGCAAACTCCTGAGAGATTATTGATATGAGAGACAAACAAAATGACATAATTAAAAATAGATAAATTAATAAATATAAGAATAAATAACTAAATAAATACTTTGATTAGGTAAGTAAATAGAAAAATACATACATAAATGAATAAATCAATAATTAAATGTTTTATTACCATATTTTAACATTTATTTATTTATTTCCTCAGTGTGCCCAGATGTCTATAAAAAGAACAAGGTCTATTCTACCACCATGTGCCTTGACATTTTTCCTAATGAGCAAACAGTTGATTTTTTTTAATGAATATTCAAAATAAATCCTATGTTTAGAACGCTCCCACAGACACATCAGAGGTCAAAGGGTTAAATGCAGATGCAGTCCTCATTTCTAACATTGACAGATCACAATGAAAAAAAAAAAATAATTACTTGTTTTGTGTCCAAGATGCTTTGTACATAACCACCACTATCTTATCTGAAGACACAGGATGCACATTTAATAAATAAATAAATGACCTCGGGAAGCGGCAGATAGAAGTATATCCTTAAACACCCCATGACCCTTAATGATGTTGTGACATGAGGCATCCCAAGGTCATGACCTTTCATTTACACTTTATTTAAAGTCAATCAGATCAATAGTTCCAATGATATGAACAAAAGAGGATGTAGTTTAGTTTAAATTTTAAACTTTTAAGCACCCCATTGTGGCCAACTTAAAAATAATAAATAATCCAAAGTCAAATCACTTCTTCTGTTCTATTATATTTATTTATATAGAAAATATGGAATTTATAAACTGAATATTTTTCAAATTATCGTGTTAACACAAAGGACGTCCGGTGGTCAGACTATAAACATAATATCCCTTAAAACTCTTTGTTGTTTGGAGATATGATAATGTCCACCATTATAAAAACATACTTTAAAACTATAAAAGAAGTTGGAGAGCGCAGACTCCACCAAGACAGCACCCTCATAAATGACCTAAATGACCAAATTAAACATACGTGTACCCTCCACTGATCACCACCAAAATGTAATCATTTGTTTCTTGTCCCAGTATGAACATTTTCTGACATTTTCAGCCAAATTCGTCCAGAACTTTTTGAGTTATCTTACTAACAGTCAGACAGAAACAGTGGAGAAAATATCCTTGACAGAGTAATGAAAGCAAGTAATTGAATACATGATGTTATTATTGTGTGATGCAGTTTGTCAGCTTTTTATTTAGTTAATTCCACAGAAATATATTCCACAGAAAGGTTTAGTCATTTTCAATTATACTCTTATTTTTCTTTATTTATTTTTTTTAATGTAGCTCCATTTCATGGCTGTACCTTAATGGTGGTAATAACACAATCAGTCACTGCTGAACATTGGTTCTTACAAAAGCTAAAGAGGTTTTGCTCTACTTGGCATCAGGCCTAACAACACCTCTTAGCTCATATGAAATTACTGTAGTGGCTTAATTAAAATTCTGCTCACTCTTCAACTATGAGAAGGTACAGGCCATGTCTGACAACCAGTAATTTGAGCAAGTGAGTGTTTGTACTTAAAAGAATGAAGAGACTGCAGATGCATCAGTAGTAGTAAGACAGAGAAACTGACGAATATGTGAAATAGAATTTAGAAATGACAAACATATTCTGCATCAAACATGTGTAACTTTATGTTTTTAGAATATTGTAATGGACGTGTTTCAACTAGATTTATCATCTGTTCATGTGCAGAACACAGTAGTTACAGCTCTTACAGCCCTTTTACTGCTGGACAGCTGTATTAAACAGACTAATGCCTTCTTGATATTCAGCATCGACATTGCCAATAAAACGTTAGAGCGGCTCACAGCATGTACTCATAGAATAACCCTGACACTGGCCAACTTCTAGTCATACTCTGTACTGTGAAGACATGGAGACAAAAATTTCAAGAAAGCTGCTAGGTGGTCTAGAATAGATCCCATTACATTTTGGCCAATGGAGGTCAAAGGTCAAGGTCACCAAAAATTAGTTTGTGCAATTCTAAGAATTTTTTTTTTATTGCTGTATATTCAGTTTTGCATATAGCTTGTTTCTACCATCATTGTCCATGTGCAGTGACATCTAAATGTTGAAGGACAAGTTTGAAGACTTGAGGTTAAAGGTCAAGGTCACATTAAAGGTCAAAATAGAGTTTTGGATATAACATTTATACTATTCATCTTAGAGACTTCTAGTAAGCAACAAAATGGGCATCTTTCATTTCTACATCTTGTTTGTGTAGATTTTGACTTGATATAGATTTTGATCCAAGAGGTTGGGGGTCACTTGGGTAATTCCTAAAAAGCTAAAATAGACAATAGTGGGAAAACAACTAGTGATAGAGACTTAGTTACTGTTATTGACAGATAGAAAACCTGACATGGGCTTCAAATTAGCATCATGACCTTTGACTTTGAGTGACCTTGAAAGGTCAAACCCATAGTCCCATATTTTGAGACAGAAATGTCCATTAAGAGTGAAATGTTTGCAAGCAGCACCACTTCTTATTATTATTGTACAATATTATTTGACTGACATTCATATTTTCTCTGAAGCAGGGAAGGAAAGTCATCTGTACTACACCATTCTCCTCCTTCCCACTATTACCATTTGCTAAATGAAAAAACAGAAACATTTAAAAGAGCAGCTACATGATGATTTGTTAGTTTCGACAAAGACAGATTTTGTTAAATGTAGTTTTGGCTTTTATAGGAATCTGGTGATTTTACTAAACACAGTGCACTTTCTCATGTGCCACTTTAACTTCTCTCCTGACACTATTTTACAATGTGTGTGCTTCGTTTAAGGCAGGGGTGTCCAAATCTGGTCCATTTCCCTCTTCCATCACACCTGGAAGCTATTACATTATTATCAAGCTTCTGCAGAGCTAGATGATGAGCTGAGCATTAATTGCACCAGGTGTGCTGGAAGAGGGAAATATTTAAACTATGCATGATCCTGGCCCCGAAGGACTAGGTTTGGACCCCCCCATGATTTAAAGTCTATCTGTACTGGTTGTCCTAAAGGCATTACATGTGCTTTGTGTTTTACTTCTATGCAAGAGAGGCACAAATTCACAAAAAAAATTCACCACAGTGAACTTTTTTTATTGTGTAAATAATGAATGGGGGTAGAACCTATGGGAGCAGCCAATCAGAAGTGACGTACCAATATTGATGGAGTCCGAGTAAAGAAGTAGCAGTCAGTGAGTGAGAGTGAGTGGAAGGTAGGATTTCTGTGTTGGTTATTTGTGCAGCTGTAAGCTTTATTCTTCTGATACTGTCGTAAAGAACACGACCCAGCACTGGTCGATAATGTGTCTGTCATCTTATGCCCTATTTGCACAGGATAAGTATTACCTATGGACCACTGCTAATTTGGAATAATTACGGAGAATGTCTGAGTTCTTAGTCCCGTACGAATGTGCCATGTGTGTGATTTGCTCAGTAATAATTCCGCCGCAAATTATCTACTGTGCTTGGACAAAAAGAAGATGTCCAAAGGTAATTCAAGTCCTGTGTGAATGAGCATGTCTGTGTTTGTGATTTCAATTACGTGCCATTTGTCGCTTTCTGGAGTGAATAATGGAGGAAGCGACCGAAATTGTGTGGCAGCATGTGGCAAAAGGAAGATATGGTCACACCATATTTATAATATTTATATTCAATATTTAGAACTATCTGGAGTTGTCTCTATAGATTCAATCGTCCGTTTTCCAGAGGGAAAGCCTCCACTAAGAACTGACGATTCTGTAATCTGGAGACTGTTTTAATCTGCACTGACCCCGCTCTTATTTTGAAGACATGGAGCAAATTTACAGACTGCATCCCTGCCAATGGCATTTACCACCTTTATTCTTATGTAGACTTTGTTTTCATACTACCTTATTAATGTATTGAGACCAAACAGGATGTTGTGAATTTACGACATATCCAGCCATAATGTCTATAATTTGCGTGAATTACAGACGCTTGTTTATCCTGTCCGAATGCACTACACAATAACACAGAGAGACGGGGGTAATTGCAAATTACCAGTGGTCCACAGATAATACTTATCCCGTGCGAATGGGGCATTAGCCTATTGTCTGCTGAACAGGGTCAGTGAACAGTCCATCACAGCCCAGAAAATCAGACAGTTTGTGTGACTACCACTGGGACAGCCCATGAAGGAGAAAACACTGACCATGACTGACTGACAGAGCAGTGACACAGTATTCACATGTACTTGACAACAGGATCTACTTTAAGTGGAACTGTGAACATGAAATGTGATCTGTTGAAATAGCTAACAATGAAAATTCCCTACATGTACCCTCTAACCCATAAAGACCATCAACTGCTGAACAAAACAATCCACTGATGTACATGTTTAATACCTGTTGATCAATAAATTCTATTAATAAATTTAAATAATTGGTGTAAAATGCAATTTGTAATCTTTTCATGGTCTCATGACCCATATGGATGGTTACCATGGAAACACCACCATCTTCTACAACATCAATTCACTAGTAAAACCAATGGAGTTGGATCAATGACAGTGGATGGAGATGCATAGTTTATGCTGCGTTAATGACAGATTTGCTGAAAATGTCACTTTTTCCTCACATTATTTTATGTTAATAGTGTAGTACAGTTACAGATAATAGTAAAGTATAGTTTATAGTGTAATCTTAATCATCCCCTTTTGAATCTAGAAAATTAAATCTAGAAAAATACAAGAACTACAAAATACAGAAACCATTCTCATATGTATTTATGTGTGTATGTATACAGTGCCTTGCGAAAGTATTTGGCCCCCTTGAACTTTGTGACCTTTTGCCACATTTCAGGCTTCAAACATAAAGATATAAAACTGTAATTTTTTGTGAAGAATCAACAACAAGTGGAACACAATCATGAAGTGGAATAAAATTTATTGGATATTTCAAACGTTTTCAACAAATAAAAAACTGAAAAATTGGGCGTGCAAAATTATTCGGCCCCCTTAAGTTAATACTTTGTAGAGCCACCTTTTGCTGCAATTACAGCTGTAAGTCGCTTGGGGTATGTCTCTATCAGTTTTGCACATCGAGAGACTGAAATTTTTGCCCATTCTTCCTTGCAAAACAGCTCGAGCTCAGTGAGGTTGGATGGAGAGCGTTTGTGAACAGCAGTTTTCAGTTCTTTCCACAGATTCTCGATTGGATTCAGGTCTGGACTTTGACTTGGCCATTCTAACACCTGGATATGTTTTTTTGTGAACCATTCCATTGTAGATTTTGCTTTATGTTTTGGATCATTGTCTTGTTGGAAGACAAATCTCCGTCCCAGTCTCAGGTCTTTTGCAGACTCCATCAGGTTTTCTTCCAGAATAGTCCTGTATTTGGCTCCATCCATCTTCCCATCAATTTTAACCATCTTCCCTGTCCCTGCTGAAGAAAAGCAGGCCCAAACCATGATGCTGCCACCACCATGTTTGACAGTGGGGACGGTGTGTCGAGGGTGATGAGCTGTGTTGCTTTTACGCCAAACATAACGTCTTGCATTGTTGCCAAAAATTTCGATTTTGGTCTCATCTGACCAGAGCACCTTCTTCCACATGTTTGGTGTGTCTCCCAGGTGGCTTGTGGCAAACTTTAAACAACACTTTTTATGGATATCTTTAAGAAATGGCTTTCTTCTTGCCACTCTTCCATAAAGGCCAGATTTGTGCAGTATACGACTGATTGTTGTCCTGTGGACAGAATCTCCCACCTCAGCTGTAGACCTCTGCAGTTCATCCAGAGTGATCATGGGCCTCTTGGCTGCATCTCTGATCAGTCTTCTCCTTGTATGAGCTGAAAGTTTAGAGGGACGGCCAGGTCTTGGTAGATTTGCAGTGGTCTGATACTCCTTCCATTTCAATATTATCGCTTGTACAGTACTCCTTGGGATGTTTAAAGCTCGGGAAATCTTTTTGTATCCAAATCCAGCTTTAAGCTTCTCCACAACAGTATCTCGGACCTGCCTGGTGTGTTCCTTGTTCTTCATGATGCTCTCTGCGCTTTAAACGGACCTCTGAGACTATCACAGTGCAGGTGCATTTATACGGAGACTTGATTACACACCGGTGGATTCCATTTATCATCATTAGTCATTTAGGCCAACATTGGATCATTCAGAGATCCTCACTGAACTTCTGGAGAGAGTTTGCTGCACTGAAAGTAAAGGGGCCGAATAATTTTGCACGCCCAATTTTTCAGTTTTTTATTTGTTAAAACAGTTTGAAATATCCAATAAATTTTATTCCACTTCATGATTGTGTTCCACTTGTTGTTGATTCTTCACAAAAAATTACAGTTTTATATCTTTATGTTTGAAGCCTGAAATGTGGCAAAAGGTCACAAAGTTCAAGGGGGCCAAATACTTTCGCAAGGCACTGTATATATATATATATATATATATATATATATATATATATATATATATATATATATATATATATATATATATATATATATATATATATATATATATAATTATGTGCGCAAATATGTGTGTATATGTGTAAAAGACGAGTATCTCTCCTATTCAGCCTGTGGCATGGTCAGCATGTGCACACAGGTCTAAATAATGTATATTTTGATTTGTCTTTATTTTACCCTTTTTTTGCTTTTCTATGCTACGTTTGTACTATTGCTGGTGTAAATGTGGAATTGCCCCTTGTGGGACGAATAAAAAAAACGTATCTTATAATAAATGGTGATGAATAATTTAAGAAAGATTAAATCGAAAGAAAAGCTCATTTGGAAACTGCCACAAAAGTAACTCAGGATCTTTATGGGTTAAAGAAAAACCTGAGTTTTCCTTCTATTCTCTTTTAACAATAGAATAAACCAAAACGTGGCCCCAACAGTGACACACAGCTACAGTACAGTGAAGAACTGACAAAGATGATTAAGTAGAGAATTGTTCATTTTAAATGGGTATTCCCAGTGATGTTTTTCATCCATGCATCACCCGTTTGTGCAGCCGATGTGTATCCTCGGTGTTGTGTGTCAGCCACTGTGTAAGTGTGTTACAGCAGGTGTCACCCAGTGCTGCATGTTCCCGGCTCTCCAGACGAGTCTGACTCAGCAAAACAGACCAGACCTGACACACTGACTGACCCCACTGCTCCTTCCTGAAGAAAAACAAGACATGACATGAAGAACCAATTTGGAAACACCCGGAGGGAAAAAAAAACACACACACACACACACACACACATACTGTACACAGTGTAGGGATTCTTACTTCTTGGTCTTGTGGGTAAACCTCTCGGTGAGTTTGTCGAGGGCTCGAGCATATTCAGCTTCGATGTCCCCTCGGCGTCGAAGGAACTCTGAGAGGTCTGAGAGCTGTTGCTGTTTCACCTCTACCTGAGAGTCTAAAATTTTTATCTGGTCTGTCAGCTGGGCCCGGAGGTCTGACACACACACAGACAGTAACAGATTGGAAAAGGAACACAGTGTTACAAATACAAAAAAATAATAAGCCACACTACACAAAAACACACAACCATAGTGATAAACACTGATACAGAGCATCATAAAGCTGCAATTTACTATGTTTTACAAACATATTTGGTGTATTAATAGACTTATATTTCATTGTTTCTCCATTATATGAGTTTAACATCAATCCTTGCTTTTAATATTTTTAATTTCCTTCCTGTCTGATAAAAAAAAAAAGTTTACGTTTGATAAACACTTCTAGCTGATGTGATCCTTTATGAATTATGTGTCTCCTTCTTAAAACTGCAGGAAATACTGTGCAACATCCCCCCTCCCTGACACACACAAACACACCAATGTATAATGATGTCTAATGGTAAATATGTAATTACTATCTGTCTTTGTCTTGTTTTACATGTTATGTCTTTTATATATTTTCTTCTGTTGTCAACACTAAACCACTCAGCTGGTTTGTCCCACTGTTTTGTCTGCACTTTGGGCCACATGAGCCCTCCCTCTGTACATATGTATAAGTATATAAGTAAGATGGAAAGTATTACTTAAACTCAAGTTGAAAATACAATAAAGAAATTGTCTCCCAAAAAGGGTAGTGGTGGTGAGGCAAAAAAAAAAAAGGAGCTTAAACCAGGGGTAAAATAACACCAGAATCTGAAAATACACATTCTTACTGCAGCTCTATCCTAATATAAAAATAGACGTGACTTGATGTCATGTCATGCATTTATGGAAAATTGAGGTTTCCTTTCTGATCCTCTGTGTTTAGAAGCCTTCAACTTCTCGGCAGCTCGTTGTATTTTTAAAGGCAACATATTTATCAGAGTTTTTTTTTTTTTCGGAGTCATTTTAAATTTCAAACATATTTGTCACATTTAGGATTCTGTGGTTCTGCTGGTTTCCATCTGCACAGAAGAAGAAGTGTGTCTGGGTCGTATCTGACACAATCAAATCAACAGTCAGTAAATGCAGTTGACAATGTATTTTAGCCCAATAAGTGAAAATACCTGTGATTACACATAATCTGGGCATCACTATATGAAAAACTATATAAAGTAGCTGTCCTGAACTAAACCTTAATAACTGATATGAGCAATTTGAAGCCAAACATCTTATACAATACTAAAAACTACAGTAATTGTTTGGCTAGTTTTCATACTTGATGTACTTATCTTACTTAAAGGAGTGTTATTTAGCTTTTTAAATGGAATTATGAATTTTAAAACATTTCCCTGTGGTCTACATAAATTGTAAATGTTTTGCTTAGATCTGAATTCTTCATTAATTCAACTCCACAGGTTCATCTTTAACACTATTTCTGAGAAAACACACCAGAAAAGTGTTTTTTAAATGTACCTGAGCCACTATTGGCTCTACGTTTGGACATACTTTCAATATGGACTACAACTACTACTGCTGATAAACAATTATGTTGTACTCTGAGTAATACCTTATATGTGCAAATGTTGTAACCTAACTAGTTATAGAAGTAACAAATTCAGTAGGAATTGTAGAAATCCACTCAAGTTTTGCCAGAATTAAAATAAATATTGAGATACAAATACACAAATAAATGAACCAAAGACGAATAAAAGTAGGTTTAGCAAAATATGAACCATTTGAATACTGAACGTTTACTTGTTGAGGGTTACTGTCACAGTGTAGAAATATCACTTTAGTGGATGAAATGATATGAATAGTTGTTTGTTTTTTTTTCTCACTACTACTCACTGATACAAGTGTACCCTCATGGATGAACACATGATCATCATGTGATCAGGACCACAGGCTTTGCACACACTGGCATTTCATTAACAGTAGCATACACACAGATGACGACACACATACAGCTGGTCACATGTGCTCATCCTTGTAGATGCGCGCACACACATAATATGAAGAGAAAACTAATGTGATTTTTATGTCTACTTGTGTCAAAAGTTTCCTTTGCAGTATAATCTGACACAAATATACAGATTGTTACACACAGCTCACTCTTTAATAGCCTAATATAACCTCATACACAGACACACACTTGTATGCAAACGCAACAAAGCCTGAAGTAACATACCCCAGCGCTGCACTTTGCTTTGAAAAGGCTAATACAAACATCATTCTCTCCAAAAATGCACCCGACGCTTTGCTCTCTCACCTCTCTCCTCTTTTCTTACCCATTTTTCCCTCCCGACTCACCCTCCCCCATCTGCCCCACTCCTTCTTTCCCCTCTTTCCTCTTTTTCTCTGTCTCTGTGAGTACACAGCCCGGGGCTGACTGGATGTGAGGAGACAGCATCACTAATACTAGCTATAAATACATCCTTGTAGTACAGTACAGAGAGCCAGACACGGCATCCACTCTCTAAAACACACCACAAAGCACACACACTGTTGTCATGCTAATATTAGCCACGGTCATGTATTTTACTTTCTTTTCTCCCTGTAAGTTTTTTTTTTTTTTTTTTTTTTTAAATCTACTGGCTTTACAGAACTATTTTCACATCAATGAGCTCCAAAAAAGTGTGACTACTGTACATAGGCAATACCTTTCATTGCACATGTGCACAAATACCCTTCTAACCTGTATGTTTTATGATGAATGCAGCTGCACACATGCATGGGTGAATGTGCTATCTCCCATGCATTCATGCGTGCAGGTAACTGCACACAAACGGAACTGAGATAAAGTGCATTACTGAACACATGACCACAGACATGTTGTGTCGCAACAACTCACCTTTCATTTGGGATTCGTACTCAGCCAGACTCCCCTTCTCCCTCCTCAACTTTCCATGTGATGTCATCATTTTTGACCCCTGGACCGTCGCCTGTCACCGAAAACCCTCCGTCACTGAACACTGATTCGTCACTTAGCCTTCTGTCTTGCACCTTTCAACTTCAGCCCGTGTTATGGTCCCTTGTAGACTGTGACCTTTGACCCCTGACCCTTTGGCCTCACTGCTCTATAGATGCATTGGCGTCAGTGTCGATCGGATGCGCTACTCAGAAGGGATGTCACTCTGCTCCGTGCGTCCATGGAATCCCCCGAGTTTCTGGTACGAGTCCCGATCCATAGGTGAGGTGACCTGAGCGGCAGACAGAGGGGGTAGAGAGAGAGAGAGAGAAGAGAGGATGATGATGGTAGTGGACAGTAAGAGAAAAGGAAGGATATAGATTACAGGAGGACGAAGGGGGCGAGGGAGAATGAGATTTATTGAGAACAATATGAGAAAATAAGAGAGGCGGAATGGAAGGACAAATGAGGCCACGGCACAGGGACAGTGACACCAGAGAAGGAAGATTTAATAGGAGGGACAGCGGGAGCGTGGAATGGACAGTAAGAGGGCAGGGTGATGGGGATGAGAGGAAGGCAGGATGAAGGATGGGGGAGGGGTGGATGAGAGGTGATGAGTAACAGCAGTAACGAAGGACATTCAATGGTTTAAGGTCAAGGATGGTAACATGAGGAACAGTAATGCCTCAGATTACATACATGTTCTCTGTTTGTTGGGTCATATTTGTAAATCATAATGCACTCTGTTTAAAGTGACCAATGGTTTTTTTTTTAGCTCATCGGGACCAAATCGTGATGAGCTATTGCTGTCCGTCGTCCACAATTCACTAAAATCGTGTCTCCTCCCTCAATTCTCAAAGGATTTCAATTGTGATTGATTCATTATATAGACCTAAGCCAAAACTTATCACTTTGTTTGTTGAAATTTGCCTTCGTAAACTATTTGTTTACAACTTTGTTTATTTTTCCAGTCTGGTACTAAAATCACTTTTCCTCCTTCAATTCTCATCGGATTTCAGTTCTGATTTTATGATCAATTTAATCCCTCCCTTTTGTTGATAGCAAAGACATCACAGCTGTGAGGTCTACATAAGCACAGGGACATTGGCACTATCTTTTTTAATTATTTGGATTCACAGGCAGTAACTGTATTTGTGTCTCATGCCTGCTTTACATAGAATGAGTGAAAAGGAAACTACACTGATATGACACTTTGAAATATGTTGACTCATCACAAGGACTGCTACTCAATCCAGTCTATTTGTGAAATATAAAACAATACTGATATGGCTCTTTTTAAACATTTATAAAGGGGTTAGGGTACATTACATAAGACATTAACACATGCTGGTGTGTTTAGGTGAAGATCACACTGTGGTTTGTGTTGTGCAGGGCCCTGGTTTGTTGTTAACCAACAACATGACTAAACTACCCACTGTTGCTACAGTATAAAAGCAGAACAGATGAATCACTTAACTTCAGGGTGTGTGATTATTTCAGCAGGGGAAAAAAAACCCTGAATCTACTACACTGTAAAGGTGTCATTTTAGTTTTCTGATCCTGAGAGATCACCTAATTCATATGACCGTATTCATTTAAAAGATCAGTGACAGACAGTGCACCCCTGCACCTGTTTCTAGTTTGTTGAATTAATTTTTTTTAAATCTTTTCTATTGTTCGGTCATTGTGATCAGTACTATTGTCCATCCTATTTGTCTGCTGTATATTTCATCTGCCCAGTTGTTTATTACCTCCGTCAGTGGAGGTTATGTAATCATTAGGGTTCGTCTGTTAGCAACATAACTCAAAAAGTTAGACAGATTTCAACAAAATTTTCACTGAATGTCTGGAATGACAAAAAGCAATAAGTTAGTCGATTTTGGGGGTGATCCGGATCACTGTCTGGATCTCAGAGTTTTGTTTTTAAGGATTCTTTACTAATGGGAGAATGGGCTCATTTTGCCATAATTGGTTCTATAATACTGGTGGAGGTCTGCACTCAGTGATTTTCTAGTTTTAAATGTAAAATTTGTTAGTGAGCTGCCTCTTAGCCAAGTCATTAATATGAGAACCAGTTAAAGTAACTTACCTGGTTAAATGAAGGTGAAATAACACAAGCTTGTGCAAAATGTACATACAGAACCTATAAAGGTGCATTATGAGAGATTTAAATGTTTACATTAGTGTCTGCTTAGTACTGCTATTGATGAACTCCAAAAGTGTAAGTTGGTAACAACCCTTACATCCACATGTACTATTGTTTTTTGTTTGGCTTTTGCTTGCTCTTATGCTTCTTTAAAATGTTAAATGCATTCACCTAACACCAAGAGATGACCTGGTCTCACCCACAAAACAGACTCCAACACAAACGTCATAGGTGCACACAACCAAAAAAACCAAATATAAATAAAGCAAACAGGAGTGGGACATTTTAAAGACGATTGTATCTTACTGGTCCTTCTTGTATTTTTGAAATCTTTATTTACATAGCAATTTTCATACAAGAAACAACACAAAGTGCTTTACAGCATTAAAAAACAAGTGCCCATCCCTCCCTCCGTATATTCACAGAACACACACACACACACACACACACTGCTTCAACTATAGGAGACATGACCTAGCGCTGAGAATCATGGAAACGTCCACCCTGGGGTCCTCCACACTGGGAGGGGCCCCAGGCCATGACCACTAGGGGCACCGGCAACACAGACCCCGCAACGCCAACAGGGAGCGATCCCCCCACCAAGGTGAGGAGCCCCCCCAACCAGCCGGGCCGAGGGGACCCACGGTCAGTACCCTCAGCAGTGGGCCAGATACAACCCCCAGTGTGGAGGACCCCCCCTGAGGAAACATTGGAGTTAAAACATAAGTTGTAAACTAAGAAATTGCGTAAAAGACCTAAAACATAAGAGGTTAAAAGAGTAAAAAATATAAAATAATGATTTAAATACACTGATCCATCTAGGATAACAATTATGCTGTGATGCACAAAGCAAACACACTGGTAGATATGATGGTCATGATCAACATACGGTAAGAAAGGAGAGGAATGTTGGGATCATTATTATATATTATGGCAAGGCGAGCAGGGGGAAGTAGTCAGTACGGTGTGGCATTAGGGAATAGGTAAAACTGACAACGCCACCTGGGGACTTACACCCCAGTAAATATATTCTAAAATATGTAAGAAAGAACTAGAAGGACACAGGTTCGATTCTGCAGAAGGACAGAGACAGTTTCTTGAACAATTAAAAAAGGTTTTATTGATAATAAAATCATGAAAATGAACTATAGCTGCAAAGGAAAAGATTAAAAGTGAATATGTGGAAGAATCAGAAACATTACAGAATTTAAAAGAGGGCCTTAATAATCTCTAAAAGAGACATTAAAATGGCTAAAATTCAAACACCAAATTAAAACAGATAAATATAAAAAGGGACAGAGGCCACCAGAGGGGAGGCAGACTATGTAGTGGGGTACCTAGGGGTGCTACCAATACTTACCAGTGCTGCACATCAACCTCACCTCGATCACTACAAAACAAGTGTATCCCATAGTAGTGTCCCAGTGTGCTTACTCGCATGCAAAAAGTGTAGGAACCTCACCCGGGGTGCCTAGCCTCCCCCACCAAAATGGCAGGTAAAAACATATATAAAAATACTGCAATGAAACACAACCACAACCCAGTTCTTTCAAGGTCCAACTGTAGTTTATCAGATAGAGCAGAGAACTAAAATGAAAAACAACTGATAAACTAATAAAACTAAGTACTAAAGGCAAAACAAATGAAAAGGGCAAAATAGGGAAAATATAACTAATGAAAAGGGCAAAACAAAGGCTCTAAAAGGGCAAAACAATAGTAAACCAAAAAGGGATCCACCTTAGGTCAAGGGTGGTCTGCTGTCCTCACAACTAAAAAAAAAAAAGCAAAAGAACAAACTAAGGATCAAGCAACAAAAGAATAAAGTCAGTCAAAATGGCCTCCTCACCTACCTGCCAATCCAGCAAATGAGCTGCTACCATCCACACCAGGAGCATGAGTCAGTGGAATGAACACCTGCTCACTGGGGGTTAATATAGCCCAGGTGCTAATTGAATGATTGATTGAGAGGCGGGCCAACTGCAGGTGCATTCACAAACACTCCAGTGACAGAGAACCAGCTACACCACATCTAATAATCTGGAATATTAGAATGATACAATTGAAAAACATCTCACCCTCCCCCCCAAAAAAACAAAACAAAACGAAAAAAAAAACCGTAATCATTATATAATTGGCCCTGTCCCATTTCTCCCCCTCACCCTAGATTTTGCGCGTTCATGTGGAGGGGTAGGGTGTCCCATTACCTAGGGGAGAAAGTGGGAGTGCGATTTTGCCCTTAAAATCAACCCTCAAAATGTAGTGAGGTTGGTTGCGGACTTCGTTTTCAGTGGAAGATGAAATTACCCATGATGCACTGCGAGCTCAGCGAGCCGACTGATTTCTAGCTAGCGGTAATGCTAACGTTAATGTTATAAATCGCCAACTATTGAAGAAAAAATACATCAAAATATTTAAATAAATCAACATACCTGAGACAACCCTAACCCAACACAGCTGGGACCGCCATTTGTCCTCCGTGTAAACAGTAGTCAGCTGCTGTCAGTCTCGCGGAGGGGTGATTTCATATTTGGCGGGGTAGACTTGTCAGCGTGTGACGTGAGCACGTTTGTTACGTTCACTTCGCGAGTGGTGTCCCATTTTCAGGGGGAATTATTTCCCCTTGATGAGTGGAATTTACTTTTTAGGGGCACTTAAAACCAAGTGGAAGTTTTAAGGGGGAGAAATGGGACGGGGCCTAAGAATGCAATGTTTTAACCATGACTTATATGTTTTGTAATTAGAATGCATTAGGATATAGCTATGAGAAAATATGGACAGCAGGTTGTTAAGAGTGTGTAATTTTTTATTGTTTTATTTCCCATGAAGAGAATATGCTAAGGAGACCTTGGAGATAAGGACAGGGGTTACAGCTGTAGGGTGGGGAGATATGCAAAGTTATTGGATGAATCCAGAAGGAGACAACACCCCAAAAAGAGCATAAAGAAGTAGGAAAAAAGTTAAGTCATACTCTATGAGGTCAGAGAGTGTAAGAGTTTTGGCCTATTGGTGAAATTATTACAAAATTATCACATACAGAAACATTGATAATTCATTTTTAAGATACTTTTGTAATAGGATACACCAGAAACAATCCTTAGCTTATAATTTAGATTTTAATCAAGAATAAAATATTCTGAACAACTACAAAGACATTTTCAAATGTCTCCCATCTACCTAAAGATATTTCATTTATTTAATTTCCTTTTCCCGAGTCCAACAGTCATCATCTTATCCCAATATTCTCGACAATTCAATAGTCATACATAGAGTTTTGTACAGAAATAAAGAATTGACATGATTGGTGGTTTAGGATCATGTCTGTTGGCTAAGGAATAACCCTTGGGAGTCCAGATCTTTTTAATTAAACATTTTCATGCATGAATTATGAAAACCTTAGTCAAGATTTTTTTTTGCCTAAATGTTTTTATTCTTATTTAGGCATGGAACCAGGAAATGATGTTGAGCTCGACAGTAGTGAGTTTGAGGAAATACGCAGCAAAGAAATGGTTGACTTGAGAAGTGGTGGTAAGATTTAAATAAGTCTTTATGTTATATAAACTGTCCTTAATGTTGATTCATTTGTTTTTGCTCTGAAAAACATATATATATATATATATATATATATATATATATATATATATATATACGTCAACAGTTGTGGAAGTTTGCTCTTTGTGTCTTCATTTAACCTTTTGATGCATTAATTATTAGAACCTTAGTCAAGATGTTTTTCCCCAAGTGTTTTTATTCCTCTTTAGGCTGAAAAACAAAGCAATGTGATTGATTCAGTCTAATAATTGATTTAATCATAAACAGATCAGGTATTAAGAACAGACCAATTCAATGATATGAACTGACTGATATGGAAGTAAAACAACAAAACCTATGAATATACAAGAGAACAACTGTAGAACAACTGTCCACTGTAGTGACCAGTATGCATCAAAGGGTTAATGCTAATTAAATGATTGATTTATTGTTATTCTTAAATCCTGTGTCAGGTCTGTTTTATCGTCAAGGCAATGACCAATGTACTGAACATGGGGAATGGAAAATTGGTGTCCGAGTTATAAGTAGAATCCCAGATGAAATACACAGGCTTTTAAACTATTAGAGGCTTTTTAAGTATTGTGTGTTAGTATGTATTAGTTGTGACTTGTTGATAAGAAGGAAAAGTACAAGTTTAAAAAGTGTACGAGGGCTTTTTGGAAGGGCCCTTTTACAGTTAAAAGGTTTCTATACAGAGCTAAATCTGTTAGGTCAACCGATAAGACCTATTTGAGTAATGCCAGAGCTGAGGAGAGGGAAAAAAGACACACATTAACACGCACACACACACACACACACACACACACACACGGGTGTTTTAGTCACTTCAAATCATACAGAGGGGAAGAGGTCACACACATTTTATCTTGCATTGACTTCCACCCATCAAAACAAGCACACGCACACACACACACACACACACACACACACACACACACACACACACACACACACACACACACACACACACACACACACACAGACTGAGGCAACTTCCCACATCCTGTGGCAATTTCTCAACAACTTTCTGCTACAGTATGACTGACAATGTGCGCTGGTTTTAGCCTGTTTAACATTCTTCCTCATTCACTATAATTTACTTTAAACTAGTTATGTCAAAAGATTAAATAAAGAAATGCATTAATTGTGATCTATAATTCATTGATCTAATTAACTGTTACTGTTAATTTGGTGACTGTTCACCTGTGCAATATGTTTATATATTTAATGTGTTTATATATTTATATTTATTCTACTGCTGTCATGCCCTCTTTACTGTGTTTTTCTCAATTTTCCTACCTTTTATACATTTTAATAGGTTTTACTAATATATTCATATATTTTATCTATGAATTTTCATCTTGTCTTTTATACTTGTGTGTTTTTTCACTGCTGGAAGTTGTCTTTTAAATCTCATTGTACACAATGTTGTGTATGATGACAATAAAGATCATTCTTTTCTATTCTATTCTATTCTATTCTATTCTATTCTATTCTATTCTATTCTATTCATCTCTTTTTTAATCTCACCTAAAATTTGCTGAGACAAGTCTACAACCTCAGGTATTTTCATTTCAGTTCATTACATTATTACAAATTTGTCATCACCGTCTAATTTTGATTATTTTCACCTGGTCCACAGACTTCACTAATCAGGTTGTTATTTCAGCTGTGAAGGTTGTCAATTGTCATCTTTTCATAACAACTTTCATACAGAAACAGTAAAGTTAGAGATTACAAATGAAATGAATGTGATTAAAAAACATAACAAGCTAAATATGACTGTAGTTAATTCATCTTAATTAATGCGATAATTTGACAACCCTACGTTAACCTTCCTCTTCACTTAAGTTGAAAATGTATAAATGAACCACATGACATTTGTGAACTTCTTTTTCAATAAAATATATATATATTTTTTTTACTTGCTCTGGTCGAAATAATGATCTTTATATCATTAGCGTCAGTTTAGATCCAGTTATTAAAATAAGATTAGAGCCAAAACTGAAATGCTAAGTATGTTGTCAGACAACACACTAATACGCAGATCCTTTATCAATCATGTGAGCTTTTTATTTTTATTTATTTTTCCAGTTTACCTGCACAAAAAAAGAAACAAACACAGACATACATGTCCACACATGTGAGGTCAAGTCACTATAGAGTTGGTGACACACAGAGGGAAAATGAGGAGTAAACTGACAACAAAAAGGTCCAGACACTCACACCAAAAACTATAAAACCAGTACGATGGTACCTTTACTTACGAAAGACCCAGCTAACGAATAATCCAAGTAACAAAAAACCTTTACCTAATTTTTTGGTCTCGAAAGAAATATGAAAGAAACTTCTATTTACGAAAGGAAACATAAATACTATGTACATTACTGTACATAACTACGTAATGTATGTACTGTACATAGCTTACCATTGGCTATGGGGGAGCTACCCACGATGCTTTGACCCTCAATCATCACAGAGTTCTATCCATACACCACAAACCCAAAAGAAAGTGACTCCTGGCCACCAACAGAAGTGAAACAAGAGACGAAAAAAAAAAAAAAAGGAAAAGGCAGCCATCACTCCACCAGCACAAACAAAAGACATGCCGGAGAACCCCCCCAAACCCGCATAACAAAAAAACACCCCCCAAAAAATCGCCCACCCCCACTACTCACATGCCCCGTGCACCCCAGGAAGAAGACGAAAAGACGTCAAAGGCAATCGTCCCCAGATCTACACCCCACCAAATGTCTGTCAACAAAACACTGCTGAAGGTAAAAGTGACAAAACAACCACGATGGTCTGAAAATGACTCACATGTTTGGTTCATTTGAATGGTTTAATGTTTAATGTTCAGTCAGTGAAGACAGATTTCCCCACTGAGACCAATAAATTAAATGTAAAATCTACATTTTCTTTGACTTTTAACACATATTTCATACACATTTGTTAGACTTTTATAATTTTTAAAAGGTTTAAGGGGTAGAATTGGGGGGCTTTGAAATGAATCAGGTCTTTTACATGTAAAATGCGACTCTAAATTCACAATATGAAACCACTTGTGGAATTATTTAATTTTGTAAGTAGAGGCACCACAGTATTCTTATGGATAATGAAGCATAAGAAGGAACCTAACAGATGACAAACAGATTGGATGGTAGATAATTGTTTTAGTGAACAGGTGTCAAACTCCAGTCCTCGAGGGCCGGTGTCCTGCATGTTTTAGATATCTCCCTCTTCCATGGGATTCAGTTTAACCCTTTAAATCCTGAGAACTAACAAAATAATTGGTAACATGAGCAAAGTTAGACACAAATGGCAGAAAATCAAAGAAAAATTAAAAAAAAAAATTAAAAGAACCAAAATGTAGAAAAATAAACAAAACAACAAATAAAAACTAATAAATATTTACAAAATGACAAATAATGTGGAAAATTTTGGGGGGAAAAAATACTAAAGAAAAAAACTAGTACTGACATTTGGTCACAGCAATTTAAAAAAAAAAAAATGATGAAATAAAATAATAAAAACCTCTTGCTTTTTGGCACCTTTTCCATGCACAAAATAAAGTAAAACTGTTGATTTTTTTCTGAATATTTAAACTAAATCATCCATTCAGAATGAATCAGCGCTGACACTTAAAGAGTTAATAATCAGTTCCTCATCAGACTGATAATGATGTAATGGCCTCCAGGTGTAATGGAAGAGGGAAACATCGAAAACATGCAGGACCCCGGCCCTTGAGGACCGCAGTTTGACACCCCTGTTTTAGTGTATTTTACAGCTGATTTAAGACATGAGTCAAAACTGATCAATGAACATAAGACACGGAATCAGAAAGCGAATACAAGAGGAAGGTTAAACCTCAATAAGTAATTGTGGGACCCAGACACTATTACTACTGTAACCTCACTGATGTGACCTTACCGTGACATGATTCAGAATGACTTCCTGTAACTTACAATGTTGTATAACATTAATATTGTGTGTTAACAACAGAAAGTGTCAAATAAAAACCAGTGAGTTGAATTTTCATGATGGTGACAGAGCACCAACAACAGCAACAGAAAGACATACTTTCATTTCCTCTTCTAAAACCGTTAACAGTGGATAAACCAGACTTACAGGATAGATACAAAGAGAACTATCCGACAAATGGAGAAGTATGCAAAGTGAATGGAGAGTGAGGTTTCTGCTACTGAGACTGTGAGTGCCCCAAGACCTTGGAAGCTCTGGAGGCCTTCATCAGCGTATGACCTTAATCTGCACAGAACAAAGCAAATGTAAATGATGCGAGGAAGAGAAAGAGGGTTGGAGGGGGTGAGGGAGGGGTGGCAATGAATTCAGAGAAAGAGATGGAAATGGGGAATGTAACACAACTGACAGAGAGAGAGAGAGAGAGAGAGAGAGAGAGAGAGAAGTTGAAAAAAAGAATTGAAAAAAAAAAACACAGCAATGGAGGTTATCAGAGAACAGGGTAGTGAGATGTAAAGTCAAGGTCATTTGAAAAAATGCAGGTCATGTAGTGAATCTATCAAAGTAAAAATAAAGGAAAGAAAAGTCAGTATAAATAGTACTACTGTTGTTTTCTCAAAGTGGTATTTCATATTTCATATTTAACGTGGTGCTATTGTTGTTGATTTTGCAGTTAAACTTCCAAGGGTCGACAAATAGACTGGAAGTAGTCGCTCAAAAATGTTAAACAAACCACCTAAACCTGTCCTAAATGTCCTAAATATTCTCACACTTCCCAAGATAAAAGCCTTAGAGCAGGTACAATCACTCATTTGTTCAAAATACAAATAACAAACAGCTGATTTGAACCTTTATACTTCATAATTATCCACAGAGGAACCATATTCCAACAAAAACATCCAAAACAAACAAACAAAAAAAGTCCATATGTAGTCCAAAACACATCAAAATATCAATAAATATCCACAAATGTTTTATCTATTGCATCATTTAACAGGATCCGCCTCCAATAGCCCAGTTTTCATCTGAATATTTTCATTTCTAATATAATCAAACACCAACTGCATGTTATTAAAATGGTTCAAGAACAACATTCAATTGACTTTATTAAGAAATTTAAGTGAAATTGAGTGGAAGTTTAAAGGGTTAAAGGGTTAATAACATCCTTGATTCTACTGAGGGGATTTTTGGATTTTCTCTTGATGAAAAAATGAATCACTAAGCAGATTTATTAGAGAATATAACTGGGTTATTGTGCTTTTTTTTTTTTTTGAATGAATGTGGATTTCCTGACACTACTGTGAGCCTAACTAAACTGCACCGCCCTACGTTGACCCTGTTACTGTAAAGGACAGTGTCTGGGGCTTTTTCTTTCTTAAAATATATTCCCAGCTCTTCCACATCTGCATTATCTCTTTGCAGTTGCAGCTGCTTCCTATGTGAAACAGTTATCCCAGATTATCACAAATTTGGGATGAAGCCAACCTATTACCCACACATTGGAAAACAGTCCAAAAAAAAAAGGGTGGTTAGCGTAATTCAACCAAATTATATCACTTCCTGAACCTTTTGCATGGGGGGGGGGGTATCGTGATGTGTATATTTCTCAGCAAAGTCAAAGTTAACCCTTTAACTCCCGATATTTTAACAGTTCCAGTCAAAAATGAATAAAACAAGTAAGAAAATGGACAATAAGAGCCAAAAATTTAGAATAAACAAACAAAAATAATAAGTAACATGAACAAAATAAAACATGAATGGCAAAAAAGGGAAGAAAAATGATAAAATACATTACTAAATGTACAAATATGAAAACAAAATAAGGAACAAAATTAACAAAAACAAATATTATATATATGTATAAAATAAATATGTACAAAATAATAACTTAACTTAGCTCAAATAAAGTAAATAAATAAATAAATAATATTGTAATTTGGTTCCAGTAGTTTTAGTTTTGGCTTTTTCTTTTTTCTAAATCAGTTGCTTTTTGACACCTGTTTATTTCCTTATATCAGATCTATGAATAAAACCGTTTTTTTTTTCCTGAATATTCAAACTAAACCATCCTTTCAGAACGCGTCATCGTTGACGTATCAGGCATTAAAGCAAGGGTGTCAAACTCATTTTCATTCACGGGCCACATTTAGCCTAATATGATATAAAGTGGACCACACCAGTCAAATAATATACGATAAAAATGTCTAAAATAATGTCAAAGCCAAAAATGTCTGTGTGTTTTTGAGTGAAAAAGCTCAATTCTCCAATAAAAATGTTTATATCTACAAACTCTATGTGAATATGATACGAACAAATGTGAACAACCGGTAAATTCTTAAGAAAAATTAGTGCAATGTTGAGGATATTATGCTTTTCAGTAAGTTAGATTATTGCATTGGTGTCTTCACTGGTCTAAACAAAAAAATCAATTAGGCAGCTACAGCTGATCCAAAACGCAGCTGCCAGAGTCCTGACCAGTACCAGGAAACTGGACCACATCACACCCGTCCTCAAATCCTTACATTGTCTTCCTGTGGGTCAAAGGATAGAATTCAAAATCTTACTCCTGGTCTATAAAGAACTAAACGGCCTTGGACCCAAATACATCCTAGACCTACTGGTTCCCTATGAAGCATCCAGAGATCTGAGGTCATAGGTCATAGGTCATCAGGAACAGGTTTACTGTGTGTTCCAAAGATAAGAACAAAACAAAGTGAGGCATCATTCAGTTACTCTGCTCCTCAACTGTGGAACAAACTACCTGAATACCTGAGGTCTGAAAACAACTGTCACTTCATTTAAATCAGGCCTGAAAACATTATTGTTCACTGGAGCTTTTACTTAGATTATTATTTGCTTTAAAATGTTTTTATGTCTTGATTTTAATTGTCTTTTAATGCATCTTTATCATTTTTATTTTCTTCTGTTTCTGTGTTTTGTGTAAAGCACCTTGAATTGTCCTGTACATGAAATGTGCTATACAAATAAATTTGCCTTGTCTTTAGTTTGTCATTTATACATGTGCATCATAATATAGACCATAGTAGATCTATAAATACACACATTTAGTAACAGGTTGAATATTGGTAAAATTCCACAAATATTTCAGGTTATTCACATTTTTTTTTGTAAAAATGAAAGAAACAAAGAAACAAAGAAAGAAAGGAAGGAAGATTGCATGAATGAAAGAAAGACAGAATGAATGAAAGAATGAAAGAAAGAAAGAAAGAATGAAACAATGAATGAAAGAAAGACAGAAAGAAAGACAGAAGGAAAGAAAGAAAGAATGAATGCATGAATGAAAGAAAGAAAGACAGAAAGAAAGAAAGAATGAATGAAACAATGAATGAAAGAAAGACAGAAAGAAAGACAGAAGGAAAGAAAGAAAGAATGAAAGAAAAAAAACAGAAAGACAGAAAGAAAGAATGAAAGAAAGAAAGACAGAAAGAAAGAAAGATTGAATGAAAGAAAGAAAGAATGAATGAAACAATGAATGAAAGAAAGAAAGAAAGAAAGATTGAATGAAAGAAAGAAAGAATGAATGAAAGAAAGACAGAAAGAAAGACAGAAGGAAAGAAAGAAAGAATGAAAGAAAAAAAACAGAAAGACAGAAAGACAGAAAGAAAGAAAGAAAGACAGAAGTTAGAATACAAATAACAGGAAAACAATGACGTCCATGTGGTAAAAGCATCAGA
Organism: Siphamia tubifer; assembly: GCA_020466265.1. NCBI lineage: Eukaryota > Metazoa > Chordata > Actinopteri > Kurtiformes > Apogonidae > Siphamia > Siphamia tubifer. The sequence goes on from CM035789.1 coordinate 29,014,565, forward strand.
ACGGTTCCTCTTTATATATAATGTATTGTTTTCTACTGAGCAGCTTCTACACTTCTACAGCACTGACATAAATGACATAATGACTTGACATAAATTAAAACATTACATCAAAAACAGCTTCAGTGGCAACAACTTACAGCTTCCGGAAGCTTTTTCAGCAGGTGATTAAAATATGTTTGATTTAATGTGGACTAACAGCTGTTGTCATTTCCTTTGTTTTCTGAACCTATTTTATTAGTTCTATGAAGTTTATTGCTGTTAAAACATCCTTTGATTAATAAAGCTACACTTTTGTGGAGGTCAGTGTTTTCAGTCTTGGCATCGGCTGCAGCTCAGTTGGTAAAGTATTTTATTGACATTTTGGAAATTATGTAGAATCACTTATTATTTGTTTGTATTTTATTTGTCTGTTTTATTTGTTTATGTATTTGTGCATGCAAATTTGTGACAATTTTGTTTTCCTCCAATTTAATTTCAGATTTTTACCTCTATTTTAAGCCTTTTATAAACTTGTATTTTATTTCTTGTAAATCTTTTGTCAACGTTAAACACTTTGAGCTACAACCATTGTATGAAAGGTGATATACAAATAATATGAGTTTGTCTGTCTGTCTATTAGTTAACAAGATAACTCAAAAAGTTAGGGACAGATTTGGATTCATCACAGTAATAGTCAACAGCTAAAACATATCAGTTGTAATATTTCAGGGTTCAGACAAGATAGATTTCAGTCACATCGTCTCACCTTCAGACATTAGATGAGTCAACACCATCATGTCACGTTTCGACATATGACGACATATCAATCTCTACTGTCTTTGACACTGGGTGTTTATAATGATCTTTTACAGTTAAATACGACTGTGCTTTTGTGAAGTTTAGTACCTCCGCCAAAGAACGGTGGGGGCACGTGCTTGTTTCATTCGGTAGATGGGGGATGGGGCGAACTGCTGCTCACAGAAGTCAAATCTATCACTCATTTATATTTATATCCTGAAGCTTTACAAACTTTCATTCAAGGTAGCAGAACACGCCACAGTTAAACAGTTAAACACTGTATTGTTAACATTCAGGCACCATCCACACAGCAATGCAACAAGGTTTTTGTTTGGTACCAGATAAAAAAGATATCGTGTCCACACTGGGAATGGATCTGTAATGTATCATATAAACCAGGGGTGTCAAACTGCGGTCCTCGAGGGCTGGTGTTCCTGCATGTTTTAGATGTTTCCCTCTTCCATTACACCTGGAGGCCATTACAGTCTGATGAGGAGCTGATTATTAACTCTTTAAGTGTCAGCACTGATTCATTCTGAATGGATGATTTAGTTTAAATATTCAGAAAAATTCAACCATTTTCCTTTTAGTTTTGTGCATGGACAAGGTGCCTTTTATTTATTTTATTTAAACATTTTTTAAAGGTAAAATTAAAATTGCTGGGACCAAATTTCAATAGTAGTTTTCTTTCCACATTATTTGTCATTTTGTAAATATTTCTTAGTTAAAATGTTGCTCATTTTGTTTATTTTTCTACTTTTAAAAAAAAAATGTTTATTGTAGTATTTTTCTTTGATTTTCTACCATTTGTGTCTAACTTTGCTCATGTTACCAATTATTTTGTTAGTTCTCAGGAGTTAAAGGATTAAACTCAATCACATGTTAGAGGAAAATATCTAAAACATGCAGCATACCGGCCCTCGAGGACTGGAGTTTGACACCTGTGATATAAACGCATGCTGAAAACCATGCAACACACATGCGACACCACTAGGTTTAACATCAGTATATTTTCCTTCAATAACACCAGTAAACATAGCAGTGACTGCAGCTCTGCTACTACCACTACTCTGGTGTCCACCATGACGGTCGCTCTCTTGACTTGTTTACAAATTAATATTGTGCGCAGCTGCTATTTGTTCTGATCATGTGGTTGTTATGTAGATGATAAGCATTTCTACAGTGGCCCGGGAAGGCTCACAGCTAAAAAAAAAAGCCACAACACAAATGCAAACTCCACAGCACACCAGAAAACCACAATGGAAGTGACGGTATTTTCCGACAGACCATCGGAAGCAGAATGACCAAAATCGCCGTTAAACACTAGAAAGTCAGCAGCAAACTTGACATTTATAGAATGTTAAAACCATATAAATACTTTTACTTATTTTTCCAACCTTTTCACTTCTACATTTCTTTTAAATTTTACAAGAAAGGACTGCTTAACTATGCTTCCGAAAGTCCATCGTAAAAATATGGTCACTTCCGTTGCAGTTTCCTGTGTTGGGTTGTAGCTTTTTGGTGTGTTGTGGTTTTTGTTTTTGTTGTGAGCCTTCCCGTGCACTGTACATTTCACTCCGTTTAATCCGTACAGACAGCAACCCAACAACAATATTGTCCGATCTTTCCATTCTGGAACCCGTTCTCAAAAGATATCATTTTGAGGAACCCCAGACTCTATTGCTGTGTGGACACGAGGCCCAAATGATAACAAATCGTATCTGATTTACTCAAAAATGTTGCTGTGTGGACGGAGTCTCATTCACACTAACTCATTCATTTTAGAGGTAAATGAATCAGGGTGTGGGGGGTTAACTGCCTTGGTGGAAGTCTGCACTCTGAATGTTTTTCTAGTTTGTTGATGTGAACAGATATTAGTTGTTAGCTGCCATCATGAATGCAAACAACCAAGGCAATCAGGTTGCAAAATAGAGTTTGTTAATATCAACAAATGACCAACTCCCAACACATAATATAGAGACACAAAGTTGATGCAGACACACTAGAATAAACCAGTCTTACATTTCTTGTTCACTGGGGAGTCAGACTTCGCGTACAAATATTGTGAACAAATATCTGATTAATTTTCCAATTTTAGTAACTTATCAGTAAGTTAGCATGTAGCTTTAGCTCACCTGTGGCCTTTCCTCTACTGCTGTTCTGCTCATTTGTCCAAACATAATCACCTCCAGCTCCAAAGAGACAGAATGTCTTCACAACAGTAATTCTTAAACCAGTAAGAGACATACCAACAGCTCTGCCCACTTAACAGAGCAGTATTTGATGTAACCTTTAAAGTGGGTGTAATTATGGCAATGGTACAAACATCATGTACATTAGTATCTTTGTCAGCTCTTTATTGGACAAGTGGTTATTTTTGGTCATTTCCACACACATTACAAGACAGCGATAGCAATAGTTACAGGGAAGTAACAATATTTTCAGAGGTATTAGTAATTTTGGAATTCAACAGCCTTATAATCACATTGTTGTGCATATGATGGTTTGATGGGAAGCACAGTATCATGCTGCAGTCATCTTTGTTTTTTGGGTTTTCTTTTTTGTTTGTTGAGCTATTTATTTAAAGAGCAGGACCTTAAACAGTAATCTATGTAAAACAAAATTGTCTTTATTTATGTGTGTTTTCTACTGATAAAGTCACATCTTAAATAAATCATTAAAACCTGTTTTGATCAATTATCAATGATCAAAAGCAAAAATCTACATGATCAGTAAATTAAAAAAATACATCATTTACAGTGAAAAATGGATAATATAGTAAACTATGATAAATCAATTAACCTCCTGAAACAGAAATTAATTTTTGTCCTCTGTAGGGGAATAAAAGTTTGACAGTTTTACTTAAAAAATGCAAATACATTGCAAAGGACATTCCATTAAAAATTAACGAATAGGAAAAATATGTCAAAGTGTTGGTTTCATGTGACATCACATTGCTATATAGTCAGTGTGCAATTTTCAGATGGAGTACAGGAAGTGAAGCCAAGTGAGTTTTCCGTTGGGAAAATGCCTGTGCTTTGTGTAGTTTACGGCTGCACCAATCGTTCTAACCAAGAGAAAGAAAATCAATGTTTTTAGAGTACCAAAGATTAGCATTCACACATGTGAGGAATGGAAAAAGCTCACAGAAAAAAAGCCGTAAACAGTCGATTGTAAATCTGCGTTTGCGGTCGGGAGGACAGAGCCTGCTAATGCTAATGCTAATGCTTGTGTCTGTAGCCCTCACATTGTGTATGTGCTATTACTCATTAGGTTGTGGTAAAATGTCCATTTACTAGTGTTGCGCGGGCTACCCACTGGCCAGCGGATATCCGCGGGTGACCCGCGAGTCGGGCGGGCTGAGTCGCAGTATTAATACATATTGCGGATGCGGGTGGGGCGGGTCAGGGACGATCAATACCCGCTGAGGTGTGTGTGTGTGTGTGTGTGTGTGTGTGTGTGTGCTCGGCTCGCGCATGTGCAAGCCCGTCAGTTCCTGTTTTGAATGCTTTTTTATCCCAACTTTTTGTTATTTGTTATTAGCGCCAAATCTCCATGAACACTCAGAAATAAGAGTGAAAATGGCGGACTTGATCAGGAAGAAGATTAAAACAGGCGATGCGAAGGTTGTACGGAAACGTTGTATGTGTTCGCTTTATAGAGTGATGATGTGGGTGGAGTCTATTTTATGTGCTGGAGTGCATATTGAGACATTAGAAAGGAGGCAAAAATTATGCTTCATGACTTTTAACATTAGAAGCGCAAGGTAAAGATGCCGCGAATGTACTATGTGAGTTTAGAGCCAAATTTAAGCTTGCGGGTTGATAGCTGGCGGGTTGGGTTTATCGATACGTGACATCATGCGGATTGGGCGGGGCGGGCCTAGCCACGTCTTGGGTTTGGGCGGGGCGGATTTCTGTAAAACCCCCTAACCGCGCAACACTACCATTTACACTATTCTAATATAGTTTCATCATCATCCTATGGCATCCAAGGCAGAGATGTTCGCAACAATCATACAGTTCGATCTCTCATGACCTGGTTCAGTTCAGTCATTTCGATGCCCGAGTCCCTAGATAGCATTTGTGGGTAAGTCATCTTTCGATTGTGAATTGGGAGCTTTTGGTTCCAAAGCAGTGAGGAGGTTATAAGTTGGTTCTCTGCTCTTTGACAGAGAATATGGTTTATCTAGACACATCAATGTTTGTTGACATTAGTTGCTACTGCTAGCACCTAGCAGCGACTAATGTGAACAAACCTGCAATACATCTTGACATCGCAACTTTACAAATAAAACACTCACCCTGTGGAAGACCAAACGATAATTATCACTGAGCCTTTTAGTACCAAGGTTGTGGACCCACCCACCGACAAAAAAGTTCTAACCCTCCAAACTTTTATACTCTTTCATTTACTGCTGGTGTAGTTAGTAATAATCACAGCCTCGATTGTTGGCAAATCAGATTCAGCTTTATTGTCATTATGCATGTCCTCAGATAATCAAAACGAAATTGCAGTTTGACCAACCCCTCCCAGGTTGATCGGGTCATACAGCCATGTGTGGCGTTACCTAAATCTTTGGGTTTTATCAAAAACTCATTAATTTTTATAAGATAGGGGTCACATCCAATACATTTTTTAATTAACTGTATGTATCTCTGTTTCCACACTGGATCTAAATCTGTATAATAAGCACAATCTCTTCAATGGTTTCTTCCATAGCAACATAGTACATGGTTACTTCCTGCCCTCCAGCTGAAGTCGCAACGTCATCATAGTCACATGACTGAAACCTACTTATTGCATTATGCAGTTTCCAATTAGGAGAACTGTTTAATATTTTCTTTTAAAAAAAGCTAAAAAACCTTCACTTTGCTGGGTCTCATGTGGATAAGAAAGGTTAAATAGATAGAAATCTTAATTTGAGAAGTGACACAAAAATAGCACTGGGTCTTTCTGGGTTAATATATCAACATGATACAGTAGTGAATTTTCAAGGGAGCCCATGTCGTAATTAGAGCAGCCCTCTGTAGTGACTTCTACTCATGCAGAACACTAACGCAGATGCACTTTCATCAACTGGAAGTAATTGACATGTTCATTCATTGGCTGATAGATTTAAAAAGGCAATGTAAAAGCAGCTGATACCACCCACCTGACTGAGCACTGGATCACTACTACAGGTACAACGCTCTTATACTGACAGATGCATTTGGAACACAAGAGTCGTGAGATTTAAGCCTGTGCCAGATTAGCTACAATCCAAATTCATCACCTTACAGACAAAGTTTGCTTCTTGCCAAAGTCTTTCTAAAATCTTGTACATTCCTCTAAAGCGCTGCTGCTGCAAACAACAAACTCTATCATAACATACCACCGCACCATCTGTGGAGAATTACTCTGTACCTGCAAATCTCATAGAAAGTTTTCAGCACCAGATTTATCCTGGTTGTCATCATTGCCAAAAAACACACACACACACACACATACACACACATACATACTGGTTTCCATGTCTCATGGGGACCAAGTTTGTAACCATCACTTGTAGGTAAAGTGTCCATTGGATGGTTATCGTAAATGCATGTTCTTTTTTTCTAAAATAAATACATTTTAAAAATTATATAAATCATACTTCTTCAAACCTCGGAAATATACGTCACTTTGCAACTTTTTGCCTCATGCTTTATGGGGACTTCAAGAAAAAATCTGTTATAAGGCTACATCATTTGCACAAAAGTGCATACTTCACACAGATTTATATTTTACTAGCGAGGGCCTACATTTAAACGTAACCCCTTAACACCAGAATTTAAATGTAAGTTAAAAATAAAAAATAAAGGGAATGCACACACTCTCTCACACACACATTTCCATGCCTCATGAGGACCAAGTTTGTAATCATCACTTGTAGTTAAAATAGCCATTGTGTAGTGAGTGTAATCAGCCCCCCCCCCCCCCCCCCCCCCCCCCCCAAAAAAAAAGAAAAATATAAAATAGAGATGGACAGACAGATGGGGACCTCCAAAAAAAAAAACAAGTTTGTGTGTTTATAGGGGACATCATTTACATAAATGTGTGTACTTCACACATATTTATATTTCACTAGTGGGTACCTGCTATTTCACCCTCGTGGGGACCTGAATTTTGGTCCCTATGGCGTGACTGTGTAAACATATCAATGTCCCCATAAAGATTGTAATACAAGCTCACACACACACACACACACACACACACACACACACACACACACACACCACAGGACAACAAGTTTGAAGGTGGCAGTGGAGAAGTGATTACTGGTAATGTACAAGAAACTGTGTCCAGCAGTGACTACAGTGCATTACAAAGGGTGTAAATGAACAGCTTCTGGCAGTGTCGCTCTGAAATATATTTAAGGTGCCTTTCAGATTCTGGTGAAGTAATAGCAAAGAGGAAAATTTGGCATCAGACGACTGAATTGACTCTGATTGAAGCCAGGGAGCACATAAAAATTTCCACTGCTGTCCAAGAGTCCTGCCGTGTTTGTGTGTTATGTGGAGGATCATTTACAGGTAATGTTTGTCAAGTGCGTACCTGTAAGTCTGAGTTGAGGGCAAATTTGAGAAGGAAAAAAATGACAGGGGTTAAAAAGTGAAATGAAAACATGTCTGACAGTTGGACAGTGTGAGGACGAAAGGCGGTGGAAGACACCACATCCACACGCCAGGACTCACACCAGGACCCACTGAAACCTCTACTTCTCCACCAGCTTCTTTAGGTTTCTGTGACAAGAGGGCTATTTAGTTTTGGCTGTACTGTGCCGTTAAATTCATGACTGATTTTTTTTCTCCTGTACTGCTGCTTTGAAAACACAGACCCAGTTTTTATATGTTTTATTTACACTGTAAAAATCTACATCTTACCTTTTTTCATTTCTAGTTAAAATAAGAAATAATCACAGAAAGAGTAACTTTTTACTGAGATGTAAGAACTGATTTTTAGACAATAGATGTTATTCCAAGAAGTTCTGGCAGATTTTTTTTTTTTTTTTTGCTTAATTAAAAACTTATTTTTTTTTTGCTTAATTTAAATTGAAAAATCTGCCAATGGAACAAGTTAAAAATATCTCTATAATATTTCTTGAAATAAGATTTTCCAGATCTATTGCAAAAAAAAAAAAATCTTTATATCTCACTGAAAAGTTACCCTTTAAATAATTCTGTCTTATTTTAAGTATAATTAGATAGTTTAACAAGAAATGAAAAAAAATACACTTGGTCAGATTTAGATCTTTGAAGTGTATGTGTTAAAAACATTAATTATTTAAATGACAAGGGGAGTTTCCTGTCTCTATCTCACAGGTGTTCCACCCTATTGGAGAACAAATTAGAATCAGCATTTTTTTTTTTACATAGTGGATGAATGTGTAATTGCAGGAAATGCACTAGTAACAAGCATAGTATGTGTCATAAACACTGACTGATGTGACGAGTGGCAGATATTCTGTACATTTTTAGATTATGTGGTAAAGGCAAGATGGTAGCTGTTTAACTTTTTGTTGGGCAAGTGACTATTTGTGGTTATTTCCGCATATATTATGAGACAGTGAAAGTAACAGTTAGAGTGAGTCAACAATCTGAGGTCCAATGTGGTCTTCAGGGTCTGTAAGGTCCACCTCTGTATGAACAGTGAGTAGACCTGCTTTGTTAGGTACCATGAAGTAATGGTACTAATGTAAG
>CM035789.1:29025562-29098062 GCA_020466265.1 Siphamia tubifer
TCTCTGTCAAAGCCATTAGTTTCCATCAAATCTTGCTAAATAAATTATTGGATTCACTCCTGGTGCTCCATTTTTTCCCCCCCTTTGCATCCAAACATGCATAGTTGATCAATTGGACTGAATGCAGGGTAATAAACTTGCAGTGTGAATCGAAAGCAAAGTTGATTTCTGAACTGTACAGTAAAGGATCCAACATGTGGATTCACCTGCAGAAAACAATGGTTAAGACACAGTAACATTAAAGTAGGAGATATGAACATTAGGCAGCGTCCTGTTTATCTGTTCTTGCTCACTCCCGCCAATATAGTCAGGGAATGAGGTTACTAACATCTGGTGCAGGCGCGTTATGTGCACCGGGGGTACACTTAAACAGAATCAAATCTTCGGCTGCAGGCTATATACTATGTCACGGACGTAATTAATCCTCAGATTGCACTGGGGGTTGCTTCATAAATGAAACTAAGAAAAATCTGAGCAGCTGCAAGACAGATGAAGAATAAGACCTGACTGAAAACAGGGTGAATTCCTACTGATGATATCCCTTTGATATAGAGTACCACAGTGCATCTATACATTCTCCATATAAGGCAGTGTTGTGGTTGTTGTGCCCTACTTGTCTGGTTGTTTCCAAGCAGACTGACAGATGTTGCAGAAGTAGCTATGAAAATCATTAAAATGCAAAGAAACAGGATGTAAGGTAAGGCAAATTTATTTGTGCAGCACATTTTATGTACAGGACAATTCAAAGTGCTTTATATAAAACATATAAGGAAATTAAAATGCATTAAAAGACAATTAAAATAAGAGACATAACAACATTTAAAAGACAATTAAGAATCTCAGTAACAGCTCCAAGGAACAGTCATGTTTTCAGGCCTGATTTAAATGAACTTTAAATGAACAGGTAGTTTGTTCCACAGTTGAGAAGCAGAACAACTCAATGATGCTTCACTTTGTTTGGTTCTGACTTTGGGAACACACAGTAAACTTATTGCTGATGACCTATGACCTCAGGGCTCTGGATACCAGAGATGTTCACAAGTCAATTTTTCCAAGTTAAGTCTCAAATGGTTAAAATTAATGTTTTCACATTAGACACTATTTAAGATAATACTGCATTACTGTATGGTTTTGGATTAAGTGTGTATGGTGAAAGCATGTAGGCCACTGTACTATATACTCTATTATTGCACACTACACCATCAAAATTGATCATAACCATGTATTGTGCAATGTGAAAAAACATCCCAAAGGCTTTGTTTAGGGTCTAAGCTTTCAAAAGGCTTTGATACGAGCTGTAAAACATTAAAATAAGGGAAACTATTTCTGCCTGCGATTTTCCCATAAATGCTGGGCAACACAGTGGCAAAACTGAAATAAATTAAAAAAAGAAATAATTCCATGACAATGAACTCACGAGTCATAACACCTAAGTCTGAGTCAAGTCTCAAGTCTTTGTTTGTGCGACTCGAGTCCCCAGGTCTGTTGGATGCTTCATAGGGAACCAGCAGGTCTAGGATGTTTTTGGGTCCAAGTCCGTTTAGTGCTTTATAGACCAGGAGTAACATTTTAAAATCTATCCTTTGACCCACAGGAAGACAATGTAATGATTTGAGGACTGGTGTGATGTGGTCCAGTTTTGTGGTATTGGTCAGGACTCTTGGCAGTAGTATTTTGGATCAGCTGTGGCTGTCTGAATGATTTTTTGGCTTAGACAAACAGTGACTGAATAATGTTTCACTGAACACATAATTCAAAGGAAGAAAATGAATCTACTGAGGAAATGATTTTATTATTGCCATTAATGGTAAGGCAGCTGATGAGGTTTTCTCTCAACTGTTTGATGCACAGTAGGTAATTATGAGTCACTAGCGCAGAGTCAGCATGTGAGTATGTGTATCTGAGGGATTAAATGTGCTATGGAAGAATTGTGTTAGTGATAGCCAAGCGTTATGTAAGCTCAACAGGACGTTTCTTATACATGCGCCGGTGTTTAGGGCCTTTTCCCTTTTGTTTTAGTGAGCTCGAGAGCTGCCCACAGGTCCTTCCCATTTTGTTTGTGCATCTCCAGTGACTGTCTGAGGGCTTTGTGTACAAGGTCTGGGGGAACCAGGCCGAAGCGCAGGAGAGCGTCCACCAGCTGAGTGCGGGCGTTGCCAATGAACGCATGCGCCAGGAAATACGGCAGTCCAGTGGTCCCTCTGATGGAGTACAGCGGGACTCGGACCATTCCCAGAACCTGAAGAGAGAGAGTCAGATGATGAGGAACGAAGCATGAGATCAGGAAAATGGCTGCAATAAATCACCCTAGAGAGAACACCCCCTCCCCCATATACACACAAACACACACACACACTGATCTGACTGCTCTTGCCACTTTAATTTATTCCCTTAATGCATTTTGCATGTCACTTTAACTCAATAACATTACGTTTATTTAACTTTTGCACCTTTACCGTCTATTTATTGTCTCCTCAACATAGGTGGGTAAAAGTTAAAGTCCTGCCATGTTACTGATTCTACCTGTTCATGCACAAAATTAGAAAAAAAACTGACATTGCGACTTTTTTTTAACCCTGCGATATATATTGCGATATGAAAAAAAATCCTCGGGTGTAAATGACAGCTGTATGGTGCTGACACAAACGGTCAAATAAATTAGTGGTCGACAAACAACATAAGTGTCAGTATTATCCTTCTTGTAGCCAAAATAAATAAATAAATAAAATCAATAATTTAAAAAAAATTATTAAAAAATACAATAAAATTAAAGATGTATATATATATATATATATATATATATATAAATCTCACCCAACATTGGTTGGGAGAGATTATTGTAATCAGTGTGTGTGTGTGTGTGTGTATATGTGTCCGCAGAGACATATCATGCTATAACTCAATAAGTGTTTGAGATATCAGTAAAGGTCAAAGGTCAAGGTTGTACTCAGCAGAAAGGTCAAAATCACATTATTAGCTTGAATTCAAGAACAGGTTGTCATATAAACTTGAGATTGGCAATTAACAGCTAGAATGCCAAAGGTCTGCAATGCTGTAAATGGAGGATTCTTTGATGAAAGCAAAGTTTGATGTAAAATCTTATTTCAAATACAAATCATTATTTCTAACCTTGTCAATGTATTGACTCTATTTTCTATTCATTTCACAACTTATGGTGGTGAATAAGTGTGACTTTTCATGGAAAACACAAAATTGTTTGGGTGACCCCAAACTTTTGATCGGTAGTGTACACACAAGCAGAGCAGGGGTAGAATAATAGATAGATAGATAGATAGATAACATAAATGTTTATGTTAATATTCCATTTGTTCATTTTGCAGGCCTTACAGTTTGTGCAATAAAACATTTCTGTATGTTATTTACATATGTGTAATTTTGTACATATTAGAAGTTATTTTATGCTACTTTTTACTCTTATCTCATTTACATTTTATCCTTTAATCGCCTCATGTGACAAAAACCAAGACCATACCATAACCATACCATATTTCATTCCATCATGTATCATTGATAGAATGACAATAAAGCTGACTTGGACACACACGTACACATTACCTCCTGTCCATGATCTGCAGCCTTGGATACTGCAGCTCTCTCCGCCTCTAAAATCTGCTCCTCCTCCAGCTTCTTCACATAGAAGTGAGCGATGAGAGGAGAAGGAACAGGGGTCTGGGCATAGCAGGAGCTCACATGATCCTCCACTGATATGGGAACATCCATACCCAGCTCCTCCAGCACCTCCCTGCAAAGTCCTTCCTCTAGGGTCTCCTTAGAGGGGTTAACAAGCCTGAGGAGGGTGTATTGGGGTGTGGGCAAAAGGGGGGCAAAGGTCAGAATCAGATATGAAAATAAACATTGTCAGTAGAAATGCCCCACGGAGACTCCCTCCAAAGTCCAAGACTAGAACCATTCTTGCCTCAAGTCACTGGATGAAAGACAACTGTGTTTTTAGGATATTGATAATAGGGCTGCACAATAAATCGCAAATATGTTGTTATCACAATAACACAGGGTGCACTATTCTTATCACAGAGATGTTTAATAATTTATTTTTATTTTTTTAACCACCCCCCCCCCAAAAAAAAAAAAAAAAAAAAAAGGGGGAGAGGGATATTGTTTGTGAATCAGTTTGTCTGTTTGCGCTCTAGTGACCACATTTCTGGAGCAAAATGGCTGTAAATATGATGAGAACTTTTGTCCACTTCACCTGCAGTATGGGATCTAGTTTCTAGGTCAAAGGTCAATAAAAATATTAAAAAATGCTCAGTGTCCAGTACTTGAACAGTTTTAATGCGATTGATTTTAAACTTCTTGGGTATACATAGATGTGATACAGGGTTCATAATGCTGAATATTAGATTATAAAGACTAAACGCCCAAGTTCAATGTTGACCAAATATTGACCATGTTTTTTTTATGTTCGCAACATATCGAGTAGTACCTCATATTGACTAAATAAATGAATAAATAATTGAATGAATTACCTCATTTACACCATATTGAAGCTAATGAAGAATGCTTTTTTGATCCATGCTTGTTTTATTGATATGATGTTATCATGACATTTTGATTTGGGCAAGGTGGGTGCATTAGGGTCTCACAGTCAACATACTTGAAAGAGAACCTTGAAATACACACATTCCAGGGGGGTAAATATCTGCCAGTCCAACAATAGAGATCAGCAGAGGGACAGGTGCATTCTGGGAGCTTTTTGTTTTTTAACCATTAATTGTGGAAAACAAAAGCAGGAGCAGTTTTTTCATCACTGATTTTGCTTCATTACGTGTGAGGGCATGGACGGCATGTTCCCGGGGCCGGTTTGTCTGGGTTTGGTTTGGTTCTCTCTCCGGCCGGCGTCAGGTCAAACTGAGCGCGTTGAGACAAGGCCCCGGATGCCCTCCTACCCCCACTTCATGATTTGAAATCAGAAATCGAATGGCCACCACTGGTGATACGCTTCATAAGTAATCATAATGAAACTATCATCACTTAGGCGGTATGGTTCACTGTTGTTTTCATTAGCGATGTTAATTTTGGCTTTTAATGAATTTATGTGATTCTTTATGAAGCGTATGTTGGATTCTGTTACTTCCGTCCCGATTCCGTATATGATCTAGTGCCAACTGAATAAATAGCAGCTGTAAATAACTTCTATAAGTACTTCCCCAAACCAGTTGAATGGTCAGTAAGTGGGATACCTCTTTCTTCTTCTACACTTGTACCTCATACTCCTGCATACTTTTCCCTTAAAGACTTTAGGTGTGTAACAGCCTCTATATCTTGTTTTAGTTAATAGGATAAAGAAAATAAGGGACAACCAGCAAATCAAGTATGACCGTCACATAACACATTTGAAGCCAGGGGTCACTGTCATAATGAGTCAGAGCTGCTTACACCTATTTTTGATGAAAAAGCCTGGAGGAGTTGGAGGGGGTAGACATGCAGAAAGAGGTGCAAAAAAAAAAAAAAAAAAAGAGGGTGTACTCTGTTAAAACTGTGTTGAAGAATTCACTCAAACTTGTCTCGAAGCATTCTGCAGTGATTTATTGAATATGATGTATGGTGGGCTTTTGTGTTTTTATTCAGTGAAAATCAGGTTTTTTTCCCCAATATTTATTTTACTGATCATATAGATTTTCATCAATCAATCAACTTTTATTTATACAGCACCTTATAACACTAAAAGCTGCAAAAGGTGCTTTCCAAAATGAGATAAAAACAATAAAAACAAGTAACAATTATAAAAACAAGATAAAAACAAAGATAAAACAGGCTATAAAACCATAGCAACCACATAAAAAAAAGACATGGACAGTCGACTACATGTCAAACGCTTGCCTAAATAAATATGGTTTTTTATGTGTCCATAAAAGATAAAAGGAAAAAGTAACTTTTTTTTTTAGAAAATCTATCATTAACTGAACATAAACCAAGTGTCTCCGTTCACTATCATCGATCCGACTCCATGGGTTTTACTGCTGAGTCAGCGTTTTAGAATATGATAGTGTTTCCACGGTAACTACAGAGCCTTTGAACATCCAAATAGGTCATATCTGATGACCATGAAAATATGACAAATGGCATTTTACCCAAATGATTTACATAGATCGATAGGATTAGTGGATTAACAGGTATTAGTATTTATACAGCATGGGATATAAGACACATCCTGATCAAGGATTATAAGCATAGAGCAGCAGAATAGATAGACTGAAAAATTGTTGGTTGATGTATCCTTGAGCAAAGCACTTTTCTCCCCAGGCACCTGATATACCGGACCACTACTCATAAGATAAGATAAGACTTTATTGATCCCTCTATGGGGAAATGGCACAGGTGACCACAGCAAACACAAAATACAGAAAGTGCTGTATGGGGTGTGTTCCTGCTAGAGCTGAACAATATAGTATTTGAGCATCGACATTGAAATGTACATGTGTGCAATAGTCACATCGCAAGTCCTGCAATTATTTTTTTATTTTTTTTTTTATTTGTCTATATTTACCTCTATCACGGAGGTTATGTTTTTGGCAATTTGTCTGTTAGTTAGTAAGATAACTCCAAAACCTATGGATGGATTTTGATGACGTTATCAGGATGTGTTGAGAGTGTCACAAGGAACAAATGATTACGTTTTGGTGATGATCCAAAAGACATCCTGGATTCTGTATCACTTTGAAATTTATTCTCCATTTACCGCAATGTAATATTTCAAAGTGATCCAGAATCGAAGATCTTTTCCGGATCACCACCAAAATTTAATCATTTATTCCTTGTCACATTCCCACCACATCCTGAAAATGTCATCAAAATCAGTCTATAATTATTTGAGTTATCTTGACAAATGATCTTTTCTCGCCCTTTTATTTTTGAATGCATCTCTGTCTTTAGCCTTTTATGAACTTGTATTTTATTTCTTGTAAATCTTTTGTCAGTGTGCAGGACTTTGAGCTACAATCCTTATATGAAAGGTGTTATACAAATAAAGTTTATTATTATATATTTTATTTTATATCTTTATTTTTCCCCAAAATGTCATCACTTCTATTGTGGATCACTGATCATATATAAACCAAATTTGGTATTAATTCAACCAATTGATTTTATGCTAGAGTGTAAGAAACAAACAAATGAACAGCACCAAAAATAATTCTCCTTGTATCCATTCTGGGGGAATAATAAAGATGTTAAATATTCAAATGTATACAAGAAGGTTACAAAGGCAGGTGTGGGGTGTCGGGATCCACATGTCTGTAAAAAGGTTTGAATACTGAAGGTAGGGCCCATCATCAAAGCCCTGAACTTAGACCTAAAGGCAGATGGGAAATCAGCAGGGCATCACAGATCTAATACCAGGGGGAAGCCATTTGATCAAAGGATCCTGCTGTGTATTATTTGTCCTTGTTCTTCAGTTGAATCATTTCGATGACTTAGAAACAAAGATAAACTAAGCTCTATGTACCTGTGTGCATAAAAGGATAAAACAGAAGCAGCAGTAAGAAAACACTCACCCTCCAGGGAAACCCAGCAGACCGTCAAAGCGCATGTGCATCTGTGGAAAGTGACAGAGGTAGTTAGACACACTTACACACCCACACAGAAACACCAGAAGACATGTACTACATACACAGGGAGATGCTTCCACAACAAACATGAAGAGAAAAGCAAACAAAAGCAAACTGCATGCAAAGACTTGAAAAGAATCTACTGAAACACCCCTGCTGCACACCTCACATACATACACATGTGCAGACAGTTGTTTGTTCATACCAATATGATGTGTCTGATGGGAATTCTTCCAAACAGCTTAGTGTTAGTGTCACAGTAAAGCATCACATGACATGCATGTCTGCAGTCTGTGCATGACAACGCCTCCACCCTCGACATGTGTCCACTGGCCATCTACAAATGTACACAAATAAACAAACAAAAAATATATTATAAGAGGAAACAATTATCAAAAAGTCACAGTGGATGGGTTTCTGTCTGACCTGTCTCCGTTTCTGGTTTGTTTACATGAAGAGTCACGTGCAGTGTAGAGAACCAGGAAGAGCTGCTGGTGGGAAATAAATGATTTAGCGCCCCCATGTGGTGTGGAGTAGGTGTAACTGTTGGGGTACAGTGTACAGGATTATTTCCCAAGACATTTCCAGGAGTTTTTTTCAGAAAATTCATGACAGGATTTGGTCATAAACTCATACTCTTTAGTCGCCGCCATATCTGTGATTATATGCAGGCACTTTGCAAAGTCTCTGATAATAATCCAAATTAAATAAACACAACAACATATACAAACTGTATCGTGGAATCCTGGACTTCCCCTACATATACAGCCCTGACCTAGGTTACAAACTCCTAAACCAATTTTATGGAGATTGTTAAGTCTTATTTGTTTTAACTTAAATATGCAGAAGTCTAATAAATGTTATCAGACTGTTCATGTTGTTTCAGTGAATTTATTCTCAAACATGCTGTACCTCATAATAAAAGATAATAATTGATGTGTGTTTCAACTGCTTCTGTTAACCAACGGCTAATTCATTTGCGAGTAAAGCTTTTTTATAATTTGGACTACACACCTGGCGCACATGTGACGTCACCACAGCTGAGTTGAGTGTGACGTCACATACGCGACGCATTGTAGTCGCTTATTAAGCCCACATAATAAAACCTAACATCACGTTTGCTTCCCATCACAAACGGGTGGTCTACCTATGCCACATCAAATACTTCTTATTAATATCATGTGTGAATTTCAGAGCACTTGTCAAATGGAATCAGAATTTAGCTTGACTCGCTCCCCATTCGAGTTTTTGCAGCTAAGGATAAGTCACGCCCTTCTACTTCCGGTCCATGAGTGGCTAATGTAAAGGGCATTGAGCACCATGAAGGTGGAAAAGTGCTATATACTGTAAGTGCAACCAATTTACCATTTATTCAGGTAAATGGTCTGAATGTTTACTCATTCCAGTGGTTTGAAAACTTTCAGATTTAAATCTAATGAACTGAAAAGAATTGATTTTCCTTAATAGGAAACTATGAGTCAAATTAACTGCACATATTTGAGTTGAGCTAAATGAGCACTTTTAATTAGATTGACCTAGATTTACTTTACAACTCGTCCCCTGGTTATAGATCTAACAAAGGAGGAATTAAAACAGGTTGTTAAAATGAGTATAAAGATAGTGATAGCTTTGCAGCACCTGAAGGGTTCAAATTCAAACTTTTTAAACTGTTAGGATCCAAAGAAGGAAATGAACCACAGACTAATAAAAATGGATTTAACAAAATACAACCCCTTTACAGGTATATAAATCCATCAGTCCCAGTAACTTAATTTTCATGGTCATGTAAACAGGTTTATCATCAACACAAAAACAAATCTCACATGAGGAAAAAGATCAGATTTGGTCTTTTGCATGAAGGAAACCTCAGAAAACATTGCATTTTATGGACACACATAACATCAACAACTGATGACAGACGTGAAGTCAACCATCACTATGCACTTTTTATTCCCAATTAAACCTGATAATAAACACATCAGATCCCATTATTACAATTATCTGATTCCACCCAGTTAATGGTCAGTAAGCAGAAGCACTAAGAGAACTTCAGACTCGACATGGGACACCCACATTCTGTTCGTAGTGTGGATTTAACTGCAGCATAAAATGTTATATGGAATAAAATTTTGATTTTATTTCAAATGTTTTCATGGCTGAACAGTCAGGAGTGAGAGTTAAAAGTTCTCAGATGAGCAAAGGGTTGTCCAGCACAGCCACGCCTGCCGCTACGCCTCCGTCTGAGTGTTCGGAACTTTTGGTCCTCAGCAGATGACCCACACTTTCATTCATCACCATGTCTGTACCCTGTCTATAAGGAAACAAAGAACAAAGTCACTTAGTAGTACTAGTAGTAGTAGTTAACTTATTTCGAATATGCAACAGTTTAAACGATTGCACTCAACTAATATAAAAACATATACATGAAAAACAGAAACAAATAAAACATTGCTTTGTTTGCATATTAGAAAATGAGTGGGAAGATCCACCCCTTCTCCTAAAAAAAGTTGAAAAATAAAATAAAAAATCAAGTCCTTAAGGCTTAATCCCAGTCTAATCCTAAAGATGAACCTTCATATTAAAAAGCATCTGGAATGAGATGAACAGATTAGTCAAGCAACCAGAGGTGGGTAACCCAGCTCCATACAGTATCTGCACACCTTACATGCACATTACAGTCGGTTATCATGGCCACAAAACTACAGCAACTCCGTTTGGATTAAACTTAAAAACAAAAACTCATAAATTCATTTAAATGTACTTGGAAAATTATTTTGGAATCGCATGACATACAAACAGCAACACTTAGAAAGAAGTCTAACATAGAGCTAGGAATACTAGAAAAACAGAATAATAAGAGGATATAATACAGGATGTAGGAGAGTATGAGAGTAGGGAATGTGCTGTCCAGTGTGGACAATGTACCAAAGTATATATGTACAGAGAAGGATTGGCATCATATTCGACACCACCCTCAGCTTCACACAACACATTAAACATGTCACCAAAACATCTTTTCTTCATCTCAAAAACACAGCCCGTATCCGTCCATCTCTCTCCCTCTCCACCGCAGAAACACTTATTCATGCTTTAATCACCTCCAGACTAGACTACTGCAGTAGCCTTCTCTATGGTTTACCCTCCAAACACCTCACTAAACTCCAGCTCATCTAGAACTCTGCAGCTCGTCTCCTCACCCACTCCCGCTCACCCCCTCACATCACTCTTTCACTGGCTCCCCGTCAAACACAGAATCACATTTAAGATCCTCCTCCTCCTCACCCATAAAGCCCTCCATCACCAGGCGCCCCCCTACCGCCTCATGTCCCCTCCGATCCTCTGCTGCTCACTTCTTCGCCCCGCCGCCCAAAACCAAGCACAGAACCTGGGGGGACAGAGCCTTTTCTGTAGCTGCCCCAAACTTCTGGAACTGACTTTTTTTCTTTTCACTTTTAAAAACTCAATTTATTCAAGATTGCTTTAAATGTTTGATTACTTTTATTCTGTCTGTTTTAATGTGTGATTGATCTGATTTCTATTGTTTTGTTTTTTCGTTTCTTTTCCTATTGTAGTCGGACTCTTATTCTTCTATTTTTTACTTCATGTAAAGCGTCTTTGAGTGCCATGACAAGCACTATACAAATAAAATGTATTATCATAATTATTATTCTTATTAAAGATGTTTAACTATATACAGAGAATGAACAGTCATAGCCAGCCTATATAATCCACAGAGGGGAAGTGTACAGATACAAATGTAGTATTTTAGTTCCTTATAAGTGATGAAATCGTTCATTTTGATGTTTGACTTTGTGTGATGATTGGACTGTGGTTATCCAGTTTGCAGATCAGATATTTGTATATTTAAATGTTGTTAATAAAGCCACAAGCACAATTCCTCATCCAGGTAGATGAAGGGATAATTAATGGAATCACTGGCGATAAGTGAACAGGTGGAACTAATACATGGCAGGATTTTTACTCTATGGAGCTGGGATTATCCACCTCTGGAAGCAACACATCAGCTCTGAACTTTACAGTCAGTGCGTTTCATTTATCATGACTTACAGTGAACTGGAACCGAGGATTGTGGCAGTAGAGCATCTAGACAAGACCGCAGAATTTGACGTACCTGACATATACTCCAAATATTCCCAGTTCACTGAGGCAGGAGCTCATTTTAAGGGGAGTGTTTTCTCTCAGCAGGTAGTTGTGAACAGGGGCAGGGTTGATTTTATCCATCAGAATGTAGGCCGCCCTCTCTTTGTTGTTCTTCAGCGCCTCTAGGACCTGGCAGATGTCAGACCCGTAGTAGTTGTTACCTGAAAACATGTCGGGATAAGGAATAAATAACACTTGCTGAGTTGCGGTGGGCTCGTGGTTGGACTTGTTAGACATTTGTTTACCGACCTGGGACTGCTGGCCCCAAGGCACTTACACAAACACAGACAGTAGAGAAAGTGAAACTAAAGTATTGACAGTGTTGTACCTGAATGCGTTCATTGAACAATCGTTCATGAACTATATCATATTTTTGACGAACGTGAACGCTTCGTTCACTTTTGTCAAATGAACGGGAAGATTTGAACGCGGTTATTCTGGCATTTATTTAACTGCGCTCTTATGTCGTTCACATTTCGTTCTTATCACGTTGTAATTATTGAGTCCTATAATGTATAAAATGGGATAAAAACACAGCATTATCATAGCTCTGAGAGAGAGAGAGAGAGAGAGAGAGAGAGAGAGAGAGAGAGAGAGAGAGAGAGAGAGAGAGAGAGAGAGGTGCAGAGAGTTTTTGGGATAAGGTAAGGGGTAAGGTACTTACTTCCGCCCAGGAGGGGCGGTATTTTCCCCTGATTTTTTGACTACAGGATAACGTCAGAAACGGTTAATAATAAGTTTACAATAATAACACAAAAAAAGAACAAAAAAGTTCATTTTAGGATCCATGAACTTCTAGTTCATAATTTGGAAGAATGAAAAAGGTGAAAGGTGAAATTTCCCAACACTGAGTATTGATCAATACCAACATTGTTACCAATATTTAGATTGACCCACTCACTGACAGTTTTGAGACATAACTGTGTATTTTATTGTTGTTTTGTTTTTAAGCACACTGCAACACTGTTGATCAGTGCTATAATTAATGGCCACCATTATTGTAATTACCATTCATCATCATCATCATCATCATCATCATCATACCTCCTCCTTCTCTTTGAGGCTTCAGGACATATCGTTCTGGTTTTTCTAATGCCATTGCCACTGTCTTGTCTCCTTCTGGACCCTGGACAAAGAGCAGAAACTTGACTTTATTTTCGTTAGGTGGTTATATGGCTACCTTCCACTGACCCACAGTGACACTGACCCACAGGTGCAGAGTGTGGACTGAACTCACCATGTCTAGAGTGTAGAGGCCAGTGAACGTTGCTCGCATCAGCTCCACCGCTTGAGGCTGGTCGGGGAAGAACTTCTCCAGAACACCAGGCTTGGCCATGACCTGCTGCATTTTCTTGGTTCCTACCAGATGACTGCTGATGTCTGGACATTTCACAGCCCGAGAGCGCTCAATCATCAGGCGAGTGTCCCATCTCTACAGGATAAAAACATGAAACAATGAACTGATACACCTCATACACATTAGATTTAGAGCTTGCTCATTGACCAGTGGAGATATTCTGGTTGTATATGTGGTAGTTTTTGTACTGTTGTGTATTTGTGCATGTTGTAACGCATCATTTTTAGATCTTGAGGCTCATAAAAGCTTTTATTTATATATGTGGGGGATAGTTCAGGTTTATTGATCCCAAAAAAATATAGAAAAAGTGAATGAAAACAGGATTTTTTTATTAAAAGCAACAAGTCCACTAAGAGGGTGAAATATTCTGCATATTCCAGATGAAAGTAGGAGAACAGGTGCAAATAACGTGTGCCAGCCTATAGACAGGTTGATCTATTGATTACAAAATAATTTAATTACTAATTAATAGGGGAGTGAGATGTAATTTGGTGAGATTTCTCATGTTAAAATTCTGTCTCGCGAGACTATTGACGATAATTTTATTCATTTTATTTTAACTTTTATAACATTTCATTTTAGTTTCGATTTATAGAGGAATAAGTGACATACTTGGTCAGGCTCTGTTTGCACTATTTTCAGTCTGTATTGAGAGAGAAGAAGTTTTTGTTTTTCACATATTGTCTGCACTTGAAAAAAGGAGAAATATATGATTTTATTTATTTTATTTTAACTTTCATAAGATTTTGATTTTAGTTTGTAGAGGGATAAGTTCATTAAAAGTTAATGCTTACAGAGTTATAAAATCCATGTGCAACTCAGTTAAATAAAAGTCTATATTTTGTAATTTAGTTCTTAAAATTTCGTCTCGTCTTGATCTCGTGAACTCAATCTTGTGTCTAGTCTCGTGAGCTGAGTGTCTCATCACACCCTTACTAATTAATCTTATAATCATTAAAATGCATTGTGTGCAGAATAGCCTAATTTGAGCAGGTTCTCAAAAAGTGCCAACTTATATATGTATTCTTTAACTTATATTATAATATATAATATCTATGCCTTTCTTTTTTTTTTTTATTAATAAGTGAATATATAAGGGAAAGTTTGAGTAAATCACAGTTTTTGGTTATAAAATATGTTTGTTTACAAAGTAGAACAACTATTTAATACAGTATGTCTTTAGAGATGGAATAAAAGAATAAATAATGACCTGTTCAGTGTATTGCTCAGGCATGTACCCATTCCGGAAGTACACCACTGCAACCTCTAAACCGTCACTGAAAAACACAACCACAAATGAAATTGGAAACCATTGGTGGCGATTTATCTCTTACAACTCGGTCAAATAATCAAATATCAGTCCATAAGTTTCACATGACCAAGTTTTGAATGGACCTTTCTCAGCTCAAGGACACTGATCATCTCAAGGACTAAAGTAAAGCCTTTAGTTAGGATCAGGCCTAGTGCCAAAACATGAACAACAGTATTTTTTAATTAAACACAAAGAAAACTCACTTACATAAAGAGCCTCTTGTCCTGATCGAGGAACCCAGTTTTAGAAAAGTCATCAAAGCCTCTTCGTATTGAGCGGATATTCCTGCAGTGCATTGACACAGATATCAACCTTCACTGTTAAACTTTACAAAACCTTATGTTATTAATACAAAAGGCACTCTTACCTCTTCCACAGTTCTTTCTCTAAACATTTTTGATCAAAGATGTTCCGTTCTTTCTTTGTCACCAAGAATGTGACCACTGCGCTGTACAGAGAGGAAAGTGTCAGAATACTCAGGCGGAAATTATGTACATTATGGGGGTTACAGTCACTCCATTCAAATGTAATAAAAAGCAGTGTTTGTTTGTTTGTTTTTGTAGGAAATTTGAGTACAACCCCCCCACCCCCACCCCACCCCCAGGCAGAACAGTCAACTGACAGAAAATGTTTTGATGGAGTTTTATTTACTTCGAAGCAAGGTCAACTTCCAACGTTATTAGGCCTTCGCCACGGACCACGTCAGTGCCAGACCTATTGAGTCCGCTGTGATCGCCAGGGGACGAAATATGCCAGGGACACGGTCGCCAGGGACGACACGCACCACTCACATGCACTCATACATTCATGTTAGCGAGATGTGTCCAAGCATGTGCACGTCACACACACACACACCGCATATTTGCTCCTGCTCAGAATGAATGGGAGTCTATGGGCCACGATCACTCAGGGTCACTGACATGTGTGGAGGTATTTCACAGGCTGTAGTTCAGACATACGTAGACCAATTTAGCTGAAATTTGACTCAGATGTCTGTCTCCTGGGTCTACAACCGATTATCACTAGAAATTGTGATTTTGCTCTATAGCGCCCCCTAGATTTTGCTTTTACTAAAATGGCTGTAGTTCAGACATACAAACACAGATTTGGCTGAAATTTGACTCAGTTGTCAGTCCAACAGTTCTGCACACATTCAACACACAACATTTCAAATAAGTCACTCTATAGCACCCCCTACATATTTACACAAAAGCATGCGTTTCTGGCAGAATATCGCTTCCCGCCCATGGTACGATGTCGTCTCACCATTGGCTATCGGCGGCAGTCGTGCTGGGAGTCGGTCGCGAGGGACGGCGAAGGCCTTTGAGACTGCTTACAGTTTTAATTTCATTTATATTGCTGTGGTTACCACTACGGTTGAATGTATTGTGCGTCGGTTCTGTGAAAAATTAGGTTACAGTTGTCTTGTTTCCAACTGTTTTCTGTGAGGTAGAACAGGCTAGTGGTTGAACCACTGGTTTTTACAGGGTAACATTTCTGGTCTGGTCTGGAAATTTAATTATAGGTAAATAAATATGTCTGTCATCTGTTGACTTTCAGTGAACAATAGCCAGTATCTGATATGAAACTAAAACTATTTTTTTATATGTGCGATGTGTATTTTAACTGTAGACTCCTTGGATGAACAGAGTAAAGTCTAACCTCTCCGATCCATAAAGTTCCCAGGCTTTGGCAATACCCTGGGCCAGACCAGCTGCAGGGTTATTATCTGGAATACGTTGGCTCTCCTCCATTTTCCCAGCCACCTGTAGAACATGTCTGTCAAGCAAGACAAAGAAGACGTTAAAGTAGAAACATACTCCCAACTGTCATATTAAAAAATCCATGTGACTTTTACATTAATTACAATCAATAGTGTCAACGATTCTGTGGTATTTGTGAATAAAACAGGGCGGAAAAAACTGTGATGTTAAATGTATAGTAAAAATTATGACCTTAATAAATATTATATATTAGTAAGAATAAATTATAACCTTATTTAAAACCTTATAATGAAACCACAAATGCCAGCCTCAGTGACCTCCATGCTCACTTCCATTATCTCATCTCATTTTCTGAACCCGCTTACTGTCACTAGGGTCATGGGGGTCACATGGAGTCTATCCCAACTACAACAGGCGAAGGTGGGGTTCATCTTGGAAAAGTCGCCAGTTCATCACAGGGCTGAACATATAGAAACAAACAGTCACTCTCTCATTCACACCTATGGGCAATTTTGATTAACCAATTAACCTATCAGTGCATGTGTTTGGAAGGTGGGAGGAAGCCAAGAGAACCCACGTAGACCACATGTAAGTCCACACAGAAAGGCACCACTGACTGGTGTTGGAATTGAACCCAGGACCTTCTTGCTGTGAGGCATGAGTGCTAACCACTGCACCATGTTATTGGTCTAAAATATTCCTATTGTAGCAGTGACACAGCAGCCCCTTTTCCACCAACATTTCCAAGAATGTATTTACCAGGGCAAAAGAATGCTTGGTAATTTGCATATTCTCCATTTCCTGAAGTTCTGAAACATATATTAATGGTTTGGCTCTTTTGTTTCACTGTCTCAAAGTCCTGCTTGATTGTTTCCTCTGCAAATACTGTAAAATGAGCCTGGACCTCACCCACTGGCTTCTCTTCTTTTATTCCATTTTACTAATAAGCAAAACACAAAGTAAAGCCCATAGAAATTAAATGAACAAGTTTGTACATGTGCAATGGCTTAAACATGGGTGAATACAAAGTGTGTAATGATGCATGTTTGTTCCACACAGTCCTGCCCCTTTGGAATTCTGGGAAAACTGAAAAGTTTTATCAAGCCCTACTGGGAGGGAAAGTTTTTTCCTCTGCTAATTATGGTTGAAACGAGCTCAAGTATTTCAGAGTCTCAAGTAAATGACAAAAATTTTAGAAATTAAAAAATGTTCCATCAAGTAATGACACAACTATTGTAATAACGATTGATTTGCATCAAACTTGCATCAAACAGGAAAATCTGAATGTTGATATGAAATGTAATTGTACCAAATTGTTTATTTTCACCTCAATTTCTAAACCCAAAGTAAGTAACATGAAATGGTGTTTTTGGACTCACCGGTGTACATCAGGTGTATGGGAGGTTAAACCCCCAAAACTGGAAGAGATGGTGTTGATCTCGATCTGTTTCAGCAAGGACGTCCCATCATCCCTCTGGTCCAGCATGTAGTCAGACCGAATAAGACCCATCACAATAGACTGTGGAAAAAGTCAAGATTCACAGTCCGAGCTTTTGTGAAATTCTATCACTAGCATACAGTATAGCCTCTTGGTGTGGTTCTTCAGCTGCACCAAATCTGAACAGCAGGTGCTGCAGAAAGGTGAAATCAGTAGAATCAGCCTCCCTCGGTCTTCATCAAATGCAGTGAACAACATCCTGCCAGACCCAGCACACCTTGCACACTACCTTTTTTTATCTACTGCCTTCAGGTAAAAGATATAGATCTATCCAGACCAGAACCAGTAGACTGAATCATAGCCTGTACCCCCAGGCAGTGAGGCTGCTGAATGAACAGGGTACCTCAGCCCCCCAATAGCAATGAAGTGGGCCTGCTTTCATTGCAACTGGGGGGATGTTACTTTCACTGTGTCCTTATAATGTATATACAGCAGCAGAAAAAATTATTTGACCTCCAAAAGTCATCAAAAACAATGGTTATGCAATCCAATATTGAGGGGAGAATGCAGCATTCCAAAGTGTAGAACTGCTTTTGCTCAAACAGCTTTCTCAGTAACTTCTATAGTGCAGTGGAACTCACTACCAACAGAGATTTTATCATGTACTACGTACAAAAAATTTGCAGTTAACTAAGAAGTGGCTGTTAGAAAATCAAGTTTGTAGTCACGTCTAAATTTAAATAAGTAAGTGTATATTTATTGGATTTATAGGGGTGGGAAGGTTTATATGAATTTTTTCTATTAAATTAATTTAATATGTAATTATGTAAATTGTGATAATGTAAATCATGGTCATCTGTCCATTTACATGTTAAAATCAGTGTTAAGACTGTAACATCAACCTGTCCTGGGACTACAGGTGGAAATTAGCATTTTTGCTATAACCTCATACAATGCATCTTTCCTTTGTGGTCAATGTAAAATTGTACACTGTCCATCTATAAATAAAATGAAATGGAAATGGATACTCCTGTGTCTACCATGAGCCTAAAACAGACAGAAAAGAAAACATGGAACGCCTAAAAGCACTGTTTTTGCCACAGATATCGATGTTAAGAACTGAAGTAATTTTGGTTATTATCAAGAAAATATGGAAAATGGACAGATATTAGCAACACTACTATGAGTAATTTTTTGTTGTTACTTTACCAGGTATTGATTTGAGTTTCTGTGTTGGCCTGCACTCCTGGACCAAATTCTCTTACATTTTCAGGAAAGGTGAGAGGTGGTCCAGAATACATCACATTACATTTTGGTGAATTTAGATCAAAGGTCACACCCACCAAAAATATGTTTTCGCAATGATAAGAAAAGGGGTAAATCAGTTAAAACGTGTGTAAGGGGGCGGGGTTTGTTATAGCAGGCAAAATTGACTGATTGAAATGAACCAACATACCTGAGACCGTCCTTCTTTCAGGATCTGTTGGTAGATCTTGAACAACCTTGCTGTGAACCCATCCACTTTGATAGTGCTACAATGATAAAATATCATTATGTTAAAATACTGCCGATCAATTTTGTCATGAATGTAGTTGATTCAGGTACAGCTGCACGATTATGGAAAAGAATGATAATTAAAATTATTTGAATCAAAATTGAAATCATGATTATTCATCACAATTATTAAACAACAATAAAAAAAAACTGAACTTCATTGCACCATTTTGAAAAAAAATAAAAATTTTCAGTGGAGAATGTATGTAATAATAATAATAGTAATAATAACAATAATAATAATAATAATAATCTTTATTTCTATAGCACCTTTCATACAAACACTGTAGCCCAAAGTGCTTCACATTGATTAAAAATTAAAGAACAATTTTAAGACAGGGTGACAAAATAGAGTAAATCACAAATATATTAAGATTTGATTATGCAAAGAGTATAAAGAATGTAAAGAAAGGGGTCACAGAATTGTGACTCCATTCTTTATCACCCTTCAAAGGCTGATGAAAATAAAAATGTTTTTAATTTAGTTTTAAATATACTCAGTGAACTGGCTTCCCTGATGTCTTTTGGAATTGTATTCCATAACTTTGGTGCATAGTTTAACAAAACTAATTGAAATATAACCAAGAATATACTAAACAAAATAAACTAAAAACAATAAAACAAAATGTAATATACTTGAATTTTTTTTACATCCGCTTTGTCCATTCTGAGAGAAGTGTCTGTAGAAGAAAAAAAAAGTACCTGTTGCGTTGCTGTTTTTATGGTCAGCGTGCTGAAACCTACTTGGTGGCTCAGTGTGTCCACTACCGCGTTCTGTACTTTTCATATTTTCGTTCCAGCTACTATACGGAGAAGCATCCCGCTGTGACCTGCGACTGCACAAACTCCTTTTGCTGTAGCCCTAGGGTGACAGATGAGTTTGCCTGAAATGCGGGATGGGGGGGATGGGGGTTTGTAGCGCTATGTTGACATACATTGTAAATAAAAAAAATAGATTCATTTTCAAGCTTGTCAAATTAATGTTATTCAAGTATTTAATAGTCTATTAATCAAATATCAATAATACAAGTGGGCAATCCACATACAAATGTTACTTTGGAAAAGACCTAACATTGTTGAATGTGGAGACATGAGAAGTTCAAAGATAATATGATAATAATGAAGCTGCACTTCAAATGAGTTCAAATCTTCATTAATCTATTAGGCCTAATGTCAATATTAATCAAATGCTGACACAGCAATAAACATAGGCCTCAAAATGTAAATACATTAAAATAACATTGTTCAACGTGAAAAGTAGAAAAATAACAATAATATGATAAAATGACGTGTACAAAACAATGACGTGTAATAGCAAATGTAAATACTGTATGATTATATAACATAAGTTTTAGAGCCATTTAAATTATTTAGGTTATATGATTACGTCATTTAAATCAGATTTAGATGTTGCGAAGTTCCAATTAATGTCTGCTGATGCTGCTGTGCTTTCAGTTCTGTGGTCGCTGTCGTCCTCTTCCTTATGGCATCTTGCATTATTGTCAATGAATATTTGCACCGGTCACAAACCAGAATGTGACAAAGATACAAAATAGATCCATTGTAGCCGGGGCTGAACGCAGACATTTGAAACTTTCCGGGCTGTGCAAGCAGCCTCAGCAGCAGTCAGACAGTGGGGAAATCATTTAAAATATTTACCAAGTCAAGTCATTATTTGTTATAGGTTTAATTTTTCAGGACACGTACGGCCAGATTTGGGATTTGGGACAACAGTTTAAAAATCGGGACTGTCCCAAATTTTTCGGGACATGTGGTCACCCTATGTAGCCCACCTGTCATGTCATTTTAAGTAGGTCTGTCAGACGGATAGCACAACTCATCCACTGCGCTTTTGGCTTTCATGGTGGAAACGTGCTGTTCCAGTCTCTCGCTGCGAGCTCTAATAGTTCCATTGCCTCACGTCAGCTTTGTGTTTTGTTTATGTTTTGAGCAAACGCTCTAAACTGGCGCGAAATGGTCGTACCACATAGATTAATTGAGCTCTGCATTTGCTAATAATAAACTCTGTCTTTTATTGCTAATGTTCAAATTAATCATTTTTAAAATATATATGCTATAGAGAGATCACAAAGTTTCCTCTTTATAACCTACACTACAATGCAAAAGAGTTTGTGCAGTGGAATGACAGATGCAGGCTTTTTTTTTTGTTTGTTTTAAACCGATGGCAGAAAATTATGACTGGACAATGTTGATGCGGTCAACCGGTCATCAGTTAACATCCCTAGAAAGCCTGGATGTTATGCAAGAGAACCCGCCTAACAATACATTTTAAAAAAACTAAAAAACAAATAGCGATTTAGTTTTTTCTTTTAATCGTCACAGCCAAAAATCGCGATTTCTATTAAAATGTGATGAAGTGTGCAGCCCTAGATTCAGGTCACTGTTACGGTCAGCTCATACGGTACCTCTCAAGAGCCTCTTTCAGAAAGTCTGAATCCTGGCTCATTCTATCCACCAGTGTATTAAAATGGGTCTGTACTGCCAGGGCCTGGAGGAACACAGATTTAGGCATTGGTGTGGGGAAGAGCGTGAATGGAGCATAGGTCACCAGCTGGAAAACAAAAAGAAAAGAACGTGAGGAATGTAAACATGCATTGGGGAATAAAATCCCTCTAACTACAGCCTCAGGAAAGGTTTGTCGCAAATCCTACGCAATAAAAGCAGAACAGATTCCTCGCATAACTATATTGAACACTCTTGTTTTAGCGACAAAAGCTTTAGGACCACAGACGAGGACTATCACTATTGTCGAACACCACCAGTGGCTCACAAAACATATACCGGTATATTTGTTAGGAAATGTTGCAGGAAAATAAAGTTCAGGCTAATGCTACAGTTTCACTATTTGTGCAACAGAAGAACTGGAATGGGCTTCAAAGTTTGTCCTGGGTTCCTAAAAGTAGAAATTTAAGACTTTTTAAGACTACTTAGAACAGAATTTAATGCCCATTTCAAAGCCTATTTCACACTTGAAAATATTTGTGAGTCCTGGAATTTATTAAAATCTATTTATTTGCTCCGAAGCCTCGACTCCTTATCCCTCCATAACTTTTTGAGTTATCTTTCTGCCATGTTCAAATGGTAAGAAAAACACAAATGAGACAAGAGAGAGTATGCCTTTCTCACAAGGAGAGTGAATCAATTACACTGCCCACCTTACTCTGAATTTGTCTCTACCTGCCAATCTATTTTTATTTGGAAAAAGGATGTTCCCTAATTTACATGGGTTGAGTTTAGTCTAAGGTTTCACATACATGGTCAGCTGAATTATTTTCTTGAAACCGTAGCTTTCAAAATGTTTATTTTTTTTTTGAAAAATGAAAAGCCAAACAACACGAAAAGGGTCTTATTTCTCATTCCTACCAAGATACAAACAAAATTAACGTGGAATATCAAAGGGAGGGATCGGGAATAGTCACAAAAAAAGTTTAAAGCTCCAATTCCTTAAACTTTATGACCTGTGGCATTTAAAAGTTATCATTTTTGCTGCCTTTAGACCAAATTTGGAGCCATATTGTGGATCAATCAAGGTAGATAGAGCTAATCTGAGCATAGATTCTGATTCTAGGGGGAATCTTAAATAGGGAGACCAAAAATCTAATATGTAGGTCAAATGATAGAGGAGCAGTGAAAGCTCAAATTTGGACAAAAACGCAACTTACAAAATACCCCAAATTTTGGAAGGCGTTTACTTCAAAAGGTATAAGGGATATGGGTGTAAAACTTGGTATTATTTCATAAATTCAAAAGAAAAACAGCAGATAAAATGCTTTATGATGCTGCAGTTATGACGATTTGGCCTTGGAAAGATTTAAGACTGTCATTTACTTCAGCTGTGGAACCTGTGTGAATTTTCTCAGAGGGTCATCGAGGAGGGTCTGGGTGACATGGAATGACCCAGGTTAATTTATTTATACCCATGGGTAGATTTGTTTTACAGACAAAGTAACTGCATTTGACATAATGACAAAACACACATTGAACCAGTGTTAGGCAGGTATTTCATCAAGTGTCAAGACAAAAAATTACTGCATAGTCCATCATTCATCAATATAGCACCATGAATAGGTTAAAATAAGGATAAAATAAATAAACTAGAAAAGAACTCTGAGAGGGCAGACTTCCGCCAAGATATAGACCCCCACCGGATCACCACCAAAATCTAATCATTTCCAGATCTCCCCATTACCAACCTACCTACCCTGAAAATGTCATCAAATTTAGAGTTATCTTGAACACAGATAAACAACAAAAACATAACCTCCTTGGCGGAGGTAACTAATATAAAAATACAAAAGATCCTAAAATACAATAAAGAAAAACAACATGCAATAAGACACAATGAAAACTTGAAATAAAACAAAAAACGGTCTGGAATAAAAACCTAAAATTTGAAAATTAGAAGTCACAATAATAAATAAACAGGATAAATGAATAAATAAAGTACAGTGTGACTACTCTATGTATATCAAAACACTTCAAAAGACAAACAGCTGCACATGTGAGAGAGTTTCTCGTCCACATCTGTCTGTGTTCATTACTCACCTCTGATGAGTTTGGGTTCTCTCGGGTTCTCATTAAGATACCCTCCAAAAGTGCTGCATCTTTTGCAATCGTGGCCAAGTCCTCTACTAGTGCAGTGTTCATCAGCAGCTCTTCAAAAGTCTTCTGAGCCATTTTGGTTACCCTGTAATGTAACAAATCCTGATGAATGTGGACAAACAACCAAACCAACACTGAAAAAAGTGAATATAGGCAACCATTGATGTAAGGAAGGATTTCTATTTGAACTGACCTATTATCGCTATGTTTCTGTTGTTTATTTGGTTTAATTTATTATAATACTTTCATTCACTGCAAACCAAGGCCTTGTTGGTTCAAAGTAATTGGCAGACTTACAATCAAATTACAATTTTCAATTCAAGTGACAACGTGGCAGGTCATGTGACGTGACATGTTTTGCAACCGTGGCCAAGTCCTCTACTAGTGCAGTGTTCATCAGCACCTCTTCAAAAGTCCTCTGAGCCATTTTGGTTACCCTGTAACGCAACAAATCCTGAAGAATGTGGACAAACAACCCAACCAATGGTATAGTTGAAGAGTAATACATTATTAGGTTTCACAGTTGTCTCCATATTCATACAGTGGGAATGCTCCGTGTACTGATCCTTGTTCCTACTCGTTCACCTTGGTCTGGTTGGTTTTTTTGGCAACATCAGGCATCATTATATTGATGTTTAATACAAAATTTTCAGACTTGTACCACACTTAAGA
The DNA here is from genome assembly GCA_020466265.1 of Siphamia tubifer. Taxonomy (NCBI): domain Eukaryota; kingdom Metazoa; phylum Chordata; class Actinopteri; order Kurtiformes; family Apogonidae; genus Siphamia; species Siphamia tubifer. Next base: position 29,049,990 of record CM035789.1, read on the forward strand.
GCATAAATTCACAGGTGACTGAGAGTAAATACACACTAACAGGTTTCCTTCATTTTTAGCAATGATACTAACACACAACATTCAATTGTGGGCATTTTTTATGTCATAACCTAAATCTGGTTTGTGTGATTTGAGGGTTAAACATTGTAACTGGTAATCACACTGTGGACAACAAGTTCATTCATGTTAAAAATTTGCTTTGAGTGTAATGTATAAACATTTGACAAAAAATAGCAGATTTGTGAAGGCTGATGAAATGGGCTAAAAGTTCAGTCTAGATATTTAATAAAAATGTTGATAACCTGACTTTAACATTTGTATTGTACTCTATAGCATTGTTGCTGAATGATGAAAATGTCTTATTTCAAACATACACACCTGGAATCCAAGTTTATTAATGGGCCTGACCAAGTGAAAGTCAACGTCAGGGTCAGTTTATTTTTCCCGAAAGTAATATTTGTGATTGCTCAGCATGAAAGACATACATCTCTACTTTCTAAAATGGTGTTTATTTAATGTATACCTAAATTACAGTTGGATACATAAGAAAAAATACATGAGTACAGTGTATAGAACAGTAAAGGCAATAAATTAATGTATACATTATAAATTCAAAATGTAAATAGAAATGTGGAAAAAAATATGTTCGAAATGCAGGCCTGTTTCTAATCTTATATTTCATAACAATTAAATACTACAATGATTCTGAATGTTACTTATTAGTAACAAATATGTCACTAAAGACTGATCATTTTATCAGTATCTTAAGAATATCTTTGATTGTTATTCTGGGTGCTTCACAGTGAACAAACACATCACTTCATTACCATGAATTAATGTCATGTAAAAGTTTTTTTAAAAATTAGATCACTTTTATTTGTTGATATAATGCACTCTCATACATTAAGAAACCTGTTGTATTATAAATATTTGCAGTTTCCTTGAGGAACAGAACTGTTTGGCATATTTTCCAAATGTTTTTCTATGTTGCTTTGTCAATTATGATAAATACATTTTTTATTAAATATTTGGTTATTATTCCTTAATGACATGTTAAAGTACTTAATCACACCTTCAATTTGAGCTATTACAGTTGCTGCTAACTTAATGTGTAAAAACAGGAATTATTAGTATAGCTGTATAGTGCTTTCTCACTCTTGTTACTTGCTTGGCCAGACCCTAATGTTGGTACATGAATGATTGATGATAATAATTAATTTGAGTTTTTTTATTGCCGCAGATTGTGTATATATATATATATATATATATATATATATATATATATATATATAGATGTTTTTCTTCTCTTCGTACAGCGATCGGGAACACTCACATCCAAATGTAATACACACACACACACACACACACACATAAATACATCTGTGCAATATGCATGCAACATATACAAATGCACGTGATTAAATTGTACAGACGGAACTGTACTTGTATCCGCTATACACATGAGTTTCGTGTTTTGTTTTAACTGCAAAACAAAGTAAATCATTTGGGTGTTTTGAGCACTGCCGTAAAAAGTGTAATAATTTTGTTGAACATTTGATAAACGTAGTAGCTCGTGCAGTACTAAACCATGTTGTCTTACCTCGGACACCGAACCCCGTCAGACAGGTATAGGTAAACACCAGTTTTGTTAAGCTGGCAAGCTTCCCCACGTGCTTTATGCTGCTGCGAAGGTTTTACTTTATAATATCAAGATCTGCATTCGGTCTATAGGTCCACCTTTTATACTGGCCGTTCCTTTAGCATATTCTACTAAAAGTATTCCGTAGATTCCGAATTCTGTTCATCCTAATGTCTGAATGACCAGCTCAAAAATGCCCTTTGCTCCATAGATATAGAAAAGGTAGATGCCGCGTGACATATCGCTTTACGTGTATACAACCGCCATATTGGGGCGGTACTTGTCAGCCTGGTTACGTATGTAAACATTTTTAGGCAGGATTCTTAGCAGTATGAAACAAATATATTATTGTGAAGAGATTCCTTCCAGCCTTGACTCGACAGGACACGTGTTATTACAAGCACATGCCGCACAAAACTGGGGCATGTTGCAATTGGTCTGAACTACCTAGCAAGAAAACCGTGGAAACGTCTTGGCAAGTGAACCGCTCCAATATGGCCGCCACGTTGACGTTTCCGAGCACTGGAGATGCGGTATCTACTCTTTCTATATCTATGTTCTGCTCAGTCAGTTCCTCGTCGCGTGGTATTGGCTGGTCTGACCCACTTCCTCTTTTCAGCTAATCGGCGATGACCACGTGATCTCCTGCTAAAATCCACGTGTTCTAACAAACCTATAACCCCTGGGCATAACATGCTGACTAGAGAATGAGTCTTACTTTTAAGCTACTTTAAAACATTGACTTAGCAGATAAATTACATGCATCATATATTGATATTTCCTCGTTAGTATTATTTTGTAGTGTTTAAAAAAATACGTCCATTGAAAACCCTGTGACCACAATTAAACAATGATTGTCAATATTTGTTTTGATACGTGGTTTGTTTTAAGCTGCAAATATAAATATCCGCCTGTGCATGTCAGAGATTATGTGGCTTTGTAAAGAAACTGCACCAGCTCGTTTTTGTTTGTTCTTCGTTTTTTCTTCTTTGTTTTTGTTTGTAGAAATAATATAGTCATAGCCATTTATTAGTACCACAAGGGGAAATTTCTAATTTAAAAGAGCAATAGTGGGGTACAAGCAAAACACACATGAGGTAAAAAGAGCAAAATGAAAATTACCTCCCTCTATGTGACAGGGAGGTCACACAGGGAGACATCAGCTTTTAAAAACAGCTTATTTCTCCCTATGTGACACATCAGCTGTTTTTAAAAGCACGTCCACTGCAAAATTCATTTGACCCTCTGACAAAGACGGAAGTAACACGCCGAAACTTGTCAGGTGACAAAGGTGTAGGTAACACATATGTCTGAGATAAAAGAAAAATACTAACTTAATTTAAGAGTAAGACATAACGAACAGTCTACAGTTTTTTTTATAAGAAAATACCCGATTTTGAAATAAGTGCAAAATGAAGACAATAAAATAAAGATTGATAAAATTACATTAACAATTATATATAGAGGAAAAAGGTATATATGAACTCTCACAAAGTAACACTGTGTCTTTATGAGTTGAAATTGCAGATTTTAAACCTAGCATTAGAAATTCACTTCAACAATACAAACACTACAATTCTGCATAACTATGTCAAAACTAAAAGTCTCTTAAAGTGCCTGTTCACTTTTAGGGCATAAAGTATTTTTTTCATTAGACTTACTGAATGCCTAACAACTCATTTAAAAGCAGTAGAGTGCCCCTGTGGATATTTACTGTTACTACAACATTTGGAGACTTTTAAGGGATTTTGATGCAGACCTCTAGCCTAGGATCTAGTCTGTCCCCAGTGGCCGCAAATGGTATTTGCTACGGGAGACAGACTAGACAGCCTCGGATCTGAAAATCCAAAATGTACCGGGCCAATCAAATCGCAAGGGGCGGATTGGAGCCCGCCCTGCCTCATGACGACACAAATACGACACGTAATGTTGTAGTCGCAGAGACGTAGCAGCTAGCAAGCAGCTAGCACACATTGTCGTAACACCAGTTGCTAGCTGCTAGACAACATGGCTCATCACCAGGAACAACCTTTCGAGCTGGCTTTGGCAGCAACGCTAGGGGATTTAAAATTACAGTTTTCCCTGCGAGAGGAGCAGAAAACGGCACTTAAGCTGTTTTTAGAAAAAAGGGACGTTGTCGGAGTTTTGCCCACCGGGTATGGCAAAAGTTTGATATATCAGCTGGCTCCGCTAGTGGGACGACGCATGGGTCTGCACAACCCGCTGGTGATCGTTGTGTCACCCCTTTTAGCCCTAATGGATGACCAGTTGCAAGAGGCCGAAAAACTGGGAATACGAGCAGCACAACTCGGCAAACGCGACCCGGAGGAGATCCGAAGCGGCCGGTGCCAAATAGTGTACGGGAGTCTGGAATCCTGCCTGAACCGGGAATGGTTAGACCTGCTCCATGTTCATCGCTCTGATTGGTTGGCTCTGTCTGGTTGGCTCTGTCTGGTTACCCATCCAATAGCGTGGCGTTGTGTAAAGAGAAAATTTGACAGACAGCGGTTGTCCCGCCCACAAATTCGCCTAGACTTTCTAGACTCTCCCCGTAGCAAATACCATTTGCGGCCACTGGGGAGAGTCTAGATCCTAGGCTAGCAGACCTCATTATCCACAGTCAAGTAACGTTCGCTAAGCTAACAAATACACATGCAATTATACACTGTCAGGTCGACGAGCAAAGCTAGCTGTGGTAATACTCACCAAACTGACACTCCTTGGTCCACTCTTCTTGACTGTGTCGGATTTTCGTCTTGTCTGTCATTGTCCGGATCAGACTCGGAATCAAACATGTTCAGACACATCAAAGTTGGACATGTTTATAACTCTGTAGTAGCGCGCGAGTGGTCCAAAATATTAATGTGCTTGATTCTTCTCGGTTCAATAATGAGAGCGGCTCCAGAGAAATGTATATTAAGACCGAAAATCGTGTGACTTGTACAGTAGCCTTTGTTAGTCTACCGGTATCACACAGTAAACAAATATATGTGTGGGGGGTAGACCCCAAAACCTCGGTCTACCTCTTGCTCTGCCCTCCCCCGGAAGTCTCCACTGAGCTGGCCAATCAGAGAACAGCTAGGTTGTCCAAAAGTTAAAACAGAACATTTAATTAACCATCCCTCCAGCTTTTCGCGGCTTTTTTTTTTTAGATTGTTGAAGCCTAAAATGTCTGTTGTTACATGAGCTTTTCCCAAAAAATTGCGATGAAAGTTGTGGTGGTTTTTAGGCTTTTGTTGCGGGAGGAAGTGAAAGTTGCAATAAATAGTTGTAATTTCCCTTTTTGTAATAAAAAATTAAGTAATATTTCAAATATTTAGTTACTGGAAAATGTATTCAAAGTCATTGTGATATGGTCCTCAAAACTTCCTTTTACTGAGATGGCAAATAAACAATTATGAGGATTAAAAAAAATGCAAGAAAATATAGACAAGTTTACGACCTGTTTCCGCTTTACTTCCTGATTATGCTCTTCACTTCCTTTCTGGCAGCCTCCGGTTGACTTTACTAGTTAACTCCGATATAAACGCAGTGATTCAGTGAGAAAAATTCTGGACATCTACAAGAGGAAAAGTGGTTCGGGACCTACGTGTGCAGTCGTTGGTTGTAAAACTTCAAGAAAACACCTAAACGAGTGGTTAGATTGAGAGTATTTTAACCACAAACCTGTCACAAAGAGGCAATGATCATGCCCTCTGTTGTTTTCATTTTTTCACAAGCCTCTGAATCACGACCATTGAATTTAAAGTATCCACCCCGCAATGTTTTTGTGTGTTCTCATCACTTCGTGGACAAAAGACCAACTAATGATAACCCTGTTCTAGAGTTATTTTTGGGATACACTGACTTTACACAACCAAAGAGGCTACGACTCACCCAGCAGACTATTATCTCCCCAAAGCGATTTAAACTTCAATCTGATGGTAAGTTCAGCAACTTTCGCTATGAAATGAAAGCTTTAGCTATGAAACTGTCAATAGTGTTAAATGTGAAGTTGTCATACACCGATGTTGCTACCGGTGTTTTGCTAAAACAGCTAATTAGCATATAAGCTAATGTTCATAGACAGTAGAGCTGTATGTGTACGTTGGATTGACAATAGTCTACAGTGCTCTGTGTGTAGGGTTGTCAAACGTCCCTTGAAATACGGAATCGTCCCATATTAAAAACAAACTTACATCCGCTATTTTGCCATTGATGATTATATTAAAAAATCAAGTGTCCCGTATTTTCCCCTCACTGAGTTGGCAGCCCTATCTGTGTGTGTGTGTGTGTGAGAGAGAGAGAGAGAGAGCGTACAATTTATTATTATATATTAGTGCTTTATATGCAGATACTGATATGCCTCGGAGGCTGTCAGATTGTACTGCAAAAATAATATTATATTATGAAAATATTTACATTTCCAAACTATCCTGTAACAATAAAATGTGAATAACCTGAACAAATGTGAAGAATTTTACCCATTTTCTGCTTCTGTTACTAAGAGTTTAGTATCTTTGTAAAACTGATCCACAATAAAACACATGGACAAATGATAAATTTGAGGCAGAATATTATTAAAATTGCTCATATTTTTATTATGAAATTCAACTTTTTTTGCATTCGGATAATTTATAAAAGTATGTTCATAATGTATATATATATATTTTTTTTACACTAAAACAATGACAAAAATTTGAAGTTGTCATTATTTATAAGTTATTATGTTTTTATTTTACTGATCCATGCCATTGGAGATCAAGTCAGAATGAATTTGGCCCCTGAAGAAAATGAGATTGAGAGTTTTGCACTAGAGGGAGACACTGTCCATGTAAACAAACAGATTCTATGATCAGTGTCACCTACTAACAAAACCCACACCCTTTAATTTTACTGTTGCATGAAATTAAACATTAGATGTCAAATCTATTTGTATTGGCAAAATGTGCGAACAATTATTTTATTTTACTTTCCTCTCATTAGTTTGAAGTCATGTTAGGGTTAGTAGACACCAAGAGGAATTTTGATTTATTTGATTAGTTACTATTCTGTTCAATTCAGTTCAGTTCAGTTATTTTTATTTGAGAAGTTCATCAAAAAATAAAATAAAATAAATAATAATAATAATAAAAAAAATTTAAAAAATATTATTCTTTTATTATTTATTATTGTTATTTATTCTGTAAAGAAGCTGGGATTTCTGAGCTTATATTTGTATTATCATTCTTCTTGTAATTATTAACATTATTATGAAATACATGGTGCCTTGAAGGAAGAAGAAAATAAAACACCATCTCAGGTTACTTCATACAATTAAATCAACTTTTATTTTCAAAACTTTTTTCCAAACAAATTTCCAATACCTTCTACTGTAACATTTCTTGTTTTCCAGCTTTGATCTCTAATATGTGAAAGACATTTTGTGCTCATAATATTAGCTCCAACAATCTTTATGAGGATCAGGAGCTGAATGGTCTTAAAATATCATTTTTAATCTTAAAAAAAAAGGAAAATAAGAAAAACACCACACCGATCGATGCAAACTTGGACTGTGTGAGGAAACTTTAAGCCTCTGAACATCCAAATGAGTCATATCTGATGACAATGAAAAGATGACAAAGTGTATTTTACACAAATTATTTGTATGACTTGTTAGGGTTAGTGAATCATTAAACAGTTTAGATCAGTTTAGATTAAAGCTGGAGGTTTGTATTGTAATTACAGCCGATAACATAATAAATTTGCTCTTTTTAAAATGTAATAGGATAATAAGGTAAAGGCCTGAAGTGACAATAAGGTAATAAATTATCACATTTGCAAAGATTATTTTTTTCTTACCAGGTCAATAATATTATAATTGGCTAACAACATAATTTATTACATTACAGAAGTTATTATGATATCGGTTCAGGACTTTTATTATGTTATTGGCCCATTTCATTTTAAAAAAGGGCAAATGTATTATGTTATTAGTCTCTACAGCAGGGGTCTCAAACTCATTTTTTTCAGGGGCCACATTCAGCCTGATTTGATCTCCAATGGGCCATATCTGTCAGGATCGGGGTGAGGTGAAGGAGGACTCCATTGCACAGTACTGAAGGGAAAAATAATTTAATAACAAAACTAAGAAACATAAAGACAAGACAGAGACAAAACCTGGGAACAAACGACCAGAGTCCGTGGTGATGATGAATGTCCGGGTTATGGAGGTGACAATACTGAATGGTCCCGCATTGGCAACTGCAAGCCTTACTGCTTTTATAGCCACAGATGAGGAACGGCTTGCAGCTGCGCAGTGCGGGACCAGGTGAGTGTGGAAAATGACTGGGGGAAAGGTCACCGGAGCGGAGGTCATGACAAGATCAGTAAAATGAATCATCAAAGCCTATAAATAATGACAACTCCAAATTTTCGTCACAGTTGTAGTGCAAAAAATTAAGTTAAGTTTAATTAAATTATGAAAATACGTTTATATAAATTATCCAAATGCAAAAAAGTTTAATTTAATCAGGAAAATTAGGGCAATTTTAACAATATTCTGCCTGAATTCATAATTAGTAGATGTGTTTTACTATGGATCAGTTCTACAAAGACACTTCACACCAGAGTCCTGCACGGGTTCGGGTAACCGCGGGTGACCCGTGGGTGAACCGCAGATTTTCATGAAACGGGTGAAAAATGTTGTGCTGTGTCGGATACGGGTTCGGTTCGGGTCGGTGTGTGTGTGTGTGTGTGTGTGTGTGTGTGTGTGTGTGTGTGTGCGCGCGCGCGTGAGCTCACATATAAAAATAGTTTTTGAATTTATTATTTGTCTGCTACTGTTTAACAACATTTTTATTTGGCTCTGCCTTGGCTATGTCACTGTTCAGTATATTCGTGGCAATACATTTTGTATTTAAGATGACATTTTCTTCCGGGTTCAGGTCGGATATCGGGTTCATTTATAGCGGGTCGGTTCGGGTGCGGATTTGTAATTTTTTTTGGTCGGAAAACGGGTCGGATACGGGTTTGAACATTTTTTTGCAGTAAAACAATGGTAAATATTTGAAGTTGTCATAATTTATAGGCAAAGAAAAAACTGAGAAGAATATATGGGTTATTATGCCCTTCATTCCACGGGCCACATTTGGCCCCCGGGCCGCATGTTTGAGACCCCTACTCTACAAGGTTAAATACAATAGTTAAACTAAACCGTGTGATGTAATTATTAACTGTAATTTAATATTATGAAACACATTAGAACTATTAACACAAGGTTTAGGGATTCACCACATTCATTTTTATCAGATATGATTCATTTGGTCATTCATTGACTGACGAGTTAAGTGTATAAAAATAAAAGCATTCATGAATTGAACGTGATAGATTTAAGATGTTCGTCCCTTGAATGTCTTAATGTTTTTATAATCAGCTGGTTCTAGTCAATCATATTTAGTTCAAGGTAGCTTTATTATCATGCAACATGTTAAAAACAAACATGGAGGATGAAATTTGTTCCTCAGACCCAGCATAAAATAATAATGAATAATAATAGTAATAAAATATAATAATAAATAAGCAGTTGCTAAAATCATCACTAAAACCATGCTAAAAAAAAAGTGCTAAAAGTCAAAAAAAGTTTGTGTCATTAAACCGGTAAAAATAACATGTTGTGTTAGAAAATTACATTTATTTTATACAATAATTATTTTATTGTGTGTCTTTGCCTTGGAAAGAGATGTCTCGACTTAGGAGACATAGGTCAGAATAATTTGCATACAGAGGTCGACAAATCCCAGCAATGGAAGTTTCCAGAGCAAACACCCAAATGACTGAAGCAAGGAGGAAAGAGGATCTACTTAATGCATGTCTGAAGGAGAAGACTGTATTTTATGTTCCTAAAACAGCTGCACTCAATGACACATGACTAATGACTGATTTAGATTTTTCTGACTATGTAACCTCAAAAGTAATATTTTGTAATAGTAATGTAATAACAGATTGTAAACTATGATTATGATATTAAAATAATGACTCAAAGAGGTTCATCTTAACCAACCGCTTAGGCTATAAATATAATTTGAGTAGATTTAATTAAATATGCTTACTTAATTATATAAAGTATAAGTATAATTTTAACCGATACTATCTGTAAAGTTGTATCCTTTTATGGATTCAGTGTTTGTTCTTACATTGACCCACGACAGAAGAAACAATTAAGGACTAAAGGAGAATTCAATATAAAAGAGTGAAGGACTGTAGAATAAAGTCTATATTTATTTTTTCCACATGTGTACAGACTATAGACAGTGGTAGTAATATTATGGACTTTATTAGTTACTGTTTTATATGACTCATTTATGTTGTTGGTCTAACTAACATTGTTAGCCTACATTATCTGTGAGGCTGTTATAACATTAAGTTAATCTCATCAATAAAAGTAAAAGAATCACTTGTCATTATTTAAAACAGACATTTATTATATAGATAGATAATTAACATATATGTAAATAAGGACTCAAGTAATACTTTTTAGTCTTTTACTCCCTGATGAAGGCCATTTATGCCGAAACGCGTTGGGGTTTTTATATGTTTTTATATGATTTTATAGTTTTTTTTTTCTTAACCAAGCCAGTTTAATAAAGGCTTTTTATTCTTCACTTTTAAGAGAGTGCCTTGGAATTTTTCTTTGTTTTTTTTAATACTTTTAGTGTGTTCTTACTTGAGTGCATTTTTAGTTAATATTGTCTTTACTCAGTTATTATTCATGATCTAATACCTACTGGCTTTTGCCATGATAAAAACTAATGTCTTTCAATTTAAACTTGTATTTGCCTTTTCACTTTGTATATTTTCAGTGATCACTGGAACTGCTGGAGGAAATACAACATGGATTTAAAGGTGTCATTCGGCTGAAAACCACTTTTCTACACTCTTTTTGGAATCTGATGGGTCACCTCGACTTTACCACCACATGCTGCCTTTGACAGTAGTTTGTCACCTCCACTGGCTGCATACATCAACACCTTCAGTTTCAACACAACTGTTCCATTTAATTGCGCAAATTTTTTTAATTCATATTAATCATGGTGATGAGTTAATGTTGTAATTTTGACAGTCTTAGTACATTCATATACAGTATGTTTTTAGTATTTCCCTGCTATAGTAACACATATTAAATAAATATATTACACATCCAGCTACATTTAACTCCTAATAAGTACATCTGAGAATCAATGTTTTAATGTTTCCTGAGAATAATTCTGAAGAAGAGGTAAGTGTGAGCTTAGTGTTTCCTGTTGAGATAGAAGGTTTGGTTTTCTAAAACGGCAGTCAGAGGTTTGTGGTTTGAGTTCTGCAAAGCCAGCTCCTGTCACGAACTTGTGGTTGAGTCAGTTACTCTTAATCTCCGATCATTTTACTGATAAATGTAAAATGAGTCATAAGCATCGCTGTGAGATCAAACTTTCCGGATGTTTTGCTATAAATATTCCTAATTTAAAAGTTTTAACACATTTATCGTTGTTACTTCAGAGAGACTTTCTTTTATTTGATTAATTTGTGCTATTTTTAATGTGGAAAAATTATGGGCGTTAAGAGTGTAAATGTTAAATATAAACACGGATTCAGTTTATTTTTGTTAACTACAGTTTTTCAAGTTGTACGCAAAGAACACAAGCATTTGTCTTAATTAGTAGTTAATTATAGTTTATTAGAATTAAAGTAGCTTCTTTTAGAAATTCATACTTCAATACACCCTTATCTTAAATTTTTTTATGGAATAAAAAAATTAAACAAAACAAAAAAAAAACCTGCCGATGCATGTTTTATAAGGCTGGGACGATATGCTTTTAAGCCGATTTGATTCTTTTACGATTTTTTGAGTGCCGTTTCGATTGAAATTGCGATTTTTTTGATTTTTCCGATTTTTTGCTTGCTTTTTTAACACCAGACCACGTGAAAAAGCTGAATGATGATGCCTACAGATCATATCAGTAGCTAGCCTAGCCGCACTAGACCCACCTAGCGGCAGCATATCTAATGTGCTACTGTAGTAGTCTAATTACGCTCAAAGTAACTTTTGGCAAAATTTCCCTGAAAGTGGCCGACGAATCACAGTGAAGTATACAGTCAGAGGGCGGGACTAACAAAGCCACTGCAACGATTTGGAGAGAAACAACCGGAAACAACCATAGAAGAACAACAACGAGTGGTGATTTCCTTTTATCAAAGATGAGTAAAGAATGTGAGAAAATGTAAATAATTTTTACAGAAGCGACAACAGTCATTAAACTTCATAATCCCCAATTTTGTTTAGTTATACCTAACTTTCTCTGGACTCCTCCGTGAACTTTCCGATGCTCTAACTACATCATCCTAAAGATTACACTGATTGGTTGTAGTACCGTCCTATTGCATACAGAGGATTTGATAGACAACCTTTTAGCCCCGCCTCTCCTGCCTATGAAGCACCACTAGACTAGTTTAGAATGAATAGGGATAGTGCGGCTAGGCTAATCAGGAGCCATATTTCCTAAAAAAATGCACATTATATGTGAGTCAGTAAAGATGTATTCAACAGCGATATATTTGTACCAGACTTTGGGAAATATACTGCTACATTCATCTGCACACAACACAAATAGGAGCCTTTAAATGAACATATTTCATAATAAAGTGAACTTAAACTCTCTTTTCAAAACCTGGACTGCATATAAAAGAGGCAAACAAATGTACAATATAAAATATATTTTCTCCAGTGTTTATTTAACTTATTTAGCTGTTCCTGCTCTGTATTTACCTCAGGGTGGTGTCTTGCTACAACCCATACTCACACCTAGCGCGTCAAAATCTGACACGCTCCGATGCGCTGCCCAAACATTATTATCTGACGCACAAGGTGTCCCTCAGTGTCTAATTGAGACGTGGTGGGTTTGTAACCCATCCACTACAGTATGTGACAGTCAGAGCCCTAACCCTAAATCTGAGCAAAAAAGTGTTTTAAACCCGAGCATCTCATATTACTCAGTCCAGACTGAGTCCAAATTTGAAAGTTTAATTTAGTTGATGAGAGGATATAACGATGTACTAAATCGTTAGCCTCATACCATAATTGCCTAAGTCAATTTTTGGTCAAATTGAGATTTTTGCATAACTTTACTCCCCTACCACTGCTGCATCATCCTGTCTTTCTGCCTATGTCATTGACCAATCAGAACACTCATAAAAAACAAATAAGTGCAAAAACATACCTGCCCAAGTCATTCATTTGACTTGGGCAGTTTGAGTGTATGCAAAATGGCAGAAAAAATGCTAAATGTTCTCAGAAAAACTGCCTAAATCAAAGGTATAATCCGCCTAAGTCAATTTTATTTCATTACATGTTTCTCTGTCCGTGTCTGGATGGGTTTCCTCCAGGTGCTCTGGTTTTCCCCATCACCCAAAAACATGCTTGTTAGGGTAAATTATCCTCCAGCAGGTGATTCTGACCATGAGCCTGGCTCTACAGCTGGAGGTGGGTCCCCGGGCGCCCCCCCATGGCTGCCCACTGCTCCTTACAGGTGCCCCAATGGGTTAAATGCAGAGGACAAATTTTAATTGTACAATGTATAATGACGAATAAAGTACTTTAGTTGACTTTACTTTTTACTTTTGCTAGTTGTCCACCATTCTGTCTTACCTTCAAGTCTTTTTGGGAACAAATATAATGTCATAGAAAGACAAAGAAAAACATTTTGCCCTCTGCTGGAGGCAAGTGGTATTTTCTTTTCCACCCGGCTTAAAATGAATCATTTAAATATGGGGAAAAAAAAATATTTTTGAACAAAAAAAATAGATTTACAAATAGTAAAACAAAAAATCCATATATATATATATATATATATATATATATATATATATATATGAATCCATTTTTTCTCCCACCAGTAATGTTTTGGGTGATGCAACAAACTGTTCCTGAATATTTTCACTTTTTTCTTCCTATATGTTTAGAATAGAATAGAATAGAAATACTTTATTGTTTGATCAGTTTGATATGAGCCCACCCCTCCCGAAAAATGTCTATAAATAATGACAACTTAACATTTTTTCTCTTTATTTTAACATCAAATTAGGAAAATATTTACATTTACAAACTATCTTTTGACATTAAAATGTAAGTAGGGTTTAGTGTCTGTAGATAATAATGCACATATAGATATAATATGTTGAGTCATAATATTATTAAAATTACACTTATTCTTTATTAAGAAATGTAATTTGTTTTGTTTATTTGTTTGTTTCTTTGTTTCTTTCTTTTTACAGGAGATTCACTGCTTTTTTTTGTTTTTTTATAGTTTATAAAAGTAAGCATTTTCATTATTTACACACACACACACACACACACACACACACACACACACACACACACACACACACACACACACACACACACATTGATATTCATAAACTGTCCTTTAACACTAAAATATGAACAACCTAAAATTATTGAAGAAAATTCTGCACAATTTTAACCATTATCTGCTTCTGTTAATAAGTGTTTTTGTAGATCTGATTAATAATGCACATGGATAAATGCAGAGGTGGTTAAAGTACTCCCATTCTCTATGTTAAGTAGAAGTACAGCTACTTGTGTGAAAATAGTAGTACTGATTCAAAAAATTACAACTTTTCAATTGTAATGACGTAAAAAATAAAACTGCTTTTCTTTGCCATGGATGAAATAATACTTATTTAACCAAGACAAAATGGGACAGTTTAAAAAAGTATCTAAAAATAAAGCCTTTAAAGTGAGTTACTGTGTAGATGAGGTGTTTGATCAGGTCAGGTTACTTAGTTTTGTAGGTATGGGCAGGAAATTTAGGAAAAATGTCACAAAAAAAGTCACAATTTAGATGAAATGTCATCATTTATGACATAAAAAAGGTCATATGTGAGATTAAAAAATACATAATTATGAGATAAAAACTACAAATAATGAGATATAGTCACACACATGAAATAGGAAATGTATAATTATGAGGAAAATAGTTGAAATTATGAGCTAAAAAGTAATAATTCTGATATAGAAAGTCACAAATTCTCTCCACTGATTTTCCCTCTGAAGCCACTTATTTTTTCACACTGTTTAGTATGAAAAAGTAATGAGTCAATTCTGAGAATGTAAAGAGTATAAAGTACAGATATTTATACAAAAATGTAGGGAGTAAAAGTAAAAAAAAAATGACAGAAAAATACATACTCAAGTTATGTACTGATACCTAAAAAAAACTACTTAAATACAGTAATGAAATATTTTGACTTAGTTACTTCCCACCTCTGGATAAATGACAAGTTGAGGCAAAATATTGTTAAAATTACACTTATTTTTTCAAAGAAATTTACGTATTTTTTTCCACAAGATTTTCACATGTCTTTTGTTTGGATAGTTCATAAAGTTAAATAATTTAAAATAATAAAAATAATATAAAAATAATAAAACAAAAACAAACATTTGGAAAAGTTATTATTTTACACATTATTAAGCTATTATTTTACAATTCTGGCCCAAATGGGGATCAAATCTGATTAAATGTGACCCCTGAAGCAAAATGAGTTTGAGATCCCTGATGTACACAAACAGTATGAACGACTCTGGATGTATGTGTACACTAGTAAGGAGCTTATCAAGTTATGGCTATAGAGTCATTCATTTGATTAATGAGTTTATACATGTCAGAAAATGAGGTTTAGTGTTTTAGTAATTCAGAAAAACTGTTATTTAGGGTTGACATCATAGGGTTACATTAGGAATGTCAATGTAAAATAAGAACATAATAATAATAATAATAATAATAATAATAATAGTAATCATAATCATAATATAAAACAAATTATACAAATGTTTTCAAACTACATCTACAAACTATCCCGTAGAAAGTGTGAATAACATGAAAAACCACGAAAAATAGAACGTTATCGAGCAATTTTTTTTTTTTTTAAACAATATTATGTCTGTCATTAACACATATACATTATAACCTACAGATTATGTTGGATCTACAAATACATGAACCATTTAGTAACTGGCAGAATATTGGTCAAATGACTTCTCTTAGGTATTTCATATTATTCATATTTGTTCTGATTGTGTTCAAGCATAGGTGACAAATATAAGCATGTTCATGGAATTTTCCTTTTTTTAATTATGGTAAAACATAAGTAATTACATTTAAATTATTATTCCGAGATTGACAGAATTCTCACAATACAAGTGTGAATTCTGACTTTTCTTGGAATTTGTACTTTTTTCTAATAATAATAATAATAATAATAATAATAATAATGATAATGGATGTACTGTACTTTAATTTAATTTCTTGCAGTGGTTCAAATCCTTTTGTGTAAAATCAGAAAAAATACGAGGTGTCAGTACGTATTTATATCATCTGAAACTTCAGGAAGACACGGCATGATGCAAATTAAAAATACTTGTATAATCTTTTCCTCCAATGCATTAAAACTAAAACAACGAGACCGTTTCAAAAAGTTGATTTGAAAGTTCTGTTATTTGTGTTAAAATGTGGAAACAAAAACATCATTGACAGCTTTAATGACTTAATAAGTATTTGTTGGTTGCATTAAAATTCTTCCCATGTCTGATAATAACAGCTTGACATTTCTCTGATGTGATTTGACATTTATTTTCCTTGATGTCTGTCGAATGTGTCTCACCTCATGGAACTAAACCTTTACTTATTCGTACAGTTCCACATTAGCAACTATAAGTAACACATCTTTTTAAAGTTTTTTTAAACCTCTCATTACTGCATCTCACACCTTTCATCATGGTTTGTTTAATGACAGTGATTAAAATCTGAATAAAATATATATATATAGATATTGTTACATCATTATTTACTTCTCTCTTCTGCTGTGCAAATGACAGGATGTCTATAGTTTTAGCTGTAATTTAAAACATGAACATAAATCCTTATCAGTCAGTCAGTCAGTAGCGCTGTGGTTGTATGTGACTATGTGTGAAGAACTAACCTCCATCTTATCATACGTACACATTTCTATCGTGTATCGGAAACAAAAAGCCATCAATATGTGATAACTTATGACTGTTTGCACACCATCACACACCATTTAGAGAGGTTCGCTCTCTAAATGGTAACCCTTTTGTTATGTTACGGGTCAAATTGACCTGCTTTAAAGTCTGAACATCTAGGAAAAATAGTTAAAAGTATTTTTTTATCAGTATCAGTATTGGGAAACATTTTATATTACGGATTGCTAATGAGGTGTTAATTCTATGGTATGTTTGGTGCATTTTAGCTGATTTCACCCGGTTCTGCCCAGACAGTTGTTATTTTAGAGAGAGCACAGGAGATGAAAGGATTCAAATTTGCTAAAGTTTTTTTTATTTTAAAGCAAATTATTTTACTTAATTAACCCCCTTCCTGTGCCCGGAACAAAACAAAAAAAGAAAGCCGAAAATTTCAAAGGAAATAAGGACCCAGGTGAGCTGGCCAATGAACAAAAAGGACGGTAAGTGGACCAGGCTAACCCCGTACAGGACCATAGGACTGTCCACAGACCTCCACCCCTGACCTATGAACTCAACCTGCAACTAAACACTGTCAAAAGAAATAAACTGAAAACGAGACGGCCATTCTCACTGGGTCAAACAAAAGGAAATAAAAGCTAGCAAAAAGGCTAAGTGCAGCTAACCTGCATCTTGCAGCACAAACTCCTGTCTCCTGGCACCACAGCCCTGGAAGTGAGGCAGGAAAAAAAAAAACAGTCCACCCCCAAACCAATTTATATCTGCTACGGTAGAAGCCAATTAACAACTGGAAAAAAAAAACAAACACTAAATGCAGGATATTGCACAAAAAATATTATAAAGGTAAAAATATCCATAAATATAACAATAATGATCTAAAACAGAGTGGGGGAAAAAATGTGCGCCGGATTATAACAGTTAAATTAAATATAGAGTTAGCTGCGGTTATTGCGATTTCAAAATTAAAAACCTGACTTGTTTCACGCAGAAGATGAGATGAATTACTGAGGGAAGATCAACATGTTGTTGTGTGATTTGTAATATTCTTGTTTATTCAGTAAATGTTTGGTTACCTCTTTTACTCTTTCTGTTATTGTTATTGTTATTGTTTTTGGGGGTGGGGGGGGGGTCATGGAAACACGATCCATTCTCCAATTATATTTGAATAGTTTCTAGCACAGAGGTGGCCAACCCTGGTCCTCAAGAGCTACAATCCTGCATGTTTTAGATCTGTCCCACTTCCAACAAACCTGATTTAAATGATCAGCAAGTTCTGCAGAAGAATGATATTGACTGTCAGGTGTGTTACAAGAGGGATATATAAAAGTGTTTTAAACCAAAAGTCACATCTCTGGCGCTGACACATCAGGGGCTAAAGCAAGGGTCTCAAACTCATGACCTTTAGGGGCCACATTCAGCCCAATTTGATCTCAAGCGGGTCTGACTAGTAAAATATTAGCATAATAACTGAGAAAAAATGTGACAATTCCAAATGTATGTCTTTGTTTTAGTGCAAACAAACAATGAAAATACTTACCATCCAACAAGAAAGGTGTGAATAACCTGAAAATATGTGCAATTCTTAACAATATTATGCCTCAGTTAATCATTTACACACATACATTATGGATCAGATCTACTACAGACACTTTTTTTTTTTTTTTAGAAATTTCAGGTTGTTCATTTTTGTTCAGGTTTTTCACATTTTATTTTTACAGGAAAGTTTGAAAGTATAAATATTTGCCTAATTTAACGTTTTGGTTTTTTTTGCAGTATAACAAAGACAGAAATGTAAAATTGTCATTATTTTCGGGTATAATGTGAATTATTTTCACATCGAAATGAGAAGAAATTATATTTTTGTAGGTTATTCTGCTGTATTTTGATTGTAGATCATAATGGTCTGTATGTGGAACCTGAACTAAAATCAGTTCCACATTCATTCCATGGGCCACATTTGAACCATTGGCGGACCGCATTTGGCATGTTTGAAACCCCTGGGCTAAAGGGTTAATAAGTCAACATGTTCCAGTGTTCCTGTCCTTATTTCTGGTTACATATGGGTGGGTTTCCCCTCCTTCACTACTATAAACATGAGCAGATCATTTCTCTGCTTCATTGTGGAGTCATGCACTGCAGCGACCATGTGGCCCCTCCTCCTCCTCCTCCTCTTCTTCACTTACATTCAGCTGGTGGTTTTACAAGGTAAGTTCCAACACTGCTCCTTAAACGCATCACTATCAATGTAATGTTGTCTGGAGGATGCGAAATAATTAGCCTTTTTTTGTTTACATGCTAACAGAAAATGGGAAATGTAGATATTGCGCAATATTTAAAAGAGTTCATGAACTTTTTCTCCTATTGGGACCTGATGCAAAAGTTCTTATTTGAAATGTTGTAACTATAGGATTGTCAAAATAAAACCCATTAACGGTAATTAGTCCATCGTTATGATTAATCTGATTAAAAATTGTAATGTAATTAAATGGAACGCTTGTTTCATTTCAAGTCAAAAGTATTGAAGGTGTTGAATAAACATGTTCATTGTAAACATATTCATATTTTTGCATATGTTTGGAATATTTAGAATTTGTTTTGGATTTTTCATAGGCTTTTTTTTTGTGGTGGTTTGTATTTCAGGGGAGATCTTGCTGGATTTTATCATAGTTTGTATATTTTTTTTCCTAAACATTTTTGCTTTTCTTCAAGTATTTTTGTGTAATTTGCAGGAAATTTTAGTTAAAACAATGGACCGATGTAAAGTGTTTTTCTTTTAAAATATCACATTAACGTGAAGCATACATTAGTCATGGATTCTGATAGATAGATAGATAGATAGATAGATAGATAGATAGATAGATAGATAGATAGATAGATAGATAGATAGATAGATAGATAGATAGATAGATAGATAGAAATAATTCAAGCATCCAGTAGCCTATATAATAATGTGCATATATTGAACACACATACAGAAAGTTATGGTAAAAGGTGTAAAGTGACTGTAGAAAATAAAATAAAAATAATGTGTGGTCCAGCTTATGACAAACATGTTAAGTCCAGATATGCTCCCTCGCTTCTCAATTCTGTTTACTCATTCAAAGTAAAACACAATATAGATTAAAAACTAATATTTCATCAGGTTTAATCTGATTAAAAATGTTAATGTGTTAAAATGGAACAGTTGTTTTGTTGAAACTATTGAAGGTGTTGAATAAAAATATTAAATACATATACATCTCTCTCTCTCTCTCTCTCTCTCTCTCTCTCTCTCTCTCTCTCTCTCTCTCTCTCTCTATATATATATATATATATATATATATATATATATATATATATATATATATATATATATATAAATAAATTCTTGCATTTTTTTTGTTTTGTTTGTTTTGTATTTTTCATTGCATTTTTGTGGTGGTTTAGAGAATTTTACTCAATTTTAACATTTTTTAAAAATTTTTTATATTGTATTTCTTAGTGATTTTTGTGTAATTTGGGGGAAATATGAGTAAAAAAAAATTTAAAAACCCAGACAGAACAGTTGACGGACATAAAGTGTGCTAACCACCTTAGCATTCTGCTAGCACTAGGCTAACTTAAAGACAAAGGCGTTAAGTGCAGATAATGTTTATTCATTCAAACCTCGGCCTGTGCCGTCGTCTCTGCTAAAGGTTTTATCCCCAAAACACGATGCTTCCAGTCACCCATCACTCCCAACACCCCCATCCACCAGTTTATAAACTTATGTATTAAATACAAAATATAAAATAAAGACTTCATGTGCCTGACCTACAGCATTAGCACCGAATTCGGGACTAATCCGTCCAGCCGTTCAAAACCTTACGCAAAACGCAAAACCATTACCTCCTTTTGGTGATATATTGAAACACAATTAATATAGATATATACATTTCTTATTATTTTTTTAATTCTATTTAGATATTGATTAAATAATTATATTTAAAAACGATGAATTGAAATTCATCCCTATAATTAATCGGATTAGAATGTCATCATTTAACTGCCCTATAGTTGTAAGATCTATTCAGTTGAAAGCAGCTGTATTTTAAGAAAAATATGACATTAACCAGGTGTCAAAGTCATTTTTAGTTCAGAGAAAACACACTGAAAAAAGCAAAAGTTCAGTCAAATTAAAACATTGTCTTCAACAGATCACACATGAAAAAAAAATACAAATGAAAGTAAATTAACCCTGAGCCTACATGCAGTTTTATTTAAACTTTTTAACTGTATTTATAATGTCATTTATGAATTCATTAATTTATTTTATGTTTCTTTTTAATATTATTTGCACATTAATTGTAATGTTTTTTTGAAGTTCATCATATTTACTTTCATGTAATGCTTTTATTTAATTTGAAACCCCTTTTTGTTTTTTTAATTTAGTTATTTAGTTATTTTTTTCCACTTTTTATGTCATACTCAAGATGTTTCCCTTTGTTGTACAAATTAAAAAACAAAAAAAATAAATATATGTTAAAACCTGACCCTATATAATTTCATTTAGTGTATTTTTTTTTATTTTTATTTTTTTTAATATGTGACCTATTGACGAACTTTTTTTTTTAAAGTTGATTTAATATTTTACTTTTTTTAGTGCATGTGGCTCAATATAACATCAACTGGGTCAGACCCGTAAATCTATTTGGAAAAACAACCTGTAAATACTGATCATTTAAAAACACGTCTATATGGTTTAAAGCAACAATTTAAATTATATCATGAAAATGTTCAAATGCGCAAAAAATATGAACAACCTGAAATAATAAATAAATAAATAAATAAATAAATAAATAAATAAATAAATAAATAAATAAATAAATAAATAAATAAATAAATAAATGTTTTCCAGGTCTGAAAAGTGCTTGAATTTTTGGTTAAGCGCCTGAAAGTGATAGTATTTATAACTCTGTGGTGTGATTTATTGATTTATTTTTAATTTAAAATGTCATCAGGTTAGATGGGAAGCTGAAGTTACTTTCAGACGTTTTGAAAAATAAAACTTAAATGAAAAAAATAACTTTTACTTAGTGATCTGAGGTCAACTCCAGGTACATTTTTAAGAACTATGAGCCTTTTTTCTTTTTAATATAAATAAATAAACTAAAAAAAAAATAAATAAATAACTGGTGTTCTCCTTTTTCCTTTTTGCTGTCATAAAACATCATTTTAGATGAAAGGCGTCACATTCAGCCCAGTTGGATCTGAAACGGGACGAACCATTAATTAAAGTTAGAACATCGTTTCCACCACAAATCTTGCTAACCCTCGTGTTTTTGTGGAAAAATAAATAATTATATAAAATAAACATTAATAATAATAAAAAGTTGACAAGAAACATGAAATTATATCCATTATTTGTTCTTGTACAACATTTCTTAACAATATTTATTGCAAATACTAACAAAAATGCACATTCTGAAATACTTTTTTTTTTTTTTTTACGTTTTTTTTCCACAAATTTTCTTACTTTTCTTCAATTGTGTTCTGTTAGTGCCTTACTTTGTTGATGTTACATATTATTTTGTTAGTTTAATGTTAATTTTTTTGCTCATTTTTGTGATCACTTTGCCAGTTTTTGTTCGTTTTGTTGCTTATTTTATTTTTTATAGAATAGCTTAAGTCTCAGGAGATAAAGGGTTAAAATTTGCCACATTTTGACTTAATTCAAATCAATTTTAGGGAGAAAACTGTTGAATATTTACTCGTTATCTGGAATTCAGACAGACCAAATATCTGCAGAAAAATCATTTAGACTTATTAATATTTTTTAGATATCTGTACTTTACTTGAGTATTACATTTTCTGGTAACTTTTTACTTTTACTCCCTACATTTTTACATAAATATCTGTACTTTAAACTCTTTACATCCTCAGAAAAGTCTCAGATGTGACAGTACGAAAAATAAGAAGGAAAATCAGAGAAATTGTGACTTTATATATATATATATATATATATATATATATATATATATATATATATATATATATATATATATAGTCACAGTTTCTCTGATTTTCCCACTAATTTTTGTACTATATATAAATATAAATACTATTTTCTTTTAATTTCACAATTTTAACATTTTATTTTAAATTATGCATTTTTTAAATCTCATATATATTTTTTTAATCTCATGATGAATCAATTTTTTTTTTAATTTTCCGAAACTTTCTGTCCATACCCACAATAACTGAGTAACTGTGACCTGATCAAACACCATTTCAACACATTAACTCACTTTTAAAGGATTTAATTTTGATACTTTTGAAACTTTTCAGATTTTTCCTGGTTAAATAAGTATTTTTAGGTTCATGGCAAAAAAAAAAAAATTGTTTTAGTTTTTATTTTTGTACTTTATTACAATTGAGAAATTCTACTTTTTTTTAAAAAAAACTTTTACTTAAGTAGATAAATCAGTACTTCTACTTTTACTAGAGTATTTTTTCCCATAAGTAGCTGTACTTCTACTTAAGTACATAATGTGCGTACTTTTAACTTCTCTACAGATCACAGTTTCTATAAATACACAGAAATAATTAGTAACTGAAAGAATATTGATAAAATTGTACTTATTTCTCTTCATAGTGTTCATTTCTGTTCAAATTATTCACCTTTTTGGTGAAAAGATCGATGTATATGTATATATTTTTATGTTATTTTACTTTTTCTTCTTCTTTTTTGTTTTTCTCTAAAACAAACCCGAAGGGAAACAATTACGCTGTTGTTATTATTACTTATAAGTTCTTGACTACTGAACTAAAACATTTTTGACACTTCTGATTTTAATTATCATCTGTGTTATTTTTGTTCACTTTTAAAGTTGAATTACAGACATGCATGTGTGTTTTTTTTTTTTCAAGGATGTTCTAATTTTCTAAGTAGTACCTGTATTTGATGACAGAGAAAAGATTGTTTAAAAGTCCAACTATGAAATAAAATAACTGTTAATATATTTGTATCCACAGATTGGATACTCGTGCATATTTGTTTGTAGTTGTGCATTAAATAAATATTTGTGAATTCTCAAATGAGTCCAGTTGAGGATAAAATATATTTTATTTGTATTTTATCCATCAGAATACAGATGGAAAATCAAAAAGTACAGCTTCAAACTTTACTGCATCCACAAGCGTCACCTTATGCCTACACTGTGGAGTATATTGTATGGAAATTTTACAGCACATTCTACTTTTTTAATTTTTGTTTTGTTGTTTGTTTTTTATTTATTTTTTTTATTTTTTAATTATTATTTCATGTGTCTCGAAATAAACTGTAAACCTGAACATTCAGAATAATTAAATATATTAAGTTGTGAATACTCAAAGTTTCAGAAATAGTACTACTAACTCTAATGTATTAAGTTCTTCCTTTTAAGTACTTCCAACTAATATATATTTTTTTTTATTAAGGGGAACTATTGTGGATATAAATGAACATAAGTTAACAACATATGAGGTACAACTGACTAGAATGAAGTTATTAAATGCTGAAAATAATATTGTACTATTATTTCTATTGTTTCAAATAAGGATGATTGAAAAATAAAAAACTTAACTGATGTAGTAGATGATGAAATATAATTTCAGATCACTGTAAATAACCACTAATATCTATCACACCCAAAAAAAAATACTATCATAAAATGGTAATTTTATTCAGGGGCGTCTGTGGTTCAGTTGGTAGAGCGGGTCGTCCAATGATTCACGTCCCAGTTCTGTCTGTCCACATGTCCAAGTGTCCTTGGACAAAGACACTGAACCCTTAGGACTGACAGAACCTTAGAATAGTTAAAACTTTAACCCCTGATGTGTTCTGAATGGATGGTTTAGTTTAAAAATTCAGAATAATTCAATTCATTGTTGTGTTATTTTACTGATAATGTTGTTCATGTGTCAAAAAGCAACTGATTTAGAAAAAGAAAAAGGCCAAACTAAAACTACTGGAAGCAAATTACAACATTTCTTCCTTTTTTTTTTTTTTTGCTTTTTTTTTGTTGCCTTTTTTCATGTTATTTGTTATTTTGTGAATATTTATTAGTTTGATGTTGTTTATTTTTGTTTATTCTTTCTACATTTTTGAAAAAAAATTGTTTTTCTTTCCTCTTAGTCTCTTACTTTGTTCATGTTACATATTATTTTCTTAGTTTAATATTATTCATTTTTTGTTCATTTTACTGATCACTTTGGCAGTTTTTGTTAATTTTGTTGCTTGTTTTTATCTTATTTATTTGTTTTTTATTTACTGTGGAATTGCTTGCGTCTAAGGAGTTAAAGGGTTAATAAGTAATATTTTAATTTAAGTATATTTTAATAAACATCTACATTTTAAGTTCTGGAAACTTGCATTTTTTAAGTTTCATCAACTTAAAATAATTGAGGCAATCGATTGCCTTAAATGTAAATGTAAATTGACAGTTGACTCACTTGTGTGAAGTCTGATGGATAACAAAAACACATAATATATTTTATACACAACTACAGACAAATAGTCACAAGTATCCAATATATGGACACAATTACATTGACAGTTATCTTACTCAATATGGAAGTAAAATAATAACAGTTTCTCATTTTTCCCTTTGGTCGTTCTTTAATGATACGTTCTGAAAGGATGGTTTAGTTTCAATATTCAGTTTTGTTTTGTTTTGTTTAGTTTTTTTACTGTGTAGATTTAGACAAAAAGAAAAAGCCAAAACTAAAACTACTGGAACCAAATGACAATATTATTTATTTAGTTAGTTATTTTTCATTTTAATTTATTTTTTTAACTAATTTGAGTTATTATTTTGTAAATATTTATTAGTTGTATTCCTTATTTAGTTTTATATTTCTACATTTAATATTTTATTTTATTCTTTTTCTTCACTTTTGTGTCATTTGTGTGTTATTTTGTTCATGTTACTTATTATTTTGTTGGTTCATTCTACATTTTTTGGCTGTTATTGTCCATTTTGTTGCTTATTTTATTCTATTTAACTGTTCACGTCTCAGGAGTTAAAGGGTTAAGGTTCAAAATTAAATTTTTGCATGATCTTTAAAGTTTTGTCCACCAACTAAACCTGTGAACAAAAAGGAAATTACAAGACGAACAAATTCCAAATGTGTCAAAAATGAACGATTATAACCATCGTTTTAGACATTAAGACTGAAATCATGATGGGAAAAAAAAACATTTTACTGGGTTTTTTTTTATGTCAAAAATGTAGTGACATCATGACCCATAGAAAACATTGTAGAACCCAAAACTGTGTTTACTTTTATCACTTACATGTTTTTAATCTACCTGATATTTAGTGGATTTAATATTGACTTCAACTATTTTTATCTCCCCTCTCCCCTCCTCCCCCCCTCCTCCCCCCCCTCCTCTCCTCTCCTCTCCCTCTCCTCTCCTCTCCTCTCCTCTCCTCTCCTCTCCTCTCCTCTCCTCTCCTCTCCTCTCC
This sequence comes from Siphamia tubifer, assembly GCA_020466265.1. NCBI lineage: Eukaryota > Metazoa > Chordata > Actinopteri > Kurtiformes > Apogonidae > Siphamia > Siphamia tubifer. The sequence goes on from CM035789.1 coordinate 29,076,109, forward strand.
TCTCCTCTCCTCTCCTCTCCTCTCTCCTCCTCTCCTCTCCTCTCCTCTCCTCTCCTCTCCTCTCCTCTCCTCTCCTCTCCTCTCCTCTCCTCTCCTCTCCTCTCCTCTCCTCTCCTCTCCTCTCCTCTCCTCTCTCCTCCTCTCCTCTCCTCTCCTCTCCTCTCCTCTCCTCTCCTCTCCTCTCCAACCCCCCCCCCCCTCCCTCCTCCAGAGGACAGGCTGGTCCTTCGGGGAGGTGATGGTCCATGTAGCGGCTACCTTGAGGTTTTCCATGACAACCAGTGGGGTTTGGTTGGAACCCAATCATGGACGTCTGCGACTGAACAAGTGGTGTGTCAAAGCATCAACTGTGGAAAACCAGTCAGATCCAATGACATGATCATACCTGAACATACGGTCTTCTGGTTAAATGACCTGAGATGCACAGGCAAAGAAAAACATCTGTGGAACTGTAGAAATTCAGGCTGGAACAACAGCGACGCCCGAAATGAAAAAATCAAAAAGATTACATGTTCACGTAAGGCCTCATATAATATATTATAATATAATATGATATAATATAATATGATATAATATAACACGACATGACATAATATAAAATAATATAATATAATAAATATACTAACAATAGTTTTTGCTTTTTCATCAATCAATCAAATCAAAGTTTATTCATATAGCATCTTCATAACATAAAAGAAGACCAAATTGTTACATCTAAATTACAGAATAAAACAACTCAATCAAATATCATTTTTTAACCGCTTACAGCCTACTGTTACAAATATGCAACATACCCAAATTTTTTTAACCTGGACTTAAATAAGGACAGGTCACTGAGAACTCTTAAAGTCTAGTGAGTTCCACAGTAACAGCAAAAGTGTGACAGTGGAAATAAGTGGAAATTAAAAAATAACACATTTAATTTTTTGCTTGAACAATACTAATAAAGTCAATAGGACTGCTCCCACAGACAATAATAGTAGGAAATGTGCATTTACACTGGTCTACTGTACAAGTAAAATGCTTCTGGAATAAAAGTAATGATATTTTACCATATGTTTATTACTGATAAAGAAAAGTCAAGTCTTATATGATGGTTTGTGTAAAAGTATAGGGAGTAAAAGTAAAAAGTTTGCAGAAAAATTAAAAGTACAGATGCCTAAAAAATCTAATTAAGTACAGTAATGTCAACGCACCTCTGTTAATTTGAAACAAATGAAGATTATGATGATGATGATGATGATGATGATGATGGGTAATTTCTTGCTCAACAATCTAATAATGTATCTATTTCCTGCAGATAATATCACCATCAGTCTGGACCGGTTTAACTGTTCTGGGTCGGTGCAGTATAAGACAGATGATAATGGTACTGCAAGTTACTTCTGTGGTAAAAACTGGGGTAAGAATCGAATCCTGAACCAGTTTTACAACATTTAACCCACTTCATAACTTCAATACATTCTTTTATTCCATCTGGGTCACTGTCTCTTGGGGCTCCGACAAGAGCCCCTCCCTATCGTACCTGCGTGTGTTGCAAAAACAATAATGTCCAGGATATTTGAGATAAAAACTGAAAAAAAAAAAAAAATTCTTAAGTAGGGTTGGGTGATATGACTTGAAATTAACATCACAACAAATTGGACAGTTTTACCCCCATGATGATAAATGTATGATAAATGGGGGGGGGCTCGACTGCACACACACTTCAGTTTTGGGGGTGTGTTCCTAGTATTTGGTATATCTGAATTAATATTTTCCAAGTAACTAGTCAATATTGGACAGTTTTCCCTCTAGGGCAGCTGTGGCCAAATATGTAGTTTACCACCACCAGAGAGTGCATGTGAGAGCGGATGAATAATGGGTCACTAATGTGCACTTTGACTGGCCAAAAAAGTGCTATATAAATCCAATCTAAATTCTTATTCTTATTCTTATTCTTATTCTTATTCTTATTCTTATTCTTATTCTTATTCTTATTCTTATTCTTATTCTTATTCTTATTCTTATTCTTATTCTTATTCTTATTCTTATTATGTTTACATTTACTTAATAAAAACTGTTTTAATTAAAGTTGAAATACTTAAAATGTGTTCAATTATTTTAATTGTCACTTTGTGGCCATGATTTATTTAAGTAGACAATGGTCAAGGAATCATTTATACTTACCAAGGTGGAATGAATTCATATTCCTAAATATCTGGATGATATTGATTTATACATTGTTGACTTTACTGATAAAATAGAATTAATTTCTACTCAGTGATTTTCAGCTAATATTATTCAAACAAAAATGAGTAAAATTAAATAATTAAAATGTCATTAACTCAACATAACAATACACCAAACTGCACAGTCTTTTTTCATGTAGCATTTAATCAAATGTATTTTGTTAATATTAATCAATCCCAGTCACATTTTTTTTGGAGTGTGGGTAAAATGATGGTGGTTATTGTAGTAAATGTCAATAACAGTAAATTTTCAGTTTATCACCCAAGCCTAGCGTTAAGTTCACAAAGTTAGGTCCAACAAACATGCCTATTATATTAATATATATATATATATATATATATATATATATATATATATATATATATATATATATATATATATATAAATACAAAAATGAGTAGATAAGTAAACAACGGAGGAAAGACATCACACTTTTTTGCAGTTTTTTTTAAATAATAAAAATAAATACATTAAAAATGTACAAAAATAAAATAATAATAATAATAATCTATTTAGAATGAGGATGCAGCAGTCTGGTGTATCATGTTTTGCCTTTCAATCCAGCTTCTCAGTCTTTGGTAAATACAGGTATTACTGTACTGACATACAATTAAATATGAAAGACACAGACATGACTGCAAAGTTTATTTAACACTATTATTATTATTATTATATTACAAAGGATAAGTCTACTGTAATTCTACCATAATTGTACTTATCTATTGGAAGCTGCAGACTATTCGTAATCAGCTGGAAAGTTTTATGACAGCTGATCTGGAGGGTAAACTGTGGAGAAAAAACTGGAAATTCTAGGGGGGGAAAAAAAATCCAGCATGACAATTTTAGTTCCCAAGTGTAATAATTTAAAATGTATTTGATTTGTCCTATATTTTAGTTAATGTCTTGCCTATGTTTGTTGTTATGTAAAGACGTTGCTGAGAAAAATATGGTGTGCAGTTATCTGAAATGTGGAACACCTATAAATGACATCCTGTATGAACCACGGGTCAGGAACAGACTCATGACAGAGGCTGCATGTGTCAGTAATATGACCAACCTGTGGCAGTGTGGAAAAGATGAGGTGTCTTGTGCCACACCTGCTTCTGTCACTTGTACAGGTATCACACACACACACACACACACACACACACACACATATCATTAGGACCAAGTTTGTAATCAGGTAGCCATTTGGTAGTGAGTGTAAACACATCTTCTTTTTTAATAAAATAATAAAAAAAAAAACCACAAAATTTAATTTAATGAAAAATTAATGAATAAATTCAAAAAATAATGATAAAAAAGAAAGAAAAAAAATACATAAATAGATAAATAGATTCCGTCATGGTTTATGGAGACTTCCAGAAAAAAAATTTATGAATTTTGGTCCGCATAGTGTCAGAGGTCCCCATGCTGTGACTGTGTAAACACATCAAAGTCCCCATAAAGATGAGAATACAAGATACTTGTTTCCATGTCTTATGAGGACCAAGTTTGTAATTAAGTAGCCATTGGGTAGAGAGTGTAAACACAACTTCTTGTTTTTTTAATAAAATAAAACAAAAAAATAATAGTAATTAGAAAATTAAATTAAATAAAAAAGAATGAATACATTAAGAAAATAACAATTAAAAATAAATAAATAAAAATACATCAAAAGATAAATAACTAGTTTCCCACATGCTTTATGGGGACTTCCAGAAAAAAACAAAAACTAATTAATGTACTTATAGTGGCCACATAATTTCTATTTTACTAATGGGGACCTTTATTTATATTTAACCCTCGTGGGGACCTGAACTTTGGTCCCCGTAGTGTCAGAGTTCCCTATGCTGTGACTGTGTAAATATATCAATGTCCCCATAAAGATAGGAATACAAGAACACACGCACACATAAATTGCATCATAGCAGCAAATAAAAAAAAAATCTCCTTTATTTTCTCAGGTCATGAAATACTCCGTTTAACAGGACAAGGTTCAAGCAAAGATTTGAGCGAAGGCTCAGACATGTGCTCGGGTCGGCTGGAAATACAGAACGGCAATAAGTGGTCCAATGTTACGAACACGTCAACTGATATTGACCGTAATGAGTGGTGCAAGAAAATGTTCTGTGGTGATTCTGGCAATGTTACAAACATAAACATGACTACACACCTAACATGCTCTGGTAAGTTTTACAAAACAATGTGTATGACATGAGACATATGACATATGAGATAGGTAGATAGACAGACAGACAGATAGATAGACAGACAGACAGATAGACAGACAGACAGATAGACAGACAGACAGACAGACAGACAGACAGACAGACAGACAGACAGACAGACAGACAGACAGACAGACAGACAGACAGATAGATAGATAGATAGACAGACAGACAGACAGACAGACAGACAGATAGACAGACAGACAGACAGACAGACAGACAGACAGACAGACAGACAGACAGACAGACAGATAGATAGATAGATAGATAGATAGATAGATAGATAGATAGATAGACAGACAGTCAGACAGTCAGACAGACAGACAGACAGACAGACAGACAGACAGACAGACAGACAGACAGACAGACAGACAGACAGACAGACAGATAGACAGAACAACATGCAGGAAAATATACTAAGAAACCAATACTAAAAAAGCACTCTGAGAGCACAGACACCCCCCCCCCGACACTCAAACAAAGAACCACCACCCAAATTTGAATCATTTGTTGATCTCCCCATTAACTCCATACCCTGAAAAATGTTTAAAAATCCAGCCATAAGTTTTCAAGTTATGTTGTACACAGACAGACAGACAGACAGACAGACAGACAGACAGACAGACAGACAGACAGACAGACACCAGCAAAAACATAACCTTCTGGGCAGAGGTAAACGTGCTGAAGTCCATTAAAATTCACAACAAAAACCTAACAAAAACCAACGAAAAATCCAAGATATATAAAAATAAGGCAGTCAGAGACAGCAGACCTCTGCCAAGGCTTGATATGACGTCATATGGAGCCATAGGTGATGACCCATCTGATGTCTGAAGCTGACTTTATTTTTGAAAAACTCAGGAAACAGATTATGTGTCTACCAGTTCTAAGTTTTACATACTTCAAAATTGTAAACTAGTTTACTTACAAATTTTAAGCCAACCAGTTTCTAGATGTTACCGTGTAGCACTGGGTCTTTATCTTGTCAATTGATACGACTGTATTTTCTGATGTATTAGAGCAATGATAATATATATTCTTTAGATGAATTTGACATTTTTATTTTTCATTTTTCCACAGATCATGTGAGCATTGTCCTGAGAGATGGAAATAAAAACAGCCTGTGTTATGGCATTGTACATGTTCGAAGGAATAAGGATTATTTCCCCGTCTGTGCTTCTCAGACTCAGTTATGGCCAGAGAGAAATGCTGAAGTTGTTTGCAGAGAACTAAATTGTGGGGAGGTGAGTCTATTTCAGCAGATTATGTCAGAATTTGAAAAAAAAAAACAACAACAAAAAAACACACAACCAACAACAACAAAAATTATTGTATTTGTATTTGACATATAGATAAATTGCAGTTTCATATAATTAGTCTAAATACTAATTCATTCACAAATAGACAAAGGTTTTGGGGCACATGGCATTCAGGGTCTGTGATGGGTCTGTGATACAAAACAATCTAATCAGATTAATAACAGGGTTGCTGTGGATTCATTTTGATTAATCACAATTAAATATATGACATTTTTAATCTATATTAACTGCATTTAATTTTTGATTATCAACGGAATAAATGTACTTTTAACAAGCTGAGCAACATAATGGATTAGATTTATATAGCGCTTTTCAAGGCACCCAAAGCGCTTCACATTAGTGTTCCATTATTCATTCACTCTCACATGCTCCCTCTGGTGGTGGTAAACTACATATGTAGTCACAGTTGCCCTGGGGCAGACTGACAGAAGCGTGGCTGCCATTTCGCGCCTACGGCCCCTCTGACCACCACCCAACATTCATACTCATTCATACACCAGTGTGAGTGACACTGGAGGCAAGGAGGGTAAAGTGTCTTGCCCAAGGACACAACGGACTGACCCTTCGGTCAATGGACGACCCCCTCTCCCAACTGAGCCACGGCCGTCCCAAACATATTAGCTGTAGTAGTAGAATCCCTGACTACAGATGGATGAAAATGTGACGATAAAAAAAGTGTGTATAAAAAGTATTATACACACTAATAAGTTAAGACAAACACTTTTTTGATGAGTGATATGAAGGCAAAATCCAATTTATTCAAAACAGGTAAAATACACTCAAACTCCTAAGGGTTAATATCAATATATTATTTATCACCAACATTAAACTATATAAAGACGTGTTATTATTGGACCCTGTTAGAAAAGAAACACTTGAATTCAATGTGTCCACATACTACTTTTGTCCATGTAGTAAATGACTTGGACATTTACACTATGAGTCTTTATCACATGGCGGCCATCTTGAATGGAAAACAAGGCTTGGGAGGGTAAACGCATAAGGTTGTAGATGTAAACATAAGAGGAGGCATGTCGGCATCATTTGACAATTTGTTCTGACGCTTCCTAACAGTTAGTTGATCGTACTAGTGCAGTGTTTAACATTATGGTATGAATTAAACACATTTTTCTGTACATATTCTGTCTTTTTCTGATTTAGTGTCAGTCACTAGCAGTGTTGGGAATAACGGCGTTACTAACGCAGCCACATTTCGAGTAACAAAGTAATTTACCCAGCACTGGTCACTAGTAAACTTTCTCCATGGTAAAAAAAAAAAAAAAAAAACGCAAGAAAACAAAACAAAAACTATCTCCATAGTAAACATGTTGCAACAAATGAGCTTTTTAGCTGATACTATGTGCAGGGTCACCCTGCAACCCTAACCCCTTACCTCTAACAACTAACGCCAACCCTAACCCCATACCCCTAACCCAAATACCAACCTTGACCCTAAACCCTAATCTGAACAAATCTGGTACATTGATTTACCACTAGTTGAAGCAGTGCACATGCACTAATGTTACTGCGTGGACAGTGACTATGCACATAGACAACCACTTCACACTGTGTGTCTTACACTTACATGAGAACAAAACATAGAAAATTAGAAAAGAAAAATCCATCCATATGTTTTTGACTTATCTTGACATCACCATATTACCAACCTATCCTGTCATTTAAATCAAAATCCGTCCATAAATTCTTTAGTTATCTTGCTAAATAACAGACAGACAGATAGACAAACAAACAAACTCTGGCAAAAATATAACTTCCTTGGCGGAGGTAATCATGCTAACTCAAGGATGTGGTTCCTAAAATGTTTTTCTTTTTAAATTAAAAAAAAATATAGACAGGACTCATTTTCATTTCTAGGACTTGCACCCTGGCACACAGCAGTATGATGACATGACTAAAGAAACCTGTAGTGACAGAAGTTAACAGTACTCACCCCAGCCTTGTTTAGAATCCAAGATGGCATCACATGAAAAATAAGCTAATGACGATAACAATGTGCTTTCCTTTAGGTGATCGATACGACTCGAAAAGAAGGTACAACACGTGGAATAATGGACTCTGTAAAATGTGTAGGAGATGAAGACTCTCTGTGGCAGTGTGGAGCCAAGCGTAATGACCAGCCCTTCACATGCTTGTCTAGCGTTGAAGTCATCTGTTCAAGTACTGGTCCAATTCCTACAGTTCAGTTCTAGTGTCACTCTACAGTGAAAACACTGCCATCGCTTAAAACTATAATATTATTACAGACCACAATGAACTAGATTTATAACAAGTAGTACCAGTGGTGATGAAAAGAAACACAAAAAAACCCACAAAATGTTTTTATATAAATATTAATATATATATATATATATATATATATATATATATATATAATATTTAATATATTTATTAATATTTATAGATTATAAAGCAATATATGTAAGAAAGAAAGAAAATGAGTTTGACTTTAGCCAAATGACACAATTTAGTTAAGATGCTTTTTACTGTTTTTATAATGTGCTTTACAATATTTCTATGTTATAACTGAAGAAATGAGACTGATAATAAATATGCACATCTTAGCTCTTCAGGGTTTTGAGAGAGTAAAGTACAATTTTATAACATTACATTATTAATATTTTTTTTTATTTTGTGCTATTTTATGTTGTTTTTTTAAAAAAATATGTCATATTTTACTATTTAATGTATATATTTTTTCATCTCATTTCATTTTGAAATGACGAAGAAATACCATCTCTCTCTCTTTTTTTTTTATTTTATTTTTTTTTATCATGATGCTCGTTTCAGCCCTGCATGGTTTTAAGACAATAAAGCAATAGTTTATAACAGATTACATTATTTATGTTTATTCAATTTAGTTTTATTTTATTTAATGTTTTATTATTATTATTATTATTATTATTATTATTATTATTATTATTATTATTATTATTATTATTATTATTGTTGTTGTTGTTGTTGTTGTTGTTGTTGTTGTTGTTGTTATTATTGTTATTATTATTATTATTATTATTATTATTATTATTATTATTATTATTATTATTATTATTATTATTATTATTATTATTATTATTTCATGTACTGCCATTTTAATGTATTTTATTCATTTGAAGATGAAGAAATACCATCTCTTTATTTAAAATGATAACATTTTCTTTGTTTTTCTTTGTCCAGAAAGTGTCAAAGCCCGTCTGAAAGATGGTCCCGGACGATGTGCTGGGAGAGTGGAGATCTTTTTTAAGGGCAAATGGCAAAAAGTCATGAAAAAAAAGAATTCAGACTGGTCACAAAACAATGCAAAAACATTCTGCAAAGAACTGGGCTGTGGGGATGTACGGTCCAAAGAAGAGAAGTTTAGTAGGGACGCTATGGGGACACCCATCATGCCCAGTGAGGTGAAGTGCTCTGAACAAAAGAACCGTGTATCTGAGTGTGACCTGGGGGGAAAATACACTCAGACAGATGGTGAGGAGGAAGTGGGACTAGTCTGTGAAGGTGAGAATTCTGTCTAAGATAAGAAATGTAAAAACTAACATTGACATTTTTATTTTTTTTTAACCCTGGAATATATTCGGTTTGTAAATTTGACGTCACACACATGACTTCTGGGTTCAAAGAAACATTCAAAATGATAGAGCCGGTAAACATATCGTTAGCTTCATACCATAATTGTTTAAGTCAATTTTTGGTTAAATTGAGATTTTTGCATAACTTTACTCCCCTACCACTGCTGCATCATCCTGTCTTTCTGCCTATGTCATTGACCAATCAGAACACTCATAAAAAAACAAAAAATAAGTGCAAAAACATACCTGCCCAAGTCATTCATTTGACTTAGGCAGTTTAAGTGTATGCAAAATGGCAGAAAAAATGCAAAATGTTGTCAGAAAAACTGCCTAAATCAAAGGCATAAAGTCCATTTTATTTCATAAAACAAATGATGTTTGGTTTTGTTCTTTTTCCATACTTTTCTTCTCATCTACTTGAATGTTCTGTGAAAAAAATCTATAAGAAATATGGATGTGACTTTTAGAAAATGTGTTTTTTCTCATTTTCCGAAAACACAACAACATGACTTAGGCAATTATGGTATGAGGCTAACGATATTCACCTTCAACTGTTTTTTAGTGAGGTCCATGTAAACACGAAAGGAATAGCTTTAATTCTGATTGATTTTATTTTCAATAAAAACACATCATATATCAATTGATTAAAAGCAATGTTGACTCCTCCTCTGTGGGGTTAAAAGATATATAAAAATAAATAAATAAGTAAATGAATAAAAACATGAAATAAAAAATAAAAAAAATAAGAACAAAATGCAGACAAATAAGAAAAAGGAAAAAAAAGAAGAAAAAAGAAAGGGAAAAGAAGAAGAAGGAAGGGAAGAAAAAAAGAAAACAAACAAACAAACAAACAAAAAACTCTATTTGTTACCTACTTTCCTATCTGCTCATTTGTTGTTGTTGTTTTTTGTTTTTTTTTTGTATATACGGTATGTATATGTTTAGTACTTCAGTTATTTATTATTGTTATTGTTATTATGTTTTATTATTATTATCATTTTTGTACTATATATGCACTATATTGCTATAAGATGAATTCAGGTTATTGGGGAAGTTAAGAAGGGGTACGATTAAATACGTTTATGCTTCATCCTACTCCTTTTCGGACATGTCATTGTGTAGTATTATTATTATAGTTGTATTGATTATTGTTGTATTGATTATTGTTGCACTTTGCACATGTTCGAAATAAATCAGTCAAATCAAAGCCAGTGTTAAAAGGTAGGTTTTTAACCTGGACTCAAAGACCAAGACCAAGAACTCTCAGGTCTAATGGGAGTGAGTTCCACATTTTAAGTGTTGTGACGTTAATTCATTTCCTGCTGTGTTTCTTTCTTTTTCTTTTGTCAGATCACAAGGTGTTTTATGTAAGTAATAACGACTGCTCTGGTCAGGTGAGAATCCAACATGGAGAGAAAAGCTACTATCTCTCTGGATCTAATGAGGTGTGGACAAATGAAAGTGCCAGCGACGTGTGTCGCCAGATGCATTGTGGGGAAATGAAGCGTTTCTACAATGAGACCATTGACACAGACAGCCTTATTTGGCACCCGAACACATCCTGCCCGTACCCGTCCAAACTGCTCGACTGTGGGATGAGCAGCAGTGCAACAAAAACTATCGCTGTGGTGAAATGTTCAGGTATTCAAGATTTATTTTATTGTCATTTTATAAAACAGGGGGGTCAAACATGCGACCCAGGGGCCAAAACTGGCCCACCAAAGGAGCCATTGCGGCCCCTGGGATGGATTTGTGACACTGAAAATATTAACAAAGATGTTTATTTCATTTTTTGTCAATTCAATCTAAAGTGGATCAGACCATTAAAATACTATCATAATAACCTATGAATAATATTAAAAAGCTATTTTTTTCTATTTGTTTTAGTGTAAAAAAAATTATTACAAAAATGAACAAAAAAAACAAAAATGTGAAAATGTTTTAAGAGAAATATATGGAATTTGATCAATATTCTGCTTAATCATTTAATGTGTGTATTTGTAGATCCACTGTGATCTGTAAATTATGTATAAATGTATAAATGATAAAATAAGGTGTTTTCTTAAGAATTTAAAATTGTGTTCATATTTATTCATTTTATGTTCGAGTACAGTTCATAGATGAAAACATTTTCATTATGGAATTCAATGTTTTTTCCTCAAAAACAGAGAAACTTTAGGAGTTAAGATCATTTATAAGTTCTTATCCTATTATTTATATTATTTGACTGGTCTGGCCCAGTTTAGATCACATTGGGCTGAATGTGGCCCCTGAACAAAAATGAGTTTGACACCCCTGGTATAAACAGAGCATACACAACATCATTCTGATGCACTTGTAAAATATAATAATAATAATACTAATACTAATACTAATACTTATACTAATACTACTACTACTACTACTACTACTACTACTACTACTACTACTACTACTACTACTACTACTACTACTAATAATAATAATAATAATAATAATAATAATAATAATAATAATAATAATAATAAAAGGATGTGTGTAATGCAAAAATTTTTTTTGTAGAAAGCAGTAAAAATAGTAAAAAAAACAAAACACCCACACAGTTTCTCTTTCATCTCAGTAAATATGTATTTTTTAAAATAGACTCAAAGTGCTTCCTAACTTACTTCATAACTTTAGTCTACATTTTTAGGACCAGTTTCATAAAAGTACCCACGTAGTTAAAGTGTACAGGGCAGTGAGGAGTGAATACAGTAGTTCTGGCACTTATTAAAAGAAAAAAAAAAATCATTATTGCACATTATTGGTTAATTACATATTACTGATTATCATCTTGATAATAGTTTATTTTTGCACATTTTTGTTGATTATTGCATGTGTTTAGTTATTGCAGTGTTCAGTATAATGATGCAATTTTTTGATCATTATGTGTTTACATAAAAAGTACGTATTTTTTAATGTATTTTTTTTATTAAAAATGAACGAAAAAATTAGTTCATGTTTCTTGCATGTATTTTTAATTATTATTATTTGTTCTATTTATTTGTTTTCATTTTTTTATTTTGTTTTCAATTAATTATTTTGCATTCATGAATTCATTTCTATTTATTTTAAATTCAATTTGAACCTTTTTTAATCATTATTTTATTTTACTAAAAAAATAAGTCTTTACATTCACTACCCAATTTTGTGTTGATTACAAACTTAGTCCTCATGAGACATGGAAATAAGTGTGTGTGTGTGTGTGTGTGTGTGTGTGTGTGTGTGTGTGTGTGTGTGTGTGTGTGTGTGCACTTGCATTAACAACTTCATAACCTCTTTTCCACAACAGGAACTAAAACATCAGTAAGCCTGACCCATAAATGTTGGGGGAACGTCCAAGTTTGTGTCGCAGGTGGCTGTGGAGGGGTGTGCGCAGAGTCCTGGACTGAAGAGAAGTCTAAAAAACTCTGTGAAAAAGAAAAGTGTGGACACCATGTTCTACAAGCCACCAAACAAAACACAAAATATGGTGTGAAGTTCAAGAGTCTGCACATAACGAAGCAGGACGGTGACCTGTCAACATGTACCTTTGTGAATATGACTGATACTAATGTTGGCAAATGTAAGGCAGCGTATGTGGTGTGTTCAGGTAAGTATTACACATATTCACACTTAACTCAGACATCCCAAGGAAGTCTCCCTGATATTGATAGTATTTTATAGTCAGAAAAAATATTTCCGATTTTAGTTCGGTTTTTTTGGTACATTTTTCCATGTTACTTATATTTTTGCAAATATTTATTGGTACTATTGGTTAATTTTGTTGACATTTTTTTAGATTTTGTTTTCCTTTAATTATTTTTCCTTTAATTTTGCTCCATTTTTGTCTTACTTTGTTCATGTTACAAATTATTTTGTTTGTTTATTCTTCATTTTTGTTCATTTTATTGATGACTTTGGCAGGTTTTTTTTTTGTTAATTTTGTTGCTGAATGTAATAGTTTCTTTATGTGGAACTGCTAAAGTCTCAGGAGTTAAAGGGTTAAACTGAATCATGGGAAAGAGGGAAATATCTAAAACATGCAGGACACCGGCCTTCGAGGACCGGAGTTTGAGACACCTGGTCTAAACCATGGTGCCAAAATGTGAATAGAATACAGAAACAACAACAAAAAAAACACATTCACACATTCAAGAGCTAAACTCACATCATACTGTAACCACAGACCAACAATACTTGAGAGGCTACAGGAGCAGACACAGACTTCCTTACTGTCTGGGAGTTTAGGGACCGTCACAAAAAAAATTGACTGGCAAAACTAAGAAAAAAAAAATAAATAAATGTTCTCCATTAAATTAATTGTGTATTCATCTCAAACACATGCTTGAATGAATGAATGAATGAATGAATGAATGAATGAATGAATGAATACAGCAATAAACAAATAATTAATAAGTCTAAATTTTCTTGCAAATACTCAAATTAGGGCGGCACGGTGGTGCAGTGGTTAGCACTTGTGCCTCACAGCAAGAAGGACCCTGGTTCAAATCCCACACCAGACCTTTCTGTGTGGAGTTTGCATGTCCTCCCCGTGTCCGCGTGGGTTTTCGCGGGGCACTCTGGTTTCCTCCCACCATCCAAACACATGCACTGATAGTTTAATTGGTTAATCTGAAATTACCCATAGGTGTGAATGTGAGAGTGATTGTTTGTCTATATATGTTCAGCCCTGCGATGAACTGGCGTCTCATACAGGGTGTACCCTGCCTTCGCCCATTGTAGCTGGATTAGGCCCCCAGTGACCCTAGTGAGGATAAAGCGGGTTCAGATAATGAATGAATGAATGAATACTCAAATTACACATTTTTGTTCAATAGTGTGTGGGTCATGTGACGTCAGGACCTTTAATTTACAGCCCTGGTCTGGGCACACAAAACACACCTCGTATATTTAATTTATATCACTTCATTAATTTTCTAGCAATTTCTTTACTCATGAATTACACGTTTTTGTTCAATAGTTTGTAAAGGGGGGATTGTTCAAAAAGAGGGAGGGGGGGATGGAAGGGTCGATAAACATCTCCCTGAAATTAGTTTTTGTAACTTGGTATGTCTGGTTAACTGGACAAACATAAATGTGTGTGAGGTGGAAATACTGTAGGACTCAGATTTAATAAAAACAGAAGCAAAATCATGACAAAGACAGAGACAGAAAACAAAAGCTGGGGGTTGATCAGCCAGAGTCCGTGGTGATGAAAGAAATGTCAGGGTTATGGAGGTGACGCACCTGCAACTGTAAGGCTCACTGCTTAAATAGTTGCAGATCAACAACGACATGCAGCTGCACGGTGCGGGCCAGGTAAAACTAGAGTGGATGTGGGGGAAAGGTTGTGACATTAGTATAACTTGACATTTCATTTTTTATTTTTTCATTTTCATTTTCTGAAGAAAAAAAATTGTGACGTACCAATGCTGCTGTTCTATGATATCGTAGCATATCGTATGGTCGAGTGTTTAAAAAACACAAATGGGCACGTACCTTTTCTCGCTAATCTCTTAAATTAATGAACTACAATTTCGTCTTCGTCCACCGTCCAGGCTTTGTTGTTTTTCTGTCAAATCCCTGGAAAAGGTTCAACTGTCTTTTTGACATTTTATTGCCGGCCCAAACCGAAATCAAAGTGGTAGGGTGTGTAGTGTGTAGAACAGGGGTCACATTCAGCCTGGTTTGATCTCCAATGGGCCGGACCAGTACAATGAAAACATAATAACCTATAAAAAAAATAATGACTCCAAATTTGTATCATTGTTTTAGTGCAAAAAAAATCTCATTAAATTATGAAAATTATCCAAATGCAAAGAAAAGGTAAAATTGCATAATGAAATTAAGGTCAATTTTAACAAAGTTAAAGGTTTATCATTACTCCATGTATTTTATTATGGATCAGTTCTACAAAGACACTAAACTCTTAGTAACAGAAGCAGAAAATGGTTCAAATTGTGTCTAATTTTCTTTGGACATTTCAGGTTGTTCACATTTGTTTAAATTATTCACATTTTATTGTTACAGGATAGTTTGGAAATGTAAATATTTTCATCAATTAATGTTAGTTTTGGCCACTAAAATAACAATAAACATTTAAAGTTTTCATCATTTACATATAGACAAAGAAAAAAACTGAGAGTCTTTTTTTTTTTTTTTTTTTTTGAGTTATTTTTCTCTTCAGCCCAGGGGCCAGATTGGAACATATGTTGGGCCGCATTTGGCCCCTGGGCCGCATGTTTGAGACCCCTAGTGTAGAAGAATATAGCGCCAGAATTCAGAATCACCAAGTAAATGACACTCATTGGCCTTTATGTGAGGCTTCAATTAATTGGCTTAAAATAAATGTTTAACCTATTACAAACCAGCATCTTTATTTTCCCCTCCCACAAAAACAATAAAAAGAAAACTTTAAAATATACAATTTTTTCATACCCTCAAAAAAATTGTACGCACAGTGCAGGATTCTGGCTGACGAGGTCTAACTCTACACTGTTTTTGACACAGGCAGTCTGGAGACACGCTTCAATTCGAACCACTACTGTTCCGGACGAGTGGAGGTGAAATACGAAGATGAGTGGCGTCCAGTTTGTGGACGTGCTCTTCAAAACCACACTTTACAAAAGCACATTTGTGAGAAGCAGGGCTGTGGAGGTGCTGATGATAGTTTTGACGACCAAAGCATTTATTCTAATGCCATCTCAACCATGACATGTGACAAGATCACCAACCATAAAAACTTAATAGAATGTAAACCATCGGGTAAAAAGGAGTCGTGCTCTGGCCTTGTTCTGCAGTGTTCTGGTACGTACCATGACTTTGTTTATATATGTGAAATGGTACTACATTAATGGTACTATATTAATGGTACTACATTAATGGTCCTACAATACATTAATGTTCGTACATTAATGGTACTATATTAATGGTAGTACATTAATGGTACTAAATTAATAATCCTACATTAATGGTATAACATTAATGGTCCTACATTAATGGTACTATATTAATGGTACTATAATAATGGTACTATATTAATGGTACTACATTAATGGTACTATATTAATGGTACTATAATAATGGTACTATATTAATGGTACTACATTAATGGTACTATATTAATGGTACTATAATAATGGTACTATATTAATGGTACTACATTAATGGTACTACATTAATGGTACTATAATAATGGTACTATATTAATGGTACTACATTAATGGTCCTATATTATTGGTACTGCATTAATGGTCCTACATTACTAATCCTACATCAATGGTACTACAATACATTAATGTTCGTACATTAATGGTACTATATTAATGGTACTATAATAATGGTACTATATTAATGGTACTACATTAATGGTACTACATTAATGGTACTATAATAATGGTACTATATTAATGTTCCTACATTAATGGTCCTATATTATTGGTACTGCATTAATGGTCCTACATTACTAATCCTACATCAATGGTACTACAATACATTAATGTTCGTACATTAATGGTACTATATTAATGGTAGTACATTAATGGTACTAAATTAATAATCCTACATTAATGGTATAACATTAATGGTCCTACATTAATGGTACTATATTAATGGTACTACATTAATAATCCTACATTAATGGTATAACATTAATGGTCCTACATTAATGGTACTATATTAATGGTACTACATTAATGGTACTAAATTAATAATCCTACATTAATGGTACTACATTCATGGTACTACATTCATGGTACTACATTCATGGTACTACATTAAGTTTTATTACATTTTTGATTGAAGTAAGTGCTAATTTATTTTACATTTTCTGTCATTATTTTGTTTTAAGGAAATTATTACTTTATTTATGAAATTATTACTAAAATTATTGAGTTTTATTCCATCTTTGATGAAGTTAAGTATACATTTTCTTACATTTTAAGGAAATTATTATATTATTACATACATTATTGATTACATTAAAATTACTATACAAAATACTTGCCAATAAAATGGGTAAATTCAATACTAATACGATCTCACCTGTCGCTCTTACTTGTCTCAGAGCGGAGGAAGATGTCGCTGGCAGATGGTGGCGCCTGTAGGGGTGTTGTGGTTGTTCACGTCCATAAAGAGCCAATGTTGTTGGTTTCTGCTCAAGGATGGTCACACAAAGAAGGTGAAATGCTTTGTAAAGACCTGAACTGTGGACGTTATTTATGGCATCGACCTGATAACCCAATAGAAAAAGGTGTGTTCTGGAACACCATCTTCAACTGTTCAAATGTGCCCAAAAACGAAACCATCTGGACTTGTGAAAAACAAGTGTCACCCAGTTTAAAGAAGCAGATCTACATGGAATGTGAAGGTAAATCTTTTGTGGTGTTTGATGGTCGACAAACATTTGCCAACAGTACATCTGTAGTAAATTCAAAAGTACTAGGAGTAAAACCATGGGCGTAAATTTGTGTATGGACACTATGGACGTGTCCATACCAATATTTGGATATTTCTAAAATGTCCATACCAATTTTTGAATAGGAAATTACAAAACATTTGGGAAAAAAATGATTACTGTATTTTCTGGACTATAAGGTGACTTTAATTTATAATACTTACACACAATTCACTAGGTATTAACCATTTATTACCCAATTATAAATGGTTGTTAATTATGTATTAACCCTTTGTTACCTATTTCTTAATGTTTTGAAAAGTTTCATACTAGTATCTTCCTAAGATAAATGTCAAATTTTATTATTTTCAACCAACAGGTGCAGTGTTTACAACTGTTTATTTGTTTACCTTTAAAGCAGATATACAAACAGTGCACCTGTCTGGTAAAAAGAATCTAATTTTACAGATATTTGTTAATGGTTTGTTAACAAGTGGTTTATTTCTTGTGTATGGACAACACATTAACAAATAGGTAAGTGGGTGTAGGTATTATAAAGTGTTACCCTTTAATTTCTTCCAAAAACCACAGTGCACCTTATAAATTGATTAATTCTGTTTTGCTTAGTAATTTAGACTTTTTATCTCAAAATTGTGACTTTTTTTGTGATAATTTAGACTTTTTCCCCCCCTCATAATTCACTTAATTTTAGTCTACATGCATGGCAAACGCATATATTCTAAAGCTGAGTAAAACTCCCTTTAAAACTCCCTCATAAAATATTAATATGGTTCATTTTATTTCCATATTTTCAAGATCATATTTCAGAATAAGAGCTAGTCATTGTAATT
The DNA here is from genome assembly GCA_020466265.1 of Siphamia tubifer. Classification (NCBI taxonomy): domain Eukaryota; kingdom Metazoa; phylum Chordata; class Actinopteri; order Kurtiformes; family Apogonidae; genus Siphamia; species Siphamia tubifer. The sequence goes on from CM035789.1 coordinate 29,094,703, forward strand.
ATCAAAACACTACATTCATTATGAATAATTAAAATTCTTAGTTGAAATTGGAAAATAATATATACACGCACACATGTAAAAAAAAAACATATGAAATTTATTACAATAAACTTCTTTTAACTGGTATAAGAATACAATATTTTACAGAGTTACAATTTGCCCTAAGGTCATTGTCTTTTTATTAAGAGCTCAGAGTTTGGTCATTTACCATGTGACTGCCATACCTCTGGATTTTCTCCTTCATTTCCTGTCGAAACTTTATATAATCAAGGGGTACTACCATGTGCTTTTCTAAATATAGATACATGCCGCCATGACACCTACTGGAAACACTCTTGATCTAACCTCACCCGTAGTTACAAAGCTAAACAAAAACAAAGTGCTAACTGGTCGCTTCTCCATTTTATAGAGCAGCTGAGGTTCATGGGTAATGTAGTATTTACAGCCAGGGAATATTTTAATTGATTGTACCAACTTTTTGTTTTAGTTTTGCAGTTTGGTGTTTTTATTTCTCTAACCAATCCCATTTTCTTATTCCTAGATGTGCACAAAGTCAAGCTGCAAAATGGCTATCATGGTAAATTAACAATCGATGGTACGCACGTCTGTGACACTTTCTGGAACGACGAATATTCAAGTCTTGTTTGTCAGAAACTGAATTCTAGCAATGCCGTACCTGGTTTAAACGGCAATCCAAAGGCTGTGGCAGGAGAAAAATATTTCCACATCCACTGTGAGAAACATCATGTCAACATCGGCCAGTGTGACCGAGTCAAAAACACATGTTCAGGAAATCTGGTGTCCATTTACTGCACTGGTATGTATGGATGTGTATGTTTATTCACCTGTTACAGAAAACACACAGACTCAACATGTGTAGAATCATGACAGCATTTTTGTTTTAATTTAAACTTTTACTTGTGTAAAAAGTAAACGTTTTGTGCTGGTTTGGTTTTCTCCTCTTTTTGTGATCTATTTATTTATTTGTTTTTAATTGATGGTTGGGAATAACACATCACCTTACAGTCTTTAATTACAATAGCACCATCTGTTGGTTTCTGTCCCCGTTCGTCCTGTCCGTCCTGTCCAGTCTTTGTTTCCTCCGCACATCACTGAGGTGTAGCACTGCCCTCACTGGCTTGTAATAGAGAGTTCTAATGGGGGATGTCTGCTCAGCTTTCGGGGAGGACCGATGATGGTCACACACGTGCACTAAATAGTATAATATATGGCTGCAAGAGTGGAATATGTACTGATCTCAAGCAATGTTGACTCCCTCTCTGTGGGGTTAAAAGATAAATAAGTAAAAAAAAAAAGATTAAAAAAAATAAAGAAAATAAATAAATAAAATAAGAATAGAAATAGAAAAATAAAATAACAAAATAATAACAAAATGCAGACAAATTAGAAAAAGGAAAAAAAGGAAGAAAAAAGAAAGGGAAAAGAAGAAGAAGAAGGAAAGGAAGAAAAAAGAAAACAAACAAAAAAACTCTATTTGTTAACTACTTTCCTATCTGCTCATTTGTTTTTGTTTTTTTGTTTTGTTTTTTTTGTGTTCTGTTTTGTTTTTTGTATATATGTATATGTTTAGTACTTCAATTATTTATTATTGGTATTGTTATTATTGTTATTGTTATTATTTTTTATCATCATCATTTTTGTACTATGCACTATATTGCTATAAGATGAATTCAGGTTAATGGGGAAGTGAAGAAGGGGTACGATTAAATAAGCTTATGCTTCATCCTACTCCTTTTCAGACATGTCATTGTGTATTATTATTATTATTATTATTATTATTATTATTATTATTATTATTATTATTATTATTATTATTATTATTATTATTATTATTATTATTATTATTATTATTATTATCATTATTATTATTATTATTATTATTATTATTATTATTATTATTATTATTATTATTGTTGTACTGATTATTGTTGCACTTTGCACATGTTCGAAATAAATCATTCAAATCAAATCAAATCAAATCAAATCAAATCAAATCAAATCAAATCAAATCAAATCAAATCAAATCAAATCAAATCAAATCAAATCAAATCAAAGTAATAACCGGACCTTGGGAACTTTTTATTGAACAGTCCTTACCTCGAAACTGCAGCGTAATTGCACTGGAAACTGCATGGATATTTATTACTTGTAATAAGTATTTACAAAAGCATTATTACCATGACATTACCATAGAATTACCCAGAGGTGTTCAAAGTACTCAGATTCTGTAGTTAAGTAGAAGTACAGCTACTTGTGTGAAAAAATACTCCGGTAAAAGTAGAAGTACTGATTCAACTCATTGACTTAAGTAAACGTCTTAATTAAAATAAAGTACAAAAGTAAAACAAATTTTTTTACTTCCATGAAGGCAATAATACTTATTTAACAAGGAAAAATCAGAAAAGTTTAATAAGTATCAAAATTAAAGCCTTTAAAAGTGAGTTAATGTGTAGATAATGTGTTTGATCAGGTCACAGTTACTTAGTTTTATTTAAAGTTTATTTAAAATTTTGGAAAAATGAAAAAAGTCACAATTGAGATAAAAAGTCATCATGAGGTTTTTAAAAAAAAGATAAATATGAATTTTAAAGTCAAAATTGTGAGATAATAGCCATATAACTATAATATGACGTAGTGTCAAATCTGTCTAGTGCGAAAAAGTAATGAGTCTATTCTGACAATGTAAAGAATATCAATAGTACAGATATTTACATAATACAAAATATTACAGATATTTATGCAAAAATGTAAAAAAGTAAAAAAGTTGCCAGAAAAATAAATACTCAAGTAAAGTAAAGATACTTAAAACAATCTACTTAAGTACAGTAATGAAGTAATAAAGTAAAAAGTAAAACAGCATTTTTTTTTGGTATGGATTAAGCAATATTTAACCAGGAAAAAACAGAAAAAAATAAAATAAAAATAATGATAAAGCCTTTAAAAGTTAGTTACTGTGTAGAAAATGTGTATTCAGTTTATGGTATGGACAGGAAATGTAAGAAAAATTCAAAATAGGAGATTAAACAAACAAAACCTAATTATGAGATTTTTTTTTTTTTTAAATCTTAAATTATGAGATAAAAAGTCAAAAGTATGATTTTAAAATCAAAATGTATGACGACAAAGTCATAATTATAGATAAGAAATGGATAATTATGAGATAAAAAGCCAAAATTATGATGATATATGAGTCACAATTTGTGATTTAATTATTTCTGACTTATTTTTCATACTGTCACATTTGTCTAATTTGAAAAAGTACTGAGTCTCTTCTGAGAATGTAAGGAGTATAAAGTACAGATATTTATACACAAATGTAGGGAGTAAAAGTAAAAAAGT
>CM035789.1:29103062-29176124 GCA_020466265.1 Siphamia tubifer
ATTTACCATCTCGTCCTTTAATAAATCAACTTACACAATTTTCCCCCCTTTTTTTTTCATAAACCAGGAATCAAATCAGTGTCTGGGGTTGTTCAAGAGAACGATGCAAGGAGCAACGCTTCTCTTAATTATGATGATATAGATGAAGTCTCTGAGCTTCAGCCGCTGAAGTCCCAACCCCCGACCACCGCTGACACACATGACAGTGACATCCAAGAAGACGATCTGGAGCAAAATGCAAAAGAAGGTCACAATTAACTTTTATGGAAGCGTCACTATGTCACTACACAGTAAAAAAAAATGCAGTGTGAATATTTCAGCGTCAAGCTATTTACACCTAGAGTATTTATAGCTCTATGGAGAGTAAACCAGCTCTAATTAGTAGAGTTAAAAGTCAGTGTAAAGTTTAGGAAAATCAAAGGCTACATCAGGGGTGTCAGACTCATTTTAGTTTAGTTCAGGGGTCATATTCAGACTAATATGATCTCAAACGGGATAGACCAATAAAATAATAACAGTGAAAAGAGTCATATTGTATTTTAAGAATGTTTACTCCCTCAAAATATGAATAACATCAACAAATTGACATGTCTTAAGAAAAACAAGTGTAATTTTAACCCTTTTCTGCCTCAGTCTATTAGTTTGTCATTTACACATGTGCAGAACAACTTGCATTTCAATTACAAATACACTAAACATTTAGCAACAGGAAGAATATATGTAAAATTCCACTTACTTCTCTTCAGATATTTCAGGTGCTTCATATTTGTTCGGGTGTTTATTCAGGTTTTTTAAAACGATGGTTTGTTAATATAAAGATTTTCATGTAATTGTACTTTTTTTTTTTTTACATTAAAATCTACATAAGTTTTCATTATTTAAAGGTAATTATAATCATATTTTACTGGTCTGACCCAATTGAGATCTAATTATTCTGTATGTAGAACCTGAATTGAAATCATTAGCATTAATATATTCATTGTTATTCATCCTATGGACCACAATGAACTCTTTGGTGGGCCAGATTTGGCCACCGAGCCTCATGTTTGACACCTATGCTCTACATAGTGATGATTAGGGTTAGTATATGAATGTTTATTTAGGTTAATATGGCAGTTTTATTATGTTTATTAGCCTTTTTTATTTAATGTGACACCATTATTCAAACCTGTAGTTGAATACTGACCAACCTGATTGTTGCTGTGAAGCTAAAATTATTTTACACAGGGAGGACTTTCTTCTTTCAGAACAAAAACACGTCCAAGGTCAATTGAAAGCTATAGAAGGAACTGTAGCATTAACAGACACGTCGACTCCTGTAGCACAAGTTGACTTAAATTTGGACAAGTTGCATGTCTCTCTCTCTCTCTCTCTCTCTCTCTCTCTCTCTCTCTTCCAAGTATTTATTTATTTGTTCATGCCGTGAATGAAACAATGCTTATTTAACCAGGAACAATCACAAGTATCCAAAAACAAAGCCTTTAAAAGTGAACTACTCTCTCTCTCTCTCTCTCTCTCTCTCTCTCTCTCTCTCTCTCTCTCTCTCTCTCTCACACACACACACACACACACACACACAAAGTGTACTTAAGTACAGTAATGAAGTACTTTTACTTAGTTACTTCCACCACAGTGTGAAAATGGCAGTGTAATTTTTTTTTACACATTTCAATGTTAATTTTGACACTGATAGAGTAGAGTAAATTTTACTCTAAATGTTATCTGAAACAGAATTAAATGTGACTCTGAAAGAGTAAAACTGCCACTCTGTTTTTTTTTTTTTTTTTACTGTGTAGTAAAGTGACATCATAATCACATTCCATAAGTGTTTCCTGTCAGACATTTGATGAAGCAGCTGCTTTTCTCCTCAACAGATAAGGTGACCTATGAGGTAGATGACCCCCGGGACAATTACGATGACATCGAGGCAGATGTGGAACTCACACAGACTACAGCTGAAGTCCATGACATCCCCACAAACACACCTGAATCCAGCAGTAACACACCTCCAGACCTGGTGCTGGGTGATGATGACTACCTCGTACCAGGTGAAGATGAGTGAGCTACAGTGGGCTCAAACATAGACCGGTAACACTGCTCTATAATTTTTAAAAATTTTTTTTTTAGAAAGTATCTGCTTCAGACATTAAATGTGTTAAATCTTACATACTTTAATCAGATAAATCAGAAAAAAAAATAAAAGTGCTGGTTAGTTCATATTTTTAACATATATGACGGTGTGTTATTCTACATATATGGTGGTTTATGTGCATGTATACAATGGATTTGTAAATATTCCACTAGAAAGAACCTGTAAAGTGGATCATAATGTGCAGACAATAACTGTGTTTCAATTAACCTTGGAAATTTGCAAAATGTAAATATCGCTATAAAAAACAGGTAATGGAAACACCTGAATTAAAAAAAATAAACAGGTTTCACGCTTTCATGAGATGTTTTTTCAGACGTTTTAATATTCTAATGTATCACAAAAGAGCAATGGAAACAATTATATGTCACAGGATGTGACGTACATGGTCACATGATCACTTCGCTCGGAATGAAAATGGCAGCTGCAGTTGCTGTAACCATAACAACCATTGGCTGCTGGGACGCGACAACTTAGAGTGATGATCCCTAACCCCTAACCCTAACCCTAACCCTACAGTAGAAACAGTGAAGGTTTAATTTTATTATCTGTTAGTTTTTTTTAATATTTAGTTTTTTTACAGATAAATATATTGTCTGTTCTGTAAAGTGTCAAGTGCAAGAACTGTGTAAAAAGCGCTACATACATTTATCATTTGTTGATGTTATTAAATGCTGAGCATATTTACACTTAATATTGCAACCTGACAATGTAGGGACCACATGTACAGACCCTTATAATGTTAACTAGCTGGTTTGTTTGACCTGTTAGTGTCTTTAAAGAGTTCGCCAGGGACTTTTACTGACGAGAGAATTAGCCGATTCAATCATGCTAATGCTATTATTTGCTAATTCGCAGTTGTCATTTACAAACATCTAAAGCATATTTATACTGAATATTTCGGCCTGACAATGTAGGGACCACATGTACAGACCCTTATAATGTTAACCAGCTGGTTTGTTTGACATGTTAGTGTCTTTAAAGAGTTCGCCTGGGACTTTTACTGATGAGAGAATTAGCCGATTCAATCATGCTAATGCTAGCTCCGAAGGTGACAGCAGTGAAATCTCGTGGGATGATATTTCACGAGAGTTACGACACTCCTGCCTAGAACAACTGTCAATAGAAACACGTTCAAAAGCGGAAACATACTTTGCAGAAAATTTTAGGAATATTGCTATTGTTTTGCGAAAAACTGTAATGGAAACGCAGCTAGTGTTTTGAAGACCAATATTCCTTTGGACAAAAACCTATTCTCTTGTTCATTCTAAGAATTTCATATTTTGACCCCAGACTTATTCTTGGAAACTTGAACCAACCACCATTTAAGACTTGAGTTTCCTTTATCACTAACATACATGTGGGAACATTTCATTAGTTTTATTCTGGAAGCATTTGACTAGTTTTTCAGTTGTGTTCAGAACACGGACATACTAAAGTAGCTATACAGGGGGATATGGGATGGTACACAGTAAATTTTGCAGTGTTAAATCAACACTTAGAGAGTTTATTTAACTTCTTCTAGAGTGTATTTGGTCCCATTGTCTCCAAATTAACACTGCAAAATCTACAGTGTACCCTTGTCTTATAAAGCAAAAGGTTGAAACCGTGGAACCACAGTCTCAACTGTCAGACCGTGGACTGACCAAATATGTCTTCAAATGGGACGATGCTAATGATTTTTCATGGGCCAAAGAGGTGGCAGCAATATTGTGTGATAGTGAGTTGAATTATATTTACAGAAATAAGCTGCAGTGTAATTTGAATTTGTTAAATCAAAAGTTGTTAAATGGATTTAAAAAAAAACGATGGAAATATGATATTTGGGTAACACTTTATAATACCTACACACAATTTACTATTTATTAACCATTTATTACCTCTTTGTTCATTAGATATTAACCATTTGTTACCTATTTCTTCATGTTTATTCATACACCATGTATCATAAACAAATCATTTGTTCGTATTTTCTATGAACAAACCATTTGTAGCTGTGTGAACAAATGCTTTATGATTAATTGTGTATAAGCAATACATTAATAAACATTAACAAACTGGTAAAAAATGGTTAATACATCATGAACAAACCATTTACACATGAAAAACAAATGGTTAATACATAGTGGAATGTGTGTAGGTATTATAAAGTGTTACCAATATTTGTAATGTAAAGTGTTAATGTTACATTAACAGTATGAATTACAGTGTATGGGATGATACATATGTGTTTACTGTGTTGGCTGATACACAACTAAAACAACAAAAGCTATGAATGTACAAGAGAACAGCTGTAGAATAACTGTCCACTATAGTGACCAGTGTGAATGAAAGGGTTAATAGTGATATGTAAATAATTAAAATATGATAAATAAAGTCATCAGTTAATCTTCTTTTGTAACATATTATATACATATATTTCATGCATAGGATTGTATTGTCTTTCTTATAATACTTATCTTACTCTTCAGGGGATTATTTAGGAATGTCCGGTGTCCTGCATGTTTTAGATAAATTGACCAGAACCGGCCCTGGTTGGTAGGGTAGGTTGTCTAATGACCAAAGGGTTGGCAGTTCAAATCCTATTTTGACCTTACTTTTTACATTCAATATTAAAACTGCATGTTTAAAATATTAAATATACTTGTTTAAGTTATAAAGACCCACGACCAAATCCATCTACTGGGCTAAAAAGTTTAATAACTTCTAAACTACTAATCTAAGGAGTCCATGTCAATAATTGGTGTAAAATACAGTTATAAATATTTTCATGGTCATCACATATGAGCCATTAGGATCCTCTGTAGTTACCGTGGTAACACTGTGATCCTCTATAAAATGGATTCACCAGTGAGTACAGTATTGTTGGATCAATGGCAGTGGTTGGACACCCTTTTTTTGTTCACTTAATGATATATTTGGCTAAAAAAATGACCTTTTTCTCTAGTTTTTTTCTGTTTTGGATATAATAGTGCTTAACTTTAATCTGATTAATTGCATGATTAAATATAGGAAAACATTGACTTTTCACAAAAAAAATTGTAAATAGTAACAAATCACTTAAGAAAGTAAAAAAAAAATAAATTACAGACAGATTAATTTGGGTACTGTACTGCCACAAAAGCAGCACTGGTTCTTAATGGGTTAAATTGTTAAATCTACATGTTACTAATTTTCAACAGGTTTGTTCTTACCACCACTTTTTTTTTCTGTAAAAACAACAGGATTTTATTTTTACATTTTTTTTTTACAGTGTTACTATGTTGTAAATGTTTAACCCTGTTGGTTTATACAGTAGCACCTTTATGAAGAAGCTACATTAAATTCTTAATCAAGACATTGTGTGTGTTTCTTTTTAACACTCTAATCCACAGGTGTCAAACTTAAGGCCTGGGGGCCACATCCGGCCCAACCCTTGGGATGAATGTGTGAATGCAAAAAATAGACGTTAAGATATTATAAATCACTTTAGTTCAGGTTCCACATTCAGACCAATTTAATCAGTAAAATCAGTCAAATTCTATCATAATAATCCATAAATAATCACAACTACATTTTTTTCCCTCCTTTTTGTAAATGTAAATATTTTCACATATTTACACTAAAGTAAAGTATAATTTCCACAAAATATTTGAATAATATTGAACAATTATGAAGAACCTGATGTGCAATTTTAAGATTTATGCCTGATATTAAATATTTTTTTGTATTTGATCTACTATGATCTGTTATAATGAACATGTGGAAATGATAAAAATGGAAGCATAATATTGTTAAAATTAGATTTATTCTTTCATTTATTTCATGTTATTCACATTGTTTGAACAGATAGTTTGCCAGTGTAAACATTTTCATTATTTAATGTGACTTTTTTTCCTTCTAAAATACAGAGACATTTTTGGAGTTGACATTTATTTATTTATTATTATGTTATTATTTCTGAACTAAAATGACTTTGACACCCTTGCTTTAATCCAACAGCATTGAAGAGACTTTGGAAATGGCTCAGATGTTGAGTATCAAACTGTATGTTATTTGTCGTATATAGTTTGATACACAGCACAATAAGCCGTTTTCTTCACACATCATCCTTTGACCAAATGCAAATGACCATACATGAGTAAAAAAAATAAAAATAAAAAGGAAAACTGTAAAAAAAACTGTCTGACCTGCTTTAGAGTTAAAAGCTCATATATATATATATATATATATATATATATATATATATATATATATATATATATATATATATATATATATATATATCCTTTAAGGCAGCTCATTTATACCTACATGTAACTAGAGCTGCACAATGTATTGTTTGTTCTGTATTTTATTTCTTTTTAAAATTTCTTTTAATTTACATTTTTTTTAACATGAACTGCTCAAATAAAAATAACTGAACTGAACTGAGCATCAACATTGCAATGTACGTGTGCACACATGGCAGGTATTGCAATGTAGGAGATAAGTGACCTCAGCATTTTCTCATCTAATTTCAATAGAACCTGACACACACTGAACACATCACAATCATTCTGAACCAGTTTGTTGTGAGTCACTGGTAACAAGACTGAAAAATGAACAAAGAACAAGAGAAAATCACCCAAAACCAAAACTTGGTGGTAGAAAGAAAAGCAACATCAGTTATGTGGAATTACTCATTTTCATTTATTTTTTTTTAAATGTATTTATTTGTAATTTATTTTTTCATGAATTAATTTTCTCCTTAATTAATTAATGTATTCATTTATTTTGATTACATTTTTCAAACATTTTTAAGTTATAATATATTAAATTTCATTTCAACATTTTTACTTTATGTATTACTTTAGTTGTTTTTTAAAATTTATTATTAATTAGATGTATTTTTTGGTTATTTGTATTTTTTTAAAAATCAAATAATTAAGTAAGTCTATTCATTTATACTGGTCAATATATTGTTTTATGGTGTCATGTATATTTTTTTTATAGTGTTTAAAAGCCTGACCAGGGATAGAGACTGCAAATTACCTGAAGCTAGACGTCTTATATTTGTCATATTTACCCTTTGGCTGCAAATTCAAAGGTTAAAGGATCTGTCATCACCTGTTCACCTGTCACCTCATTCATTTCACCTGGTTCCTTGCACACATGTCCTCATCACTTCACCCTATATTTAAGTTCTATCCTGTCCTGTCCTCCTTGTCAGTTCACCCCCATACTTTACCTGAACGAAACCTGAGCGCTGAGTCACCTGGACCAATGGGATCTTGTTCCAGTTGTGGTTTAGGACTATTGAATGAGTTTTTGGAACAGCGTTTGCTGTCATTTATGTCTTCTGTCCCTCTTATGTCCCCACTCAGAATAAAGAGGCTATTGTGAAGCTTTGGGGTCTGCATTTGGGTCCATCACAGGACACAATTCTTGACAGGATCTGTGTGTTTGACAGAACAGACGACAGTTTTGGCTCTTATCTTATTAGAATTTTTTTTTTTTTTTTAATATTTTTTATTAAAAAAAAAAAAAAATCTTATTTAAAAAAATATTTTTATAATTGGATCCAAACTGACCCTAACAACACAAGTACAAATACTTTCAACGTTCCTGAGAAACTTTTTTTTCTTCTGTATTTTAATGAAATAGAGGTTCCTGACAAAGTTAAAAAGCCTTGGAGCAAAACACAACTTGTATGTGGTTCATAAATGTATTTAAAACTTAAAATGGGTCAGTGCTGACTCTAATACAAGAGGAAGGTTAAATAAAATAAAAATAAATGTTTGTATTTTTAAGTTATTTTTGCTTTTCTTAAGAGGTTTGCCACATCGAAACTCTCAAACGCCCAACTCAACATTTTGAATACAGTTCCATCTCCATGCACTTTAACATTCTCTATAATCACTAAAACATTTACCCCCAATGGGTAAGACATATGAGAGCAGCTGCTCGCTACAAATGTTAACATGAGTAAGACCATCCGCAAGAGACTGACAGACATGCTGGTCCTGCTTTTAAAAGAATGACAGACCTGCTAGATCCTCACATGTTTTGTCAGGAGTTTGCTAAGGGCCAGTGAGATCACAGCAGCAGCGATACACCCAAAGGGACTAATTTGTAAGCAGCAGCCCTCGTACGATATGTAAACATCACACCCAGGCTTGCTGTCAGAGGCCTTACTGAGGGATCACCATGTAGGATTAAATCTGCTGTGTGGCTGCAGCTGAAATAGATACAGCACACACCATGTCATCTGCAAGTGAACCATTATTCAAGCAACTTCTCATCAGTACGAGGCCTCGCAAGAGCAGGAGACAAATGTTGTGTTGGTTACCTGTTGTCTTTGTTAACCTTTGACCCCATTTCCACTGGGCACTAAATTACCTACTGGTGTTGAGTCACTGTTTGGCCTTTTAACCTTAACCTTTTATAGGTCACTAGGTATAGAAGTACACGAGGTTCACAGTGTGTTATTGGAGAACACACACACACACACACACACACACATACACACATACACACACACACAGACAGACAGAAGAATAGACAGAAGAACAGACAGATGAACAGACAGAAGAACAGACAGATGAACAGACAGATGAACAGACAGAAGAACAGACAGACGAACAGACAGAAGAACAGACAGATGAACAGACAGATGAACAGACAGATGAACAGACAGATGAACAGACAGATGAACAGACAGAAGAACAGACAGACGAACAGACAGAAGAACAGACAGAAGAACACAGACAAACAGACAGATGAACAGACAGAAGAAAAGACAGATGAACAGACAGACGAACAGACAGAAGAACAGACAGATGAACAGACAGATGAACAGATAGAAGAACAGACAGAAGAAAAGACAGATGAACAGACAGACAAACAGACAGAAGAACAGACAGAAGAACTACTGTCTGTGAAAGGCCCCAGTTGTGGTGATTTTCCAAAACAGACACAGAAGTATTATAAATAGTTGTACTGTGTCTATGGTGCCACTTAGAAAGCCTCGTGTGTGTGTGTGTGTGTGTGTGTGTGTGTGTGTGCGTGTGTGTGTGTGTGGGCACGCTTGTCTTTATATCTTTATGGGGACATTGATATGTTTACACAGTCACACCATGAGGACCTCTGACACCATGGAGACCACAATTTAGGTCCCCATGAGGGTTAAATATAAATAAAGGTCCCCACTAGTAAAATATAAATCTGTGTGAAGTATGCACATTCAGATAACATTTTATAATACCTACACACAATTCACTATATATTAATTTATTACCTGTTTGTCAATGATTTGTTAATGAATAATTCATACAAAATGAACAAACCATTAACAAATAACTGTAAAATTAGATTTTTTTTTTTTAACAGACAGTTATAAACACTGCACCCGTCTATTAAAAATAATCTACATTTACTTTTATCTTAGTAAGACAGTATGAACCTTTACAAGACATTAATAAATAGGTAACAAATGGTTAATACATAGTGAACTGTGTGTAGATATTATAAAGTGTTACACAAATTCATGCAAATGATGTTGATCTATAAACACATTCACTTTTTTTTTTAATGCAAATCAAGCATGAGGGAAACAGGTGCAAAGTGAAACATATATATATATATATATATATATATATATATATATATATATATATATATATATATATATATATATATAAAAAGAAAGAAAAAATGATGTCTTTACATTCACTACCCAATGGCTACTTTTCCTACAAGTGATGACTACTAACTTGGTCCTCATGACACCTCATCTGTATGTGTGTGGTGTGTGTGTGTGTGTGTGTGTGTGTGTGACACACAGAGTAAAGCAGAGGACACTAGAGACAATATGATGTAATCTAAATTGGAAAAACATGACCTCTCTCTTTTGTTTGAACAGATATTCCACTGGTCTTTTTATACACTGCCTGATGAGAAGAGTATTAACACACGTCTGCTTCATGATCTGATAAGCGCTTATTTGTCGTTCACTTCAGAAAAATTCACAAGAACATCTTCAGTGTGGCTTGTAGAAATATGATACCCGTGGAGATAAGATAAAAGTGACATTCCACAACCACACAGCTGGTTACACATGCATGAATCCATCTGATAAGATGATTCTCATGTAGATAGATTTATGCAGTAATGACTCATTTAACTTTATCTGGACTCTGAGTGTCTTGGTTTGTCAGTTTTCTGTTTGTCTTTGTTGATATCTGGGCTTTTATTTTGACATGTTAGTTCATGTTCACTCTGTCTCGTTTAACTTCCTGTCACCGTTGATATGTCACGCCCCGTTAATTGTCTATGGTGTATAAATACTCGTTTCTCCCCCAGTTCGAGTGCGAGTTTGTTTCCTGATATTTCCTGCACCAAATGAGCATTTGTATTCTGTCTTTGATCCCCTCGGGTGTCCTTGTCAGTGGGGACATGCTCATTTGGCTGAACTCTACACTTCAGAAACTCATAAAATGTTTAAAAGTATAATATTTAAAATATGTGTGTGTGTGTTATAATACAAAGATACGTGGAAATGTTAATTTAATTTTTTAAAATGTATTTTGTGGTCTGTTTTAAATGGAACCAAATTCCTAAAATTGCCATTTCACACAGTCTGGATAGGAACCTTTGGTGAGCTGTATTAAGCCCTCAGGCCGCATGTTTGAAACCCCTGACCTAATGGTTCATTATGTCTTTTAACACATACAGAACATGAACACCAAGAGTATCATTATTCCAGTTATGCCTTGTTACACACACTGGGCATGTAAACCATTCCAACCCCAGGCCTGTTGTCTGTACGTCCAGGCTGTTCAGATATTTGAGGCTTAAAAAAGGCAGCAGTGCACAACCTAATGCAGTGGTTCTCACTTTTTGGCTGGTGACCCTATTTTAACCCTTTAACTCCTGAGACTTTCACAGTTCTGGAGTCAAAAAATGTAAAAAAAAAAAAAAAAAAAAAAAAAAAGAGAGGAAAATAAGAAACAAAATGAAGAAAAACAGCCAAAGTGATCAATAAAAATGAACAAAAATAAATAATAAACCAACAAAATATGTGACTCTCCAGCACAAAACCAGTCAGAACCCTAACCCTAACCCTGACCCTAACCTGACCTGATCAGACCCTGACCCACAGCAGTATTTCTAGCTATTCGATAATTTTCACCCATATAACGTATTTGCCTCAAATACGTTATATGGGTGAAAATTATCGAATTTGAAGTTTATGCATAAAATCCTAGTAAATTGTCTCCTGAACACTTCTAACTATGAGATTTGTTAAATTACTAGTGTAAGTGCTTCAAATCATGCCTTTTAGGAAGAACAACAACTGACAACTGACAACAACAAAAAGCGGTGGTGGGAGTCATGTATGTATGTGTATATATATTTATGTTTTATTTTTTGTTTTTCTTTTCTCTACCTATTTGATATCATGACTTGTGTTAAACTTAAGATGGATGGTAGGTGGGCATCAATAAACTTTGCTTCTTCCTGAGCCTTTTTCAGTCAAATTCGGTATTGTTCTCTCTCTTTTTTGCGGCTTTAAAGTAAATATATGACTGAAATAAACTAAACTAAACTCTGACAGTAATTTAGTCTAAAACAAAGAAAAATCAGCTCAAGACACGACTTTCCTTTGCGCTCACGTTAGGTATTTCCCTGCCATGTTTGGTACCGTTGGAAAGATTGGGATACCCTCTAGACAACCCTTTAATAGAAATCTACGTAATTATATATTTGAACCAATGGGAGACCTCAGAACAAAGCCTTCTCGTGTCTATGTGGGTTTTCTCCAGTTTCTTCCCACCATCCAAACACATGCACTGATAGGTTCATTAGTTAATCTAAATTGTCCATAGGTGTGAATGTGAGAGTGATTGTTTGTTTATATATGTTCAGTCCTGAGATGAACTGGAGACTCATACAGGATGTACGACGCCTTCACCCATTGAGGCTGGATTAGGCCCCCAGTGACCCCTGTGACCCTAGTGAGGATAAAGCGGCTTCAGAGGATGAGACGAGACTTAATTTGAAGGAGGGGGAGTTGCAAATGTTTTTGTAGTTATTTATTATTTTCTCAATATTCATTAGTTCTACCTTTCATTCCTTATTTTGTTTATTCTTCTCCATTTTTATTTATTTTCTTATTATATCTTCATTTTTATTCCATTTGTGTCTTACTTTGTTCATGTTAATTATTCCTTTTATTTTTATATTATTATTTATCACTTTGGCTGGTTTTTTTTTTTGTTTATTTTGTTGCTTATTTTATTCTTTTTTTGGGACTGTGGAACATCTTAGCAGTTAAAGAAATTGAATCAGTACTTTTATTATTACCAGAGTAATTTTTTTTCTACACAAGTTGCTGTAATTCTACTTAAATACAGAATGGAAATACTTTTACCACCTCTGCAACAGTGTCATGATTCAGGTTATGCCTTGTTACACAGACGGGGCATGTAAACCATTCCACCCCCAGGCCTGTTGTATGTAGGTTCATCAGCACCCATTGGTCAAATGCCAACAGGAGCTTTGCGGTTGGATTTACCTTGGCTGCAATAGTGTTTGTATGACAGGCATAGATGTGTGTCTGGACCCCTGGGACTATCTGAAACATGTAATGCTCTAAAAATGCTGTAAAGCATGAGGGCAGGGCCGTGTTTGTGTATGTGTGTGTGTATGTGTATGTGCCAGCCAAACGTTGGCTTTCGGTTGATACGCCGTGGTCTGACAACACCTGTGCTGTGCTGTACCGTGACAGAAGCAGGTCATCCATCAGAGGGAAGCCAGCTGCAGCAGATTGTGAAAAGATTATTCTGTATAAAAGGCTGCGAAGAAGGTCAGTGGAGTAGGTGAAGGAGGACGGGGCTAAAGACAGACACTTTTAGATCTGACTTAAAGGGAAATGATGTAATATGATGCTGCAGCTATTTGATTTGATTTATTTTAGAGTAGTTTTTTTTTTTTTTTTATGGGGTTTTCTTTTTATTGTAATCAATGTGTGTTTGTGTGTGTGTCCGCACAGACATATCACGCTCTAACTCAATGAATACTTGAGATATCACCATGAAATTACATGGACATATACATATATAGCTAATGTGCATCAGATGCAATGATCCATTTGAGCAAATGTCAAAGTTCCTAATTAACTAAAAGATCTGTGTTGGAAAATTACAATAATATCAGATATAAATGTTAATGCATAAATGTACTTTTTGGAGTTTAATTAAAGGTGACTGTAAGAAGTGATCACAGTGAAGCAATTTACATGCAGGTCGCCCCAGTTTGGGATGGTCCTAGTCCCAGTGGGGGTTGAGATAATTAGGATAGGAACAAACAATTGGAGCCTCCAGGAGAACCGACACCCTACAACTCTTCAGGAATCTGACCAAGGATCCTTCAGGAGCTAAAGACAGATAACATCTGCAGAAGGAGGGGTTGACTAAGGTGTTAAAGCTGTGTTTTTCCCACTTAGTGCTATGTGGTCACTCAACGACCAGACTCAGACTAGACTTTCTGACAAGTGACTATGTAATCTTAAAAGTCATCTTATGCTGAAATATTTTGTAATACTGTAACTGATTGTAAACTATATTTGTGATATTAAATTAATGAGAGGTATATCTTAACCAACCACTTAGACTATAAATATAATTTGAGTAGAGTTAAATATCCTTACTTAATAATTATATAAAAAAATATTAGTTAATACATTTTTACCAATACAGGTCAAAATCACATTATTGGTTATAACTCAAGAACAGAGGGTCACAGAACTTTCAGATTGGTACTAAATGATGACGAATGAAGATTTTTACAATATTCATAATTGGTGTTATCACCTATAACCAGTAGTTTATGAGATCTCTGGAGGTCAATGGTGACATGTCACAAAATTAACTTGTGTAACACTGTTTGTGTGTCAAGCATAGACATATGATGCTATACCTTAATCAATACTGATTAGATTATATTATCATAATATTACACGCACTGATGCATATATATATATATATATATATATATATATATATATATATATATATATATATATATATATATATATATATATATAATGATATAATAATTATATTATTGCAAAACGCCAAAGGTCAAGGTAGCAGAAAGTTTAAAAAAAAAATCACATTATTGGCTCTAATTCAAGATTGTCATAGGAACTTGAGATTGGCACAAAATAGGGGCCTTTGAGACTGCTGACAGTTTTAATTATATCTTGTTATGGAGACTGATAAAGTGTATCATTTGTTCATTCGTTTTTCAAAATGAAACCAAAAATAAGACAACAAAAAAACTCAATTTGTTTCTTCATTATTTGTTTACAAAACCAAAATGAAAAAAGGATAACGAAAAAAAAAAAAAATAAGAAGAAGAAAAATAATTATAATAATACATGAATAAAGACTACTAACATATGAAAAAGCCAAGATTTTACTTTATGTGATAGAAACATGGCACAGTGATGATGGAATGCAGCACAAACACAGCAAGAATAGAACATTAAAAGTATATATATTTTTTTGAGAACATGAAAGTTGTGTCTTAATTATTTTTTTTCATATTAAGTCTCTTTGGAGTCTTTGTTTCTGTTCCTATAGTTACATCATTTGAAATGTGACTACATGGTTAGGAGTAATTAATAGGATTTATTTTGGACATAGAATCTTTTATTCTACAAATACAAATGTTCCATAGTAAATACAAATGTTCAGTGTGTGTGTGTGTGTGTGTGTGTGTATTTCCTGCTGCTCATATCCAGTCAGTAGTTTCTGTCACACTTGCTACAGCATGTGTGTGTAACATTCTCCAGAGTCTCAGTGATTCTCCTCTTGAGTTCCTCTGCACATGTGGGAATTAGTGGGATATAGACCAGCCCTTTCATCTAACCCCAGGGCCGTTTCTAACTTCGCGGGGGCCTAAAGCAAGACACTGTTTGGGAACCCCTAGTGTGTCAAACCAAGATGAACAGATTCCCTTATGCTTTAGATCAGGGGTGTCAAACATGCAGCCCGGGGGCCAAAACCGGCCCGCAACAGGGTACAATTTGGCCCCTGGGATATATTTGTTAAATGCAAAAAGTACACAGAAGATATTAATAATTAAGGAAGTTAAAATATGGAACAGACCATAATCATTATGAATAAATTATGAAAAATGCAAATTTTCATCCTTGATTTAGGGTAAAAAAAAATGGAATAAATAAGACTAACTTGTGACAAAAAATGTGAATAATGTGAAATGTATGTGGAATTGTATCAATATTCTGAATGTTACTAAATGTTGTGCGTATTTGTAAATCCACTGTTATCTTTAAGTTGTGATGCACATGTATATAAATGATAAACTAAAGTGCAATATTGTTAATATTGTATTTATTTTTCTTAAGAATTGTCAGGTTATTTGTGTTGTGTTCAAGTACGGGTCGTAAATGTAAACATTTTCATTATGGAATTTTACCATTTCTGCTCAAAAACATAGAGAAAACTTTGGAGTTGACATCATTTGTACATTTTCATCGTGTTATTTATATTATTTTACTGGTCCGGCCCACTTTATACCATATTAGGCTGAATGTGGCCCGTGAACTAAAAGGAGTTTGACACCCCTGCTTTAGATAGTCTAGAAAGATGTCACAATCTATTAGCCTTCATACGATTTTAGTGGATTTTAGCATCTTTTGTATTTTTTTTATCAGCACTTTTTTGGTTTCTTAGTGTATTTTTATATATATTGGGGGAAATTTGAGTGCAAAAAATTCCCACAACTGAACAGTTTTGATGGAGTTTTCTTTTCACTGAAGCATTTCCAGATTAAAATATCACATTAAAGGGATAGTTCACTATTTTTCACATGAATCTGTATGGATTTACTACCTTTACTCTGGTGCACCCACAGTGACTTTACCCCCGACAGTGTCCTGTGAGTTGGTCAAAGTGAAAGGTTTCCTGGGGTCACGAAAATGAAACGTGTTTCTTCTCGAAACAATTTGTGTTTGAATTAGTTATTTATAACAAAACTGTCACGGAACAAGCACTGCCAAACAACTGATTAAAGTAGTTTGCTAAGGCACACAGCTGTTAGCATTGACAACACGCATTGATCACTATTGAGAGAAAGTAGCTCAAAGCAATTACGAAGTGTGAGTTTTCATTTCGTGGCGATTTTGTACATACATTTTATTTTTGTGACCCCCGAAAACCTGCCGGGACTACTTTCAGTTTGACCAAAACCAGTCCAGAACTCGACTCACAGGATAGTGTTGTGGGTAAGTCACTGTGGGTGCACCAGAGTAAAGACGGTGATCGCACACAAATTCATGAGAAAAATAGTGAAGTACCCCTTTAATGTGGAGCATACGTTAGTCAAGGTTTCTGCTAGCACTAGGCTAATGCATCACCTAGCCTGGACAAACACATTAAGTGCATATATGTTCCTTTCCTTCTTCAATCTGTTTGCTCATGTCAAATGAAACACAATTAATATAGATTAATAATGAATATTTAACCATGATTAATCAAAAAAATCAACTGGAACCCTTTGATTAATCATATTTTTTTCACCTATTCATGCGTACTGATCACTGCAGTGGATCTATATTCAAAGTTGTTCTCTTATATATTCATAGATTGTGTTGTTTTAGTTTCATATCAGCCAACAGAGTGTATGCTTCTGCTTCATCCCATACACTGCAATTCATACTTTTACTGTAATTTTGCTTTTCATGTTAAACTTGATCTGCAGTCGCATGTTTGAGTGTAAACCAGTTGCTTGTTATTGTCATTATTATTATTATTATTATTATTATTATTATTATTATTATTATTTAAAATATTGCCTCCAAGAAGTGAGTAATGACAAGTATTTGATTTATGTTAAAATGTAGGAAAACATTAAATAAGCATGAAAATATTTTATTACATAGTTTTCATACAACATGTAGATAAATACATTTTTATTTGTGTCCAGTTGAATGGACATTCTTGCAACTCCATTAAAAATAGAAAATGTTCAGCTGCATAGTTTTTTTTTGCCTAAAGAGGAGTAAAAATTTTTAAAGGGATAGTTCACCATTTTTCACGTGAATTTGTATGGGTTCACTGTCTTTACTCTGGTGCACCCACAGTGATTTTGTTGACCCCAGGAAACTTGCCGGGACTACTTTTGCTTTGGTCAAAAGTGGACCAGAACTTGACTCACAGGACACTGTCAGGGGTAAGTCACTGTGGGTGCACCAGAGTAAAGACAGTGAGCCCATGCAAATTAATGTGAAAGATAGTGAACTGTCCCTTTAAGGTTCTCATAATTCATCCATGAAAGGGTTAACCCTCCTGTTATGTTACAGGTCATATTTACCTGTTTTAAAGTTTGAACATCGAGGAAAAATAGTTCCAAGTTTTGTTTAGTTTTTTCCAGTATGGATGTATGTTATGTTATGCTATGCTATGCTATGCTATGTTATGGTATGCTATGCTATGTTATGTTATGCTATGCTATGCTATGCTATGTTATGTTATGCTATGCTATGCTATGCTATGCTATGCTATGCTATGCTATGCTATGCTATGCTATGCTATGCTATGCTATGAGATGTGATGTTATGTTATGCTATGCTATGCTATGTTATGCTATGTTATGCTATGTTATGCGATGTGATGCGATGTGATGTTATGTTATGTTATGCTATGCTATGCTATGCTATCTTATGTTATGTTATGTTACGCTATGTTGCGTTGCGTTAAGCTCTGCTATGCTACGTTATGCTACGCTGCGTTATGCTACGCTGCGTTATGCTACGCTGCGTTATGCTACGCTGCGTTATGCTACGCTGCGTTATGCTACGCTGCGTTATGCTACGGTATGTTATGTTATGCTATGCTATGCTATGCTATGTTATGCGATGCTACGTTACGCTACATTGCATTACATTTTATATGTTGGTCTTTCAGAATTAATAAAGTGGTGAATCATTAAAAAAAAGTTTGAACATGTTTTTTTAATGAAAATGAATGAATTATCCTCATTGAACCATTACCTGTTAAAGGTAAGGAACACCACTGCACTCAATATTGATAGAATAGTTAGTAATGGAATTAGTAATGAAATATTAACAGCGCTTGTTAGGATGTTTTGGGTTTTGTACCGGGTCAAACTGACTCAGGAACATTATTATTATATAACACAACAGGAGGGTTGATCATTTCACAGCCCTAATTAAAACACAATATATACGATATATATGAGTCACATATGTTTTGTCACAGCAAATTACACTAAGCTGGTCACACATTTTTAAAACAGTGTTGTGTATAATATCATATATATTTTACACACTGTACAAACCATCTAGAAATACGTCAGAGGCCTATTCTGTGGGTTCCATCAGTGGCCAGAGTTACTCCTGCTACATGAACTGGATGTGTTGACTTCTTCTTTCTCAACTCTTTGTCCACTTCCATATCCCTTCTTGAGCCAGTCCTTGTCCACATACGCTCTCACTTCTCCTACTGTACTCCTCTTTTCTGCATCCAGAGCCAGGAGTTTACTAAACATCTCCATGGCATCAGGGGTGAACCTTTTCCACAAAGGTGGGACGTCCTCCTCGGTGTCAGGCCTTTCCTCCGCACCGCACCAGTCGGCAAACTCCTGGTAAAATTCATCAGAGTCCATGCAGCGCTCCCAGGGGAAGTACCCGGTCATAATGCAGAAGATGACCACCCCAAAGGCCCAGGTGTCCAGGCTGGGCTCCACGCTCAGCGGAGGGGCGCTCACTTCCTTCTCGCCCTCCACCAGAGCCACAGTGCAGAGTTCAGGGGCCATGTAGGGCAGGGTTCCTGTGATGAAGCGGATTAAAGTGCCCCTCTTCTGGGCCAGACCAAAGTCCGCCAGCTTGACCTGGCAGCAGTGGTTGTCCAGAAGGAGGATGTTCTCAGGTTTGATGTCTCTGTGGACTAGACCGTGGCTGTGGATGAACTCCAACGCACTGGCTATTTGGGGGACGCAACGTTTAACAGAGGACTCTGGGATGCCCACCTGGAAGACAAAGTAAGAAACAGATAGATTAGATAGGTACTGAAGGGGAAAAAAAACTAATTCATTTTAGTGTAAAAGACATAATAAAACACACACACAAGTAACAAAAACACATAGTAGCAAGATAAAAATGTAAATTAAATAGATAAATAGTTAAAACCCAGGTTCAAAAAGCCCCTACATGCTAAAATATATATATATATATATATTTGCTCCAGCACTGGATTAACAATCAATTTATTATTAATCAACCAAAACTAAATGATTGCTTGTTAAAACTGATGAGAGAGAAGCTCATGAAATCATTGACTTAAGGCTGGCTTTACTCCTTCAATTAACCCTTTAACTCCTGATAATTAAACAGTTCCAGTCAAACTTAATAAAATAAGTAACAAAATGGACAATAACAGCCAGAAATGTATAATAAACCAACAAAATAATAAGTAAGATGAACAAAATAAGACACAAAAGTGAAGAAAATATAATATTAAATGTAGAAATATAAAACAAAATAAGGAACAAAATTAATAAAACCTAATATTTACAAAAATAATAACTTAATTAAAATGAACTAAATTGAAGTATAACTTAATAAATACATGAATAAATAATATTGTACTTTGTTCCCAGTAGTTTTAGTTTTGGCTTTTTCACACCTGTTTATTTCCATATATCAGATCCATGAACAAAACTCAGTAAAATCACAGTTAAAAAAACTGTAATTTTTTTCCCAAATATTGAAACTAAACCATCCTTTCAGAACACATCATCTCTGACGCATTAGCAGTTAAAGGGTTCAGACTTATTTTCTCTTCACCTTTGGCTGAATGACAGCAAACAAGTCCCTGCCGATGACAAGCTCTTGGGCAAAGCAGTAGTGTTCATTAGACTGGAAGGCGATGCCGAAGAGGCCCACGATGCAGGGGTGGCAGGACAAGTGTAAGGAGATACAGTATTCTCTGAGGAAACCCTGCAGCTTAGTGGAGGCTTTGGGCATCACTTTTAAGGCCATGGGCGTCCCTGAAAAAAACAAACAAACACCAACACAGCACTTTGGAAACCATCCTCACAGCTCATACATAAACTTATATGATTTTATACAGAAATGACAAATGATTAAATACTCCAAAAGTTTAGGGTCTCTTGGATAATGTTGTGTTGAAACTACATGTAAGTTAAAGTCTCCAGATTATTTCCAGTCTGAGGCACTCTACTGTTTCTACTTTTTTATTTTAGCCAATTCCTTTCTCTGTAGTCATATTTTTTTCCAAACAATTCTATCATTTTTTGAAGGGAAAATTGTATGGTTAATTTTTTTATTAATTGTTTTTTTTTTTTTTAATGGATCAATTTATTTATTTATTTATTTATTTATTTATTTATTTATTTATTCATTCATTCATTCATTTATATTGTATGTTTCATGACCAGTTGAGTTTAATGTGAATCTGGATGTTAATGCTAGTTTCATGCTGTGCTGCCTTCATGTGCTTGAATTAAAAAAACTTGAATTAAAATTACTACTATGAGTGTGTTGTGTTCAAGTGCTTTTGTTGTCATAAAAAAAAGAAGAAAAAAAAGGCTGACACAGTTTATTATGATTTTTTTTGTTTTTTTTTTGCATAGAACAGCTTTGGACATGTTTCTTTTTCAAATTGTGTATATTATAAATGTCTAAAATCTTCAGCTAACAGCAGCAGAACGTTAATAAATAAAGTATTCGTCTTATGAAATTAATCCCTTGTTATTCTCCACCATGTTGAAAAGGTCACAGTTTAGTTTTAGATTATTTTCAGCTCGTGTATCCATATTTTTCTGAAAAATATGACATGAGAGGGCATTCATGAGTTGGCAACTTGAATTTACCATAATTCCCACAGCACATAAAGGCAGCATAAGACTCTTTCGAGTAGAATTGTGTCAGATTATTTGTAATTTAAATTATTTTTGTGCTGCATACTTGTTCTGGCCATTATTCAACATTACATACTTTTAGTTTTATAACGTGTTCTGCTGCTTTGACACACGTCTGTCGTCCATGTGCAGATGATTGTTCTACATAACTTTCTTTGTTTTTCCTTCTCTTCAGCAGAGGTGTTCAAAGTAAGTAGAAGTACAGCTACTTATATGAAAAAATACTCTGGTAAAAGTAGAAGTACTGATTCAATGCCTTTACTAAAGTAAAATTAAAAAAGTACAATGTCTCAATTGTAATAAAGTACAAAAGTAAAAAAAAAAAAATTATTTCAATAATACTTATTTAACCAGGAAAAATCTGAAAAAGTTTAATAAGTATCAAAATTAAACCCTTTAAAAGTGAGTTCATGTGTAGATAATGTGTTTGATCAGGTCACAGTTACTCAGTTTTATTTAACGTTTATTTTAAATTTAAGAAAAATGAAAAAAAAAAAAGTCACAATTGAGATAAAAAAGTCATCATGAGATTAAAAAAAAGATAAATATGAAATAAAAAAATGCATAATTTTAAGATAAAATGTTAAAATCATGAAATTAAAAGTCATAATTGTGAGATAATAGCCATATAATTATAATATACTATGACGTACTATCAAATCTGTTTAGTTTGATAAATTAATGAGTGTATTCTGACAATATAAAGAGTATAAATATTACAGATATTTATGCAAAAATGTAAGGAGTAAAAGTAAAAAGTTACCAGAAATATAAATACTCAAGTAAAGTACAGATACCTAAAAAAAATACTTAAGTACAGTAATGAAGTACATATATTTAATTTGCTTTGTAACACTTATGTCTAACCTCATTATGTGTCTGACATATGTTATCATGTTTGAAATAGAAGTAGGGCTGTTAAAGCATTAACATTTTTAAACACATTAATCACAGGGTTACTTTGATGAATCATGATTAAAGCACTTTATGTTAGTTGACTGTTTTGCCTCAAGGTTTTTTTTTTTTTTGTTCTCAAATTTCCTGCAAAATACATAAAAAAATACACTAAGAAAGACAAAATAATACAAAAAACATGTTAAAAGACACTAAAATTCATAAAAAAGTGATGACATATCTCAAATGTATTCAAAAATTCTTCCAAAATGTGATAAAATATTAAAACATGTGCAAAAATATTAATATATATGATAGTAACATGTTTATTCAACACCTTCAACAGTTTTAACAAAACAACTTGAAACAAAACAACTGTTCAATTTAATTGTGTTAACATTTTATAATCAGATTAACTATTGTGATGGATTAATCTGTATTAGTGCATTCATTTTGACAACCCTAATTAAAAATAAATGAATTGAACTGCTAAACTGAACAGCTCAGACTCATATTTTTACTTTTAAAACCCAGTACAAAGATTGGTTCAATAAATAACCAACCTTTGTTTCCATATTTATTTTTTTTCCCTCAGTATTTTCAGTTTATAAAAGTTCTCCCTTTTCTGGGTTTGATTTATTGTCAGTGTCTTATACATATATATGACTTTTAGATTCTTAAAATGTCACCCTTTCATACAGTACATCTTTAATTTGCACGTATTTTTAATTGCAGAGTATTTTATAGTTGTTATATTTCTATTACATGCGTCTATATAATTGTTAGACCACCTTCAATTTTTGTTGCACAACTTGTGTAAATGATCATACATTTAATCCAATTCAATTGTATTGTATTGTATTGTATTGTATTGTATTGTATTGTATTGTATTGTATTGTATTGTATTGTATTGTATTGTATATTATTATATTGTATTGTATTGTATTGTATTGTATTGTATTGTATTGTATTGTATTGTATTGTATTGTATATTATTATATTGTATTGTATTGTATTGTATTGTATTGTATTGTATTGTATATTATTATATTGTATTGTATTGTATATTATTATATTGTATTGTATTGTATTGTATTGTATTGTATTGTATTGTATTGTATATTATTATATTGTATTGTATTGTATTGTATTGTATTGTATATTATTATATTGTATTGTATTGTATATTATTATATTGTATTGTATTGTATTGTATTGTATTGTATATTATTATATTGTATTGTATTGTATCGTATCGTATCGTATCGTATCGTATCGTATCGTATCGTATCGTATCGTATCGTATCGTATCGTATCGTATCGTATTGTATTGTATTCTATTGTATTGTATTGTATTCACATACCATAAATCTATACAATACAAGTGTCTGAAAAATAACCATAAAACTTTGTAAACTAGAAAAAATAAAGTAAAATTAAATACAGAATAAAAATTTAAAATGACTAACTATAATCACAGTTAACGTTATAGAATTGATCCAATTAAAAAGATGAAACAAAAGCTTAGATTAAATGTAAAGTATAAATATTTTTAACAGTGCTCTCATACCCCTGCAGCGATGTGTGACCAGCAGAACTCGGCCGTATTTCCCGCGGCCGATCTCCTTAATGATGTTGAAGCGTTCCTGGATCTCCAGGTGACTCAGGCTCTGAGCCGTCAGCTCCATCAGCTCATCGATCAGGCTCCCATCAGCGAGACCCAGTTCAATCATCTCTGACTAAGAAAGTCAGGAGAAAACAACCAGTGTCTTTACATGAACATTAAAGCACATACTATATGCATTACTCACAAAAGTATCCTAATTCTACCAAAAAAAGAACCTTTTTATTTACCCCATAAAGATCCACTGCTAGTTTTGTGGCAATTTCAAACTATATTTTACTATATATTTAACTTTTCTTCAGTGATTTACCACAATTTATTTTAATATTATTCTCTGTATTTTATAACACATGTATTTTCCAATATTTTATTTAGTGATTATGAAGATGTTTACATTAAAGTTGATGGTTATTATATCAAACTGAGAAAACTGAAGAAAAACTGAACAAAAATGTAACACAATCATTTCTAATCACTGTCATTGATCCAATTCTATTGGTTTTACTAATCAATATTGTAGAAGATGATGGAGCCTCTGAACAAACCATGAAAACAACGATGAACTTTTTTTTTTACACCAATTATTTATATGTATTTATAGGATGGTTTTTCTGTCGCCATTGGATGTTTGGGTCTTTATGGATTAAACAAGTCACTCACTAACATCATCTGTTACTTTACATTTCTAGGAAACTTATGGTGTTTCAAAAACAAGTGTCATTACATAATAAATGTAAAAAATTTAATGACACACAAGACTAGTTAATACATTTTCTAAGTAACTAACCTGCCTATATATATATATATATATATATATATATATATATATATATATATATATATATATATATATATATATATATATATATATATATATATAGGCAATTAGCATTCAGCACAAAGACATTCTGACGTGTGGGGACACCATGGAAACTTTAGACAAACCCACATGGGACCCTTATATGCAGCCCAGATATGACCCATTTGGGCATTCAGAGGTAGTTACCATGGAAACACAGTCTTCTACAACATTGATTCACGGCCCAAGGAGTTGGATCCATGTCAGTAAATGAAGACACTTAGTTTAACTTCTATTTATTTATTTATTTTACTGAATTTGAAACTAAAACTGTACTTTTCAAACATACTAAAAAAAAAACCTGCACTGGATACACGCCTATCTGACCTGTCTGCACCAAGTTATTTTAAATGAGTTTAAATGATTGAAGAAATAATTAAAAGATGTATTAATGGGGAAAAGTACTACTAAGTAAAATTAGTATACTACATTCATACTCGATCATTAATAATAATAAAAAAAAAAATTCAATTGGTATACAAGTGAGTCAAGATTAATTTATAAAGTAATTTAACTACTATAAAATAATGAATTACTGAATTTAATACTGAACCATCATTCTTTTATTCCACCTCTGTTGAATGACCTCCAGTCTAACTATACTTTACATCAGTCACAGTATGAAGTCACTCTGTTAGATGTAATAACATCATCTATAATTACATATTGACCACATTCAACTCTTACCTTTTCACTTTATTCCTAATTCAGGCTCTGTAAAACAAAAAAAAAAAACAAACAAACCAACACACAGATGGACTCACACCACCATTGTCATGTGTGTAAAGTTGTAGTGAATCCTTTTGCTTTGGCTGAATGTGCGTCCTGTCCGTCCTGTGTTTGGCTGCTGTCGCATGGATCAACGTTCACGACCAACCTGGACACTCAGACCCCCGTACGCAGCTCAGCCCTCAGCTGCAGGATGAGGACAGAGCCCACGATGACAGCTGATTACAAACTGCCTCTGCAAAGGGCACTCTGCACACACACACACACACACACACACACACACACACATACACGCACTACAATCAGCTACACACTTGCAATGTGAGCTCACGTAAATGTAGATAAGCACTAAACACACACACATGTACTGTGGACGTTTAAAGAGTGATGCATGTTCAGAGTAACTTAGTAATCTGTACTTTACTTAAGTATTTATTTTTACCTACATTTTTACATAAATTAAGCCTTTTCTGTCACCCCCTCCCCCCCTCCCCCCAACCAACCATCCATTAACACTTTTAAATCCCTTTTAAAAACTCATTTATTCAAGATTGCTGTTAATGTTTGATTACTTTTATTCTGTCTGCTTTAATTTGTGATTGCTTTGTTTTCTATTGTTTGTTTTTATTGTTGTTGGTCTGTTTTTACTGCATGTAAAGCATCTTTGAGTGCCATGAAAAGTGCTATACAAATAAAATGTATTATTATTATTATTATTATTATAAATATCTGTAATTTATAATCTTTACATTCTCACAATATTCTCTTTATTTTTTCAAACTAAACTGTTAGTTTATTATACATTTTTGTTCATTTTAATGATTACTTTGGTAGTTTTTGTTCATTTTGTTGCTTATTTTATTTTTTTTACTGTGGATTTGCTTAAGTCTCAGGAGTTAAAGGGTTAAAGTATGTGATGTTTATGCAAGACACATACATGTAACATACTTGATGTTATTTGTGTGAACAGCATTAGAATTATTTAACCCTTTAACCCCTGATGCAACACATTCTGAATGGATGATTGAGTTTAAATATTCAGAGAAATAAATATTTATAGAATATAAAACTGATGTATGGAGATAAATAGGTGTCAAAAAGCAACTGATTAAACAAAAGAAAAAGCCAAAACTAAAATTACAATACTAATGATTTATTTTTCTTTTTAACTTCATTTTAGTTGGGGTTTTTTTTGTGTGCACATTTCTTATTTTGTAAATATTTATTAGATTTTGTTGGTTATTTTGTGTCTTTTTCTACATTTTCTTATTATTTTATAATTTTTTCTTCACTTTTGTTCTGTTTTTGTCTTACTTTGTTCATGTTACATATTATTTTGTTGGTTTATTATTCCGTTGTGTGTGTTTTTATTGATCACTAAACTGCTAAAAGTCAAAGTCAGAGTAACTTTATTTATATCCTTAGGTAGATTTTATATTTTTACAGCAACAGAAGTGCATCAATTTCAAGACAGTAAAACAAAAACATAGAAAAAAAAATCTTACCAAGATAATTTTCACTTGTTTCATTGTTAGATAAATAATAATTTTTTTAATAATAATAATTTTTTCTTAATTTAAGATTATTTTATTTCATTTAAATAAAAAAATAAAGTTGCTAATAGAAGAAGTGAAAATAATCTTGGTAAGATTTTTTTTAAATTAGATTTTCATGACTGTGACGTTGCCTATTTCAGTGTCATTCTTTATTCTCTCTCTCTCTCTCTCTCTCTCTCTCTCTCTCTCTCTCTCTCTCTCTCTCTCTCTCTCTCTCTCTCTCTCTCTCTCTCTCTCTCTCTCTCTCTCTCAGGTTTCCTCTAGTCTCTCCCATTATGTCTTATTTTAAGTGTGATGAGATATTTTGATTCACAATGACAAAAATACACTTTTACTCACTGCACATTTTTTGCAGTGTATAAGAAAATAAATACTTGAGGAAAAGTCTGAAAATACTGAAAAGTGCTGAAACTAAAGAAAAACAAACAAACAAAACAAATCCAAGAAGAAACTGCTGCAGATCCACTCACACAACAGAAGTACTCAGGCCTCCAGGGGGAAGCCCTGAAGTTTTTTCATTTTTTCATTTTATTTTTTTTTTATTTATTTATTTATTTTAGTTCAGTTCAGTTGAATTTATTTCGGGCACACAAAATCATCAATACATCAATCGACATAGTAAAAATAAATAAATAAATTGGACTCGAAAAAGAGTGGGAAAGAAATAAAACTTATAAACTTCCACCACTCTTTTACAAACCAATAATCAATAGATTCTGCTTCCTACCGTATGCCTCAACAGACCTCATATCCACCCCCATCAACACAAACATCCATAATTATCAACACATTGTCCACTCACACAATCTGATTTACAACATCACTTCAGTTAATAACAATCCTTCAGTTTATTTCAACCAAACACAAAATCATCAATAGATCAATCACACTGGTCAGCAGCGTCTGTATTCTATGTCTTAACAAACTGTTTTATATCTGTTTATCCTTAAAACAAAAACACCTACAATCATTTATATTTATATACACATTATTTTATGAGTCAATGCAATTTGTACAATCAGCTATAAGTGTATTTATATTCACTTTATATTCACTACAAATACAGTATTTAATATGATAAATTCTCCTAGTCATGATAGTTTATATTAATTTATCACTATAAAGTCTTATTTTATACATCCTTCTACATTATAACAGAAATTTCACTGGACCGGACCTGTCAAAAATTTTTTTAAATAATAGGATACAAACATAAAAAATGTCAACTCCAAAATTTTTTTAATATGTTTTTGAGAAAAAAATAGTAAAATTCCACCACGAAAATGTTTACGTCTATGAACTGTGAATGGAATATGAAAATTCTTCATAAAAATAAGTGTAATATTAACAGTATTGCACTTTAGTTTATCATTTATACAAGTGCATCACAACTTAAAGACAACAGTGATTTTACAAATACACATAACATTTAGTCGCATTCACAATATTGGTAAAACTCTACATACATTTCAGATTTTCACATTTTTTGTAACAGACTAGTCTTTTTATTTATTCCCTTTTTTTTTCCACTTAAAGAATTTTTCATATTTTTCATAATGTATTGTTTATTATGATTGTGGTCTGATCCATTTTAGATTGAATTGATGTCAAATGATTTTAACTTCCTTAATTATTCATATATTCTGTGTAATTTTTGCATTTCACAAGTTCATCCCGAGGGCCGGATTGGACCCAATGGTGGGCCAATTTTGGCCCCTGGGCCTTATGTTTGACACCTCTGAAAAAGACGGTCCCTGGTAGAAGATTAGATTTGCTGCCATGAGGGACGTCGAACACGTCTAGGCTAATGATTATTATTAAAGTTTACCGATAGTTATGGACATAAACATTATTTAGGTGGTTTAGTTTCATCAGGTTTTTAACACTTTTTTTGATACGTATTTAAAGGGTCCAGTAGTTACTGCAATTTTAAATACATGATAGTGTAAAACAGGGGTCTCAAACTCCAGTCCTCGAGAGCCAGTGTCCTGCACATTTTAGATATTTCCCTCTTTCACATGATTCAGTTTAACTCCTGAGACTTTAGTAGTTCCACATAAAAAACAAAAAACAAAAAAACAATTATACTAAGCAACAAAATGAACAAAAAAACAGCCAAATTCACCAATAAAATGAACAAAAATGAAGAATAAACCAACAAAATAATTAGTAACATGAACAAAGTAAGACACAAATGGGGCAAAATTAAAGGAAAAATAATGAAATAAAAACAAAATATAAAAGAAATCAACAAAATGTGCAACAAAATTTAACCAATAGTACTAATAAATATTTTCAAAATAATAAATAACATGGAAAATGTTGCACTTGACACTTGTTCAATGAGGCAAAACACAGTTTTTCAAAAAACACAGTTAAAAAAGGAAAACAGATACATTTTTATGAATATTTAAACTAAACCAGTCATTCAGAACACATCTGTGCTGACATTTAAGAATAAATAATCAGCTCATCATTCTCTGCAGAACCTGTTAATGATGTAATTACATAGAGATATAATGAAAGAAGGAATTATCTAATAATTCCTTTTTTTAAATTATTATTTATAACTTTGCAAATTATTCGTATTATTAGTTAATTTTGTTGCACATTTTGTTGATTTTTTTTTTAATATTTGCCTTTTATTTCATTATTTTTTGCTCCATTTGTGTCTTACTTAGTTCATGTTATTCTCTATTTTTATCATTTCATTGATAACTTTGATTGTTTTTTTGTTCTTTTTGTCACAGTGTATTTTTTTTTTACATGGAACTGCTAAAAGTCTTGGGAGTTAAAGGGTTAAACCCAATCATGTGAAAGAGGGATACATCTAAAACATGCAGGACACCGGCCCTTGAGGACTGGACTTTGAGACCCCTGGTGTAAAACTTTCCACTTGATCATTAGGAGGCTCACACTGATCCAGCTGGGGTCCAGTTGGAGTACCTTTGCCACCCTAAACTGGAAGCACTCAAGCTTTGGCACTCATACAAACAAATCCCCAGGGTTCCTGCCTACAACTTGGCCAGGCCTAATGGGGTGTTGTTGTTATGTGTGTGTGTGTGTGTGTGTGTGTGTGTGTGTGTGACTTGGCCTGTGATCCCTTTAGCGTACACTCAGTCAACACTACAACCTCTGGTAGTTATTCTGGGGCCACTGGTGTCCAAACGAGCACGACGAACGCCACAAAGAAACTGATCCGTGGGTCCTTTGGCCTCTGGGGTTAATGAGGCGTCCTTCACTGACACTTCAGGCCTGATGCATTTTCCAAAGTCAGTGTTGTCATCTTTGTCTTATTAAAATAACAGGCGGTAAAAGCTTCTCTCGTTGGGATTCAGGCATAATCGTTTGCACATGTCAAGTGCTGTCTTTGAAGTTCGACAAAAGAATGTGAAACTAATGGGTCGTTTCACACGGGAGGGAGTTGTTTTGATATTAGATGATAAGCAAGTGGTGGTCAGTTTATAACAAAACCCCGCCCCCTCGCAAATGTTTTACCTGATTTGCTCTGTTTCTTATCATTATGTGAGAGTTTTTATTCTGGTTTAATTCAGAATAAAGATTAATTTCTCTTTAAGATGACCATGTAAACACTTAATTCCAGTTGAACATGACTATTCTTAATTAAGTTTCATTCAGAATAAAGTTTCTAGTTTATTCCAGTTTTAATGTTGAATTAGATCATTCCTCTGACATGGAAACAGTTAATTTCTTTTTAATATTATATGCTCCTGGTCTCATCGCAATAATGCACATAATCTATTAGTATGTTGATTCGGTCGAGCTGCTGCTTCGTAATTATTACAAAAATAAATGCAAAAGTTGCTTGTACTGTAGCATCTGGTCTTCCATGTTGATAGTTGAAATGAAAACAAAACAGGAAACAAATTGGACACAGTAAGGAAAATTCATGAAGTTATAAGAACTTGGACAGCCACTGGATTTGGATTCAAAAAGATTAGAGAATTTGTGTTGAACAAAATATGCTAATATTATATAATTTTTTTTCTTTTTCTGTCTGTAGTTCTATACCTCTAGTGTTAATAAAAGTCCAATGTGTTACAGTCAATAATACGTACCGACACTATTGACAACATTATTTTTTTAAACCTATTTTAATTCTGCCTCATTTGCATATAAAAAATATTCTGTAGACCTGCAACGTTGTAGTTTTTTGTCGAAATAGCATACTGTTAAAATACAATAATATTAAAACTATACACCCAGAAGTTGACAGACTGATGTAACCTGACTGTCGCCACATGGTATTTCACAATACCATCTGGGACTGTTCTACAACTGATCCGTTTTCAAAGGAGGAACCTTATTTAAAATCCTTGCATGTGATTAGCAAGGGATAATACATGGAACACGAGTTACTATCAGAAAAATATTCCCCTTCGGGGCGAACAACACCCCAACACCTTCGATAGTAACTCGTGTTCCATGTATTATCCCGCTTATTCTACGGGTTATTACAGTTTATTACTGTCACTACTCTTACAGACTAGTGTTGTGAAATAGGGGGGGCAGACAGAAGGGGGTGCAGAGAGTTTTAGGCGGAGAAAAGAGATGGACGGATGTACACAGTCAGGTCGGCGACCGGAGCAGGTGTTGTCCCGTTCCTGCAAATACTGAAAACGAAGCCCACTGAAACCGCTCCTTGTTTTCTAAAAACCAGCATAGAGGAGTTAACCAAGGGGTAAAATACTGGAGATCCTGTACGAGATGAGGACGGCAATTTCCCCTGATTTCCTGACTACGGTAAGGATAACATCAGCATAGGTTAACATAGGATAAGCTAGCAGTTACAACGAAGTTAATATTTATTTTAAAAGTGGCCGAACTACCTGCGGAGTGATATGGTACAGTGAATCTGAAGTGACAAAACCCGTTGCCATGGGTAGCGGGTGTTAACGGCGCAGCGGGCGGTTATCAAAAAAAATCCGCCTGCTGACGTCATTCAAAGTGAACGGGACGTTCTAGAGGGCCGTAGAATAAGTTGAAAAATTTCTCCATCATCTTGACTCACACGCAGCTTCAGCCACTCACGTTGTTAGCATCAGGTATATACACATCAACATAAGGGGTTTAAACTTACCCTTTATACGTGACGTTTATTTATAACCTCGTCTACTACGATGCCCACCATGTTCTTCTGGTAAACGCTGTAGGAAAACATGGTTCTCCATTTATCCTTCAGCCATGACTCGGGGCTACGAACACTATCTTCCAACATCCGTTGCAGATGTGGTTGTCATTTCTTCCTCCCAGTTCGATTACAGCCTGTTTGACTTGGTCCTCTACCAACACAACCAGGGGGGTACCATAATAACCATGGGCTTCTGCACTGGTACTATATCTTTATCCACCAGTGGAACCATCTGATAGATCAAACTCTTCCCAAACCAGATTGGAAGAAGAGAGAAAACATCATTTCCATTAACAAACGCTTCCAAAGTCATCCTCTGTTCATCTTTTAAGGAATGAACATGTGGTAGCGTAGACAAAACACTGGAAATAGCCCAGTCTACATGAACCCTGGGATACCTAATGCACGCTGCCATTGTTGTGTATCTGAAAAGACTACACTGCCGTTGCTTCTGCTTTCCGTCACACCAGCCACAACGTCACCAAGTTGTCCCACCCTGCGACACTGATTGGCTCCTTTGTTTGGAAATAGATTTGATCCGCATGATACAAAATAGATGCAGACATTTGAAAGATTCGGGGCTAAGCAAACAGCCTCAGCAGCAGTCAGGCAGTAGGGACATTGTTTAAAATGTCTAACTGAGGATAATAAGTCATTATTTGGTCAGGACGCGTACAACCAGGTTCAGAATTTGAAACAACAGCTTAGAATTTGGGACTGTCCGGAATTTTTTGGGACACCTGGTCAACCTAACCTAAACCTTAACATACAGTGGTGGATCGCCCCACGCATCTGTAACATATTATATTGAGAATCACTTTTCTGTCAATGTCACACAGGTTATTTGGGTTTTTGTGAAATGATTTTTATTGTGTAAATACAATAAAATGACGTGGAAATATTTCAATGTACAAAGAGGATCATTTGTAGTTCCATTGCCCCCCAAGACAGAACCACTAACGAAATGTTTTGATTTAATCCAAAATAATCCAAAGCGAAGGTGTGATTAATCTGAATGTTTAATCATGTGACAGCATTATTTTGCATACATTACTTTACTTCTGTTCTTTCTACTCTAACTTTTGGTCGATTTTGAATAAAGTTCATATGACCATAACTCAGGAAAAAGGGGATTTACATTTAAAAAAAGCTTTAATTTATTCAATTATGATAAAAAAACAGTAGTTGTCATTGTGTGTGTTCTTCTAAAAAGTGTGTTTTGCAGGACACACACTGCCACCAGTGTAGTCTTTAAAGCTGCTGTGTGAAACATCCATCAGTCATTACAGTTATGTTGTGTAGTGTGTTTTGAAGTTTGTGATCATCATGTTACGCTGTCACCACAGACACGAGGTCACATCAGAGCTGGCATCTACCGTGGTGCACAGGAGTCTAGGAGGCGCCAGACAGGGTCCCTATCCCAACTTCCTGTCCCATCATGCCTTGCCTTGTGGCCATGCCTGGCTCTTCTCACAGGAATGGAATTACAGATCTGTGCAGACGGACAAACCAGCTCCGTTCATGCTGTGTTCTCACTGTTTCACTGGCAAACATTTTGAGATCAATTTAAAGAAGATGTACCATGACGTGTAGTTTCAGCTGTCCTTTCAACAGCTCTGGGACGTCCGTGCTTATTATATGTCCAGGGTTTCTACAGCTCAGGGAAAGTTTTTTTAAAGACCTTTTTTGTGTTTCAAATTTGTTTATTGATTTGCATTTTTTACATACAAAGGCTTTTTCCTCATTACACCCAATATGATTGCATATGTTATTGCATATATCTCACTGTATGTATGTACACATACACACCCACCATTGCCTATACATATACCTGTGCACATATATACGTATATATATACCCATATATCCATACAGATAGAGATTCATACAGTATACTTTTTTTTCACTTTTCCAAATACTTGATGATACTTGGTGGGAGTCTGTGGCCTCTCATACCCCCATCCTCAAGCTACCCACCTGCACCTCCACCATTCCCTTATCCTATCCATTCAATGACATTACTGATCTCTAATAATTTAAACTTTTTAAATGCTGTTTGAAATTTTATTTAAACCAAAATTTAAGAGGAAGAAAAAACACCATGGGAACAGTTTTACCCAACTGTTTATTTTAAATAGAACATGTCTTTTTGGCAGAGGTGGTCAAAGCAGGGGCGGATCTATGGGCGTGCCTGGGTAGGCGAGGCCCACCCTGATTGACAGCTGTGCCCACCCAATCACAAGCTCAGAAACAGAATTCTAGACCGATTTTTGTTGCCTCACCAAACGGAAATGTTAATCAATATCCTTAATATAGCTATTTACTTGTAAATGTCAATGGAAATAAACTATGTATATTTAATTTTTTGTGTTTATTTATTTTTTTTTAAAATTCAGTTTCAATTCCGGAAATGCTATTACGTTGTTGTTATACGCCCACCCCGCCCACCCCGACTTCACTTAGGACTATCTAAAAATAGTCGTCTAGATCCGCCACTGGGTCAAAGTACTCACATTAGGTGGAATATTTACAAATCCATTGTGTACATGTGTAACCAGTAGTGTCAGACTCTGCATTGTGTGGTTCTTTTTGGTTGTTTTTTTTTGAGACCCACATGTACACAGTTGGAGGCAGTCTCCTTTTTTCTTGGCTCCTGACAAACACAAAATAAGTTCAGTGGACCCCTGATAGCACACCCGTACACACACCTAGTGGCACATAAATATGATTCCCCAAACTTTGAAGTAGCCAATTCACCAAAAATAGCATTTATAGAAGTCAAAACAGGAATTTTCCCCAACTGCACGGCCGCCTACCTCCTCCATAAAGATCCAGAACAATAGGGAAGAGGTAAAGGTACTGTAAAAACCCAAACTAAGAGGTTCCACATACTGACTCAGAGGATCAACCTGTCAGATACGAACTAAAAACAAATTTAAATACAAATAACAGATTTTGTGTATTTATAATCACAACAAATTTCCTCAACATACCCACATTGCTGCAAAAATAATTGACCCTGTTACACATGTACATAAACCATCATATATGTGTAATAACACACCATCATATATATTAAAAACATGAACTAACCAGCGCTGTTGTTATTTATTTTCTGATTCATCTTATTAAAGGATGAAAGTTTTAGCAGTTAATGTCTGAAGTAGATACTTTCTAACTATATATAGCAGTGTTATTGCAGATCTGTTGATTGGATTACTATAGCAAGAGAACACACGGAACGAGCTGTGAATTAATTCTGAAGAAGTTATTTTTTTTTGTAGAATGGTAATAGAATAGAAAAACAAAAGCTGGTCCCAATTGGTTTTATGCCCAAGTCAAAGCAACCCAGACGTTAGCTAACCATGGCTAACCAAACCTAAATTCCCTCCAAAGCCAAAACATCAGGGGTGAAAGATACATAGATGGAAAAGAGTAATTAATGTGATTGTTAACATGATTAATATGATCATTTTATATTTCCCCCCAAACACTGTTCACTCCAGTTATTCTACAGCTGCTCTGTCGTATATTCATGAGTTTTGTTGTTTTAGTTTCGTATCTTTTCTCCTCCCTCATTCCGACTTACGCCAGTGAGAGGAAAGGATATTGAATGGAGGAGGGATGGGCCAGTGGGAGGAACGAAGAGGTACTTACCTGAATTTGCACAGTGGACCAAATTTGCAAAAGTCGTCTGTCTTATACCCCCTCCATGAAAAATACATTTATTAAAAACATTCCTTTTTCCCACAATTTGTTTCATGCATAGAGGGATAAAAAGATTCAAGAAAAAAGTCTTGACTTCTTATAATTCATGGATGAAAGGGTTTTATACTAAAGATGACAGATCAATATAATTTCATATGTGTGTGTGTGTGTGTGTGTGTGTCTTTTATATAAATAAATGTATCTCCAGTATTTATCTGGTGTTAGATCAAAGCGCTAAATAAAGTGATTTTTGTTAAGACTGACAAACACAGACATTTATTTAACCATCAATACTTCTTTCTACCATGTGAAAGCATGTTCTGTTATTTCCATCACAGGTGGGTTGACAAGTGAGTGCAATTTATTTTGAATATATTCTGGTGTTTGTTAACTGAGACCATGAGGTCATTGAAACCAATCTGCATTCCTGTAAGTTCAGCTGTGCTCAGACGAACACAGTTACCATGTGCACTGTACGCTGAAACTCACATGCATACGACACACTGTACATTAACATTTATGTCTACCATCATGTCTGCTGACGACACGACGCTCAGTTTTCACATGACGTAAAATTTTCACAGCAGGTATCAGTTGGATTGACTTCATTTACAATAAGAATTAATATTAATACTTGTTGATCAATTGTTAATACATGTAAATTACATTTACATGAATATAAATGTCAGTGGTACTTTATTTTAATTTGAATTATATAGTTAATAAATACACACACACACACACACACACACACACACACACAAACAGACAAAACAAACAGATAAACGCCAGCGTTCTTTGGCGCAGTAATAAATTATTCACTAAACAGGATGGGACATTTGTCTCCACTCTGTCTTGTTTTGTTTTGTCAATCATTTCCTGTTTTATTTTGTTAGTTTTCTCCTTGTTTGATGTCTTTACTTCCTGTTCTCCCTGATTATTGCACCTGCTCTTCACACCTGTGTCTCATTTATCTGTCGTTAGTCAGTGTTTAAACCCTGTTTGTTACCAGTTTATGTGTTTTTACTGCTGTTGCATCTTCACACTGTTTCAGAGTCTATGCTACATGTTTGTCTGTTCGTCTCTGTTTTTAGACTCCACACCTGTCTCATGGTACCTGAGTTCATGTTTTGCCCTTTTGCCGTCTCCTGTGTGGACTACTTTTCTGTGGATGAACTGCACTGGGTTTTGAATTCAATCGATCTTCTCTTTTTTTTGTGATATTTTACTGATAATTTTGTTTATGGAACTGATATACAGGTGTCAAAAAGGCCAAACTAAAACTATTACAACACTAGTCAGTTATTCTTTTTTTTTTTTTTTTTTTAAACTTCATTGTTTTGCTTTTTGGGGGGGGGGGGGGCGGGGGGGGTCAAATTTTTTCATGTTTTGTTATTTTGAGAATATTTATTAGTTCCTATTGATGTTTTTTTCCTCTTTATTTTATTCTTCAATTCTGTTCTGTTAGTGCCTTACTTTGTTGATGTCATATAAATGTTTTGTTCACTTTACTGATCACTTTGGTAGTTCTTGTTCATTTTATTGCTTTTATTTATTTATTTTTTTTACTGTGGAATTGCTCAAGTGTCAGAAGTTAAAGAGTTAATGCATTTGAATGGAATTTCAATTGTATTTTGAACTGTATTTTTGAATAGTTTTGCACTGTGATACACTTTGACTCTCAACTTATCTCACATTTTTGAGGCAGCTACTAAACTTTTATCTACAAATTGTTGTTGTTTTTGTTTTTTTTTACAGTGTAATTTATGATCAGTAAATTACATGAATAAAAAAAAATACAAGCATCAAATTGAAGAAAGCAAAATACAGAAGAAAATTTTATGACTTGTGATAAAATGTTCAAAGGTTAAAGAGAGAAAAATGCATTTGCGAACTGATGTAAAAATAACACTGGGTCTTTATGATTTATGTTTTTATTAAGTTTTTTTTCATATTTTCTACTGTTTGCTTCCTGCCCTCACTAAAAAACCCAGCTTGGACACAATAGGCAGCTTTAATTTAGCATTCATACCAAATGTCTTAATATCTAACACAGCTGTTCTGAACAGTTGCCAAATGTAGGGAAGTGGTTGGATGTGTTCTGACATTCAGAGTGAGGCTTAAACATTATGATTAAGACACTTAGCCTTGTGTGTGAAACTATGTTAACATACCATTAGTTTGTAAAAGTGTCCCTCTCTTATCACACAGTGGATCTGACAGCTGTCCTGAACGCTGGCCAAAATATTCATGTCAGATTCCTTCAGTTTTTCCTTAAGAATAAACTGCTGTTTTAGTAATGACAGAAGTGGGAAGTAACTAGTATTAGTATTTTGTTACTCTATTTAAGTAGGGTTTTTTTTAGGTATTTGTTTTGTACTCTACTTGAGTATTTCTTTTTTTTTTTTTTTTTTTACTTTTACGCCCTATTTTTTGCAAATGTCTCTACTTTATACTCAGTACATTCTTAGAATAGATGTTTTTTTTTTTTTTTTCAAACTAAACGGTATGGAAAAATAAGTTGCCTCAGAGTGGAGAGAAAATCATAACTTTATAAATGATAATTAAGATGATTGTGACCTAAAATTTTTACTTATTCACTCATAAGTTGTACTTTATATCTCATAATTTTGACTCTCTTTCTCATAGTTATGCATTTCTCATGTCATATGTATGACTTTATCTCATAATTTTGACTTTTTATTTAAACCATGTCCCAATCAAACCTATAATATACACAGCAACTCACTTTTGAAAGTTTTATTTAAGTTTTATTTATGCTTTTCTCCTGGTTAAATAAGTATTATTTTACCCATGGGGAAATATATATAGATTTGTACTCCTGACATTTTTGCATAATTAATTGATAACGAGAATGTTTTTGTTTTCCAAAGTTTTTTTATCATAAAAGTTGTATTTGTTTTTAAATACAATATTAACATTTATATCCTGAGGACAGAAAAGTTAGAAGTATCCAGGAATGACCCAGTGGAACTTTTACTTAAGGACAGAATGTGAGTACTTTTGCCTTAACTAATATATTTCAAGCCCTTTCTTGGAACATGGCTTAATGTGTGTGAGTTTGGGAGACAGCTTGTATTCATATCTTTGTGAGGACATTGACATGTTTATACAGTCACACCATGAGGACCAAAATTCAGGTCCCCAGGAGGATTAAATATAAATGTAGGTCCCCACTAGTAAAATATAGCGCTGTGTGAAGTATGAACATTTATGCAAATGATGTGGCTCTATAAATACTTTTTTTTCTGGAAGTCCCCAAAGCATGGGTGGAAACAACTGCAAATAAAACCATGTAATTTTCAAAGGTTTAAAGATGTCTTTACTTTTATTTATTAATTTTATTTATTTTTGTAAAAAAAAAAAAAAAATAAAAAAAAAAAATATATATATATATATATATATATATATATATATATATATATATATATATATATATATATATATATATATATATATATTTCAATTTCTCTTAATTTTCTTGATTATATATATATACAGGGGGGAAACAATGATGTGCTACTTTACCTCCAAGTAATGATTACACACTTGGTCCTCATGAGACATAGAAACCAGTGTGTGTGCTCTTTGGTGCACATGAATGGTTCTATCCATTCTGCAAGGATGACATTCTTCAGGCACCACATATTAAAATAAAGACACATGGTGAAAACTACTGTTGTGGAAGAAACATTTATTACGATTCTGGGTGTGAGAAAGTGCATCTTAGTCCAGCTACAACATTTAAACAGTGTAGCGTAGTTGTCTCTTTCACACACACACACACACACACACACACAGACACACACACACCAGCTCACATATGTGCACAGACATACGTACGGATCATCTCACACATTCATACACACAGCGTTAACATTCCAGATTCTTCAGCTGTTGCTTTTATGTTTTCAGACTTCATAATCATCCTCACACCTACTGTACCCTAATGACCACAAATACACGTGTAATTATTGACATTACATAGAAAAGACATGCTTACATTTGCTGGACTTTGTGTCTATAAGTTCTTTTGTTGAAAATAGAAAATGAATATTGTTTTCTACATCACTAAAATAACACACACGCTTAAAGTAACTAATAAACTGCAATTCTACATTTTTTCTGAGGTGTGTGTGTGTGTGTGCGTGTGTGTATATATATATGTGTGTGTGTGTGTTCTTATACCCCTTCTGTCATATTTGGGTCAAATCTGACCGATTTACAACTTAAAACACTCATAAATATTGTGTTTTTCATCTGATTACCTCAAGGCCTTATGTTACAGTATCATCCACACTCTGCACTTGAACATATAAAAGTGATTTAATCAACCTTGTAACATCTGTGGTGTTACAAGGTCAAAGGTGAGCGCCATAGGAAATGAATGGGAATCAAGAATATATTCAACCATCAGATAGAAAACATACCCATACACATCACCCCAACTCACTCACTATCTCACTCACTCACTGACTCACTCACTCACTCACTCACTCACTCACTCACTCACTCACTCACTCACTCACTCACTCACTCACTCACTCACTCACTCACTCACTCACTCACTCACTCACTTTTATATGTTCAAGTCCATAGTGTGGAGTATAACATAAGGCCTTGAGGCAATCAGATGTATTTGCATTTCTATAAATTCCCATAATTCATACAGATTGATATTTTACTAGTGGGGTCCTACATTTATCTTTAACCGTCGTAGGGACCTGGCTTTTGTTTTTCTACATTTACATTTTTTTCATTTTCAGATTTTTTTTTCTTCACTTTTGTTCCATAT
Organism: Siphamia tubifer; assembly: GCA_020466265.1. NCBI lineage: Eukaryota > Metazoa > Chordata > Actinopteri > Kurtiformes > Apogonidae > Siphamia > Siphamia tubifer. The sequence goes on from CM035789.1 coordinate 29,143,505, forward strand.
TTGTCTTACTTTGTTCATGTTACTTATTATTTTGTTGGTTTATTATTCCTTTTTGTTGTTTTTTATTGATCACTTTAACTGTTTTTGTTAATTTTGTTACTTATTTTCTTTTTCTTTTTCTTTTTTTTTTTTTTTTACTGTGGAACAGCAAAAACCCCAGGACTTAATGGGTTAATAATTAACTAAAATAATTAGTTTATTTTCAAATGCATAGCCATGGAAATCATAATAATAAACAGTAACTGGAGATCACTTGGTGGGATAAAGTACGATACAATCCATGTATCCCTCTGATGAAATGTATATATCCAGCGCTATGGTCAAACATGGGGGGGGGGGGTTGTACTGGGTCTTAATATAGAAAGGTTAGTAAGTGGATGGAGAGGAGGAATGGAGTTTACAGCAGTGCTAGTGTTGATAGAGTAGTTGAAGACAGGCTGCTAAGATACAGTATCAGATTGACATGCCACCATTGGACTCTAACCTTCTACTTAATAGAGTTATAGCACTGACCACACGGAAACACTGTCCATGTTCAGCTACTTATTGGCAATACATACTCTACATATGTGAGTTTTTTTTTCTATTTTTAGACTCAAATGTATTGTCAGTCAATAAAAACATCACAGAATGAGATGTCATGATACCCAGCACGAAATAAAAGCCTAGACTGGATCGACCAGAAAAACAACCTACATGTAATATAAATACTCAAAACTATAATAAATACTTAAAAAGTGTGAGTAAAAGGAACCCAAGGGAAATACACTAAAATAGATCAAATAAAGATAAAATAAAATAGCAGCTTGTTACACACACATGAAGCTGCAAATGCACATCATTTATGAGACTATTTATGAGGTTATCAGACACTTACACGTTTACATGTGCATCTAAGTCCAGCTATTGTTAGGAATCAAATTTACGACTTAACTGGAGTTCCTCAGAGGTTTACATGAACAGAAGAAATTTGAATTATTGCGTGAGGTACAGTGGACTCCGAGACACTATGAAGATATCGAACGCAATTATGAAGATATGGACCCCAACCATGAAGATATGGACCCCAACCATGAAGATATGAACCACAACCATGAAGATATGGACCCCAACCATGAAGATATGAACCACAACCATGAAGATATGGACCCCAACCATGAAGATATGGACCCCAACCATGAAGATATGGACCCCAACCATGAAGATATGAACCACAACCATGAAGATATGGACCCCAACCATGAAGATATGGACCCTAACCATGAAGATATGGACCCCAACCATGAAGATATGAACCACAACCATGAAGATATGGACCCTAACCATGAAGATATGGACCCCAACCATGAAGATATGAACCACAACCATGAAGATATGGACCCCAACCATGAAGATATGAACCACAACCATGAACATATGAACCACAATAATGAAGATATGGACCCCAACCATGAAGATATGGACCCCAACCATGAAGATATGGACCCCAACCATGAAGATATGAACCACAACCATGAAGATATGGACCCAAACCATGAAGATATGGACCCTAACCATGAAGATATGGACCCTAACCATGAAGATATGGACCCCAACCATGGAGATATGGACCCCAACCATGAACATATAGACCACAACCATGAAGATATGGACCATAACCATGGGGATATGGACCATAACCATACAGCAGCTCAGTTTACTTCTGTTCACTCTGATTTATTATATGTAACTTGAAAATTGTCATGGTGACTTCTGGAATGGGGTGTGTCTAGGCAAGTCTTAATCAAGCTGTTCATCTCATCTTTCCTTACCCTATATTATCTTATCTCATCTCATCTTATCTCATCTCATCTCCAGTGTGTCTGGTGTGTGTTCCTGGGCCTCTCACTAGTGCAACCCTATCAGTGCAGAGCTCCAGTCTGAGTGTGTGTGACCTACACAGGGACCTTTGGGACCTGTCTTCTCTCTGGTGATCTATGGAGAGTCAATGAGTCTCTTGGTCATGGAGTGGAATATTTGGGATGACCATGAAAAGTAGGGCTCCATCTGAATTGTCCGATCGTTTCAAATGCAAAGCTACAGAAATAGATGACAGAGAATTCATGTGTCACAGCTCTGCAGAAAAGGCTGCTGAGGAAACACGTGCGTACTTAATGATAAATGATAGTTGGCGGTCAGAAGTACTCACATTCTGTATTGAAGTAGAAGTACGGATACTTGTGTGAAAAAATTAGAAGTACTGATTCAACTCCTTTACTGAAGTATAAAAGTAAAAAGGTACAATTTTCTGAACTGTATTAAAGAAACAAAGTAAAACATGCAATGAATGACAATATTTATTTAATGAGGAAAGTTTCAAAAGTATCCAAGAATACAGCCTTTAATTTTTTTTATTTTTTTTATGTATCTGAACGTTTACTTGAGTATTGTACTTTTCCTTCCTCCATTTTTGCATAAATTCTCAGAATAGACTTGTTACTGTGTCAAATTAAATGGACAACCCTAACCCTATTAGAGACAAAAAATAAGAAATGATGACTTTCCATATTATTACTCATACAATTATGACTTTTTAACCTTCTATCAATAATTATGCATTTCATATGTCATATTTATGTCAGAATAATTACTTTATTAAAATATCATAATAATGACTCTCTTTGTGTTTCATTTTCTGCCTTTCTACCATGACCTGATCAAACAGATTATCTACACCAGGGGTGTTCAATCCTGGTCCTGGAGAGCTACTATCCTACGTGTTTTAGATGTATCCCCCTTTTAACACACCTGATTCAAATGATAAACCTGTCAGCAAGCTCTGAAGAAGCCTGATAATGACCATCGGGTGTGTTGGAAAAGGGATACATCTAAAACATGTAGGATAGTAGCTCTCCAGGATCAGGTTTGAGCACCCCTGATCCACACAGTAGTTCACTTTTAAAGGCTTTGTTTTTGGATACTTGTGATTGTTCCTGGTTAAATAAGTATTGTTTCATTCACGGCATAAATAAATAAATAAATAAATACTTCGAAGAGAGAGAGAGAGAGAGAGAGAGAGAGAGAGAGAAAATCTATGTAGTTGGACGTAGTAGTCCACATTGACAGGTGTGCATCAGATTGGCGTTGGCTTCTGCAGGAGCCATTTTTATCTCATGTCCCACATCCCTACATATTCAGATTGCATTTTGACCAATCTTGAAGAGAAGGCATGAGTGCCAGCGAACTATCACATAAGACCACGAGAGGTGTGAAACTTTAGCATCGCTCTAATCTTACTGGATTTGCATTACATGGGAGTGTGGGTAATTGTATTAAAATAAATGTAAGCTTGTGAAATCCATGACATACTTAAGTCCAACACTGTAACCTGTATAGATGAATGTGTGCGTTTATTTCTCAAGTTACATCTGAACCTCAGCATTTGAAACACGTCTGGTGGTTGTTGTGCATACCCAAGTGAATTTATTATGATCTACAACCTACATACTACTGCTGTAATATACACTAGAGCAGGGGGTCCCACTTTAATTCAGGAGTCACATGTAGCACAATATGATATACATATATATATATATATATATATATATATATATATATATATATATATATATATATATATATATATATATATATATATATATATAAACTTTAAACTTTTCACTGTGTTTTAGAGTGGAAAACATCAAATTATATAAAGAAAATGTTTATATCTACAAACTATCCTGAAAAAAAGGGAATATGAATAAGTATGAGCAAACTAAAATTTATTAAGAAAAATAAGTGCAATTTTAACAATATCATGCCTCATATTATGTCTGCAACTTGTAATATTATGCCTCAGCTTCTCATCTACACACATTGATTACAACTAACAAATCACCAAATAGATACAGACAGACTATTAGTAAAAATGTTCTTCTTTCTCTTTCCGGAGGTTCATATTTGTTCAGGTTATTCACATTTTTTAATGGATAGTTTGTAAGTGTGAGCATTTTCATACAATTTTCCTTTTTTTTTTTGGAAGGAAAACCAATATTAAAAAAAACAAGTTTTTATTTATAGATTGTTATGATACTATTTTATTAATTGTACCCACTTTAGATTGAAATAGGCTGAATTTGGTTCATGAGCTCAAATAATTAACTCTACTAAGGAACAACTGAGGTTATGGGGTTTGATGTTTGTTTGGAACAAATTATTACATTTTTTTCTGGTGATTGAGATGGAGAGTGATCTGCCTTGGCTGAGGCCTGTGCTCTTCTAGTCGTTAAATGAAATGTTTGTATTTCACAGATTCATCCCATTGGTTTTGGACCCTTTGACACATGTCCTGGTCCTCTAGGGCTGGTATCCTGCATGTTTTAAGGTCCTTTCACATAGCATACTCCAGTCCGTACCATATGGAAGTGGTGGTTAGTTAATGTTTTTAATATATATGATGGTGTGTTATTCCACATATATGGTGGTTTATATACATGTATACAATGGATTAATAAATATTCCACTAGAAAGAACCTGTAAAGTGAATGGATCATAATGTGCAGACAGTGTTTTGAAGTAGATCTGAGACCAATATTCCTTTGGACTAAAACCTATTCAAAGACTTTCACATTTTGACCCAATAATTATTTTGAAAACTTGAGCCAACCAGCATTTAAGACTTGAGTTTTCTTTATCAGTAACACACATGTGGTAACATTTCATTAGTTTTATTCCAGAAGCTACTTGTACTTGTAGACCAGTGTAACCAATAAATGATTATTTGTGCTTCAAGATTTTCTCTTCATGTATTAATTTTGGAAAATTCCACAACACTAGTATGAATGAAAGGGTTAAACATTACTAACATCTATTAAAAGGCTGGTCCGTAATTAACTCTTAGACCAACTCTTGATTACCACCAAAAATATAAACTTAAAATCAAGTGCTGCTCAACTCACTGGATCAATTGTTTTTGTTTTTTTAACAAGGGTTTTTTTTTTTAGAGCTTGACTTGTAAAGCCTTGCCTAACTATCCAGTCTGTCCTTTTTGGTGGGCTGCTCTCGGCTGCTGCGTCTCCACGGGTCGCTATCCTGTAGCTAATGCTCCCATTGCTGCGCAGGCCACACGCGCGGTGGCCACACGCGCGGTGGCCACACGCGCGGTGGCCACACGCGCGGTGGCCACACGCGCGGTGGCCACACGCGCGGTGGCCACACGCGCAGTGGCCACACGCGCAGTGGCCACTGCGCAACAAATGAGCGAGTGCCGTGTCAGAGTAGCACACATCAGCGGCATGAACAGGAGACGGACAGACGCCGCAATTCAATCTTATTAAAAATGAGATCGCCGAGTGCCTGAATCGAGATCGAGGGTCCATTTTCGATTAATCATCCAGCCCTAACATTTACCATAATTGTTGACCACGTTGATTGATGATTTAGATGATTTTGTGTGCTCGAAATAAAATGTGAACTGAACTGAATGTACCTTCATTCCTGTTCGAGTACACTGTGTGAAAGCACCTTTCGATGTATCCGTCTTCCAACACATGGAAGAGGGAAACATCGAAAACCTGCAGGATAGTGACCCTAGTGGTTAACCCTAACTATAAACTGATGGACATTGGAACTTACTTTGTGGTTTTGTTTATGTATCTATTTGGATGTATCTTATATATACCATTTGCTGACTGATGTGTCTGGGTAGGCTTTTGTTTGTTTTTGTTTGTTATTTATGTTTGGGTTTGGGAAGACAATATTATTTTTATATTTATTCAACATTTTTTATGTGGAAAAAAAGGGACATTATTGAGAAAACATCTGAAATAGTTTTGGTTTAATAAACAAAATGAAAAAAAAAAAAAGGATAGTGGTCCTCAAGGACCAGGACTGGAGACCCCCTGCTCTAGACCAGGGGTACCAAACCTTTTAGAGCCATAGCACATCATTTACATTAAAAACAACACCAAACAAAAATGTCACAAAAATATATTTATTGAATTATAATGAAAATCTCATGTGGATTTATTCATTGAGTGTGAAACCTGCGGCTGTTTAGTTCAACCCAAAGCTCATATTCTTGCAGGAATTAAAGAAAGAAACAGACAAATCTTCCTCAACAGTTATGAGTGGATCAGTGGAATGTGCTATAATCACACTGCTCACTTACAGTAGCAATAAAGATGAACTTGGGTAATTTTCTACAGCACACCTAATGATTTCTCTGGTTGGAAAATGCTGCTCGAGACTGATTACGAAACTGTGGTATTTCAAGCATAGTTATTTGCCTGAAGAAGAAAATGTATCTTCAGAAGTCTGAAGAAGAGCAGCCATTAAAAAAAAAAAAACAAAACAAAAAACAACATTTTCTAGATCCAGGGGACTGAAAATGTGATGACAAGTTGTTGTTCTTAAGTTACATTTTGATTTGTGATAATGACGAGCCACTCAGCCCACATAAAGCTCTGTACCTAATGTAGTGTATCTAAAATTACGTTGCATCAGTGTCAGCTGTGGCCCACTCAATCACTCAATCTTTCCCACAGTGGGTGTTACATACTTCAAAGAAAACACAAAAAAAGGAGGAGAAAAAAGCGTACAAAAAATGCTAAAATTCACAAAAAATACATGAATACAAACAAAGCAATGGAAAAAAAAAACATAACACATTCAAAGACTCTTCTAAAATACAGGAAAAAAACAACAACAAAAAAATGTGATTAAAATATCCCAAATGTGCAAAAAATATGACTATATATGCAATTCACATGTTTATTCAACACCTTTTCAACTGTAAAAAAAAACTAAACTGTTCCATTAATTGTGTTAACATTTTAATGCAGATTACTCATTATGATGGATTCATCCATCTTAATATGTAATTTTTTATATTCCTAATTTTTTTTTCAAGTAAAGTTCTCAACTTTGAATTATAAAATTCACAGACATTGGTGTGTTTCAGTCCATACTTACCAAATACCCTCATTTTCACACAAAAACATTAAGGTGAGGAGGAAAGACATTTAAATCTATTAGTGTTTCTAAGTCTATAGCCTTTTACCACTTAAATAAACAGTAAAATTATTTTAATCCAAACTAGAGTGTTACCTTTACAAAAAGCACTGTTCTTTTATCTGTTCATGTAAGAACAGCTGGAGTTTTAATTTAGATATATTTTTCATGTATTTAAAGCTAAATTACCCCAGAATAGTAAGGGATGTGAGAATGTGAGTGCTTTTGTCATGTCTGCATAAGAGTAAATTTAAACAATGTCCAAACATGAAGGGATTTAAAAGGATGTACAGAGACACAGTTTTCCAGAGACACAGCGATGAGGGAGGTGTTGGGTATCACTGGGTGTTATAAAGATGAAAATCTATAGGGTATGTGTTTATATGTATAAGTATATATAGATGTGTGTAAGTATATCTGTGTGCGTTTGTAGGTATGTGTATATGTAAGTGTATATATATATATATGCATATATATCTATATGCGTATGCATGTACGTATGTATGTATATATGTATGCATATGTATGAACTCTGAAGATCGTTATTGTAATTCATTTCTAGGGAAAAGGGGTGGGAGTTTATAAGCGATGCTTCTCACTCCTTTTCGAATATGTATTATGTGTTGTATTTTTTTTTTTGGTTTTGTAAATTTGTTTTCGGCTGTATTTATATTTCTTTATTTTGTTTATTTACTTATGTTACTTTTTTTTTTACATTCATATTCGAAATGGAACAAATGGAACAAAATGAAAGAAAAAATAATAAAAGAAAATGTAGTAAAATAAACCAAAAAATTGCAACAAAATGAACAAAAACTAAAATTATCAATAACATTGAAAAAATTTGCTAAAGAAATGACTAAAAATAAAAAAAAGAAGAACTATAATGGATGGTTCAGTTTAAATATTCAGAAATATTAAACTTTTTCTTTTTTTCTTATTGTTTTTACTGAGTTTTGTTCATGGATCAGGTATCAAAAAGAAACAAATTTAGTAAAAGGCAAAATGAAAGCTTTTTTTGCTATTTTTTTTGTGCAAATTTTTCACGGTTAATTTTAATTTTGTAAATATTTATTCCTCTTTTTTGCTCATTTTGTTTATTTTTCGACATTTATGTGGAAGAGGGAAATATCTAAAACACGTGGAACAACGGCCCTCCAGAATTGGAGTTTGACACCTGTGTTTTAGATTTATCCCACTCCCAACACACCTGATTCAAATGATCAGCCTGTCATCAAACCCTGCAGGAGGTCGATAATGAGTGTCAGGTGTTGGAAGAGGGAAACATCTAAAACATGCAGGATAGTGGTACTTGAGGACCAGGGTTGGAAACCACTGCCCTAAGGTACAAAAAACACCAATATGCCCAAAGGTTAATATTTGGACCTTAAGGTATATTGTGGAAGTGGTATGATGCAGAAGAAGAATGTCTGAAAGAATGTCTGAAATTTACGACTTTTCTTTCATTCCGAAGCGCGAGTCTCCTTCATGGGTGAGGTTAGATCAAGAGTGTTTCCAGGAGGTGTCATGGCGGCATGTATCTATATTTAGAAAAGCACATGGTAGTACATTATTGTAATAAAATTCATATGTATTTTTACATGTGTGTGTATATGTATATATTCTTATACAATTTCAACTAAGAATTTTTATTATTCATAATGAATGTAGTGTTTTGATAATTACAATGACGAGCTCTTATTCTGAAATATGATCTTGAAAATATGGAAATAAAATGAACCATATTAATATTTTATGAGCTCAGGATTTATCTGAGGGTTTTTAAGTATCATTTTTGTTAAAATCTTCTTCGAGCATGCCTATAGGGTAATAACATCTTAATTTGTTCAGAAATAGAAGTTTCTAGTATATTACGACAACGCCACCATATAAACACGGCACATATTGAAACAACATGCCACCATGACACCTCCTGCAAACACTCTTGATCTAACCTCACCCCTCCTTTATTTACTTAGATCATAAAAAACAAAATGGCGGAACACATGAACCGTATATAACATCTCACGTCACCAGTGCTCTTAAAGGGACTACTCTACAAAAAGCACAACACAAAACCCAATCTACCCACAATATTACGTATAACAGAACCAAAACAAGAATAAATAAAAAAAAAAAAGAAAGAAAGAAAAAACTAAACATATAACAGAACACATGTATGAAGGTGAATTATGTATTAACACCGTACTTTAAGAGCACTACAATATGTACCTTTTCAGCCCTGAAAAAGGGACAAACTATTTGTCAAACAACCCGCCCCAGGGGCCCTGTTGTGAACCCCTTCTTTACACGTGCCTGTGTTGACGGTTGGCCATGTGTGAAGCTTTTAGGACTCTATGTTGCTGCATTGGGAGAAGGTAAAATATGGGGCAACTGTGGCTCAGTTGATAGAGCAAGTCGTCCAATGACTGAAGGGTTGTCGGTTAACATCCATGGCAGCAGCCGCCTACTGGTGAATGTAAATTCACACACACATTCATACAGCAGTAGGTTTCTAAGGTCAGTCCTACGGGGCGCCTAAGTCAAGGGTCAGTGTCTTGCCCGAGGACACTTCGACATGTAGACAGCAGAGCCGGGATGTGAACCGACAACCACTCTACCAACTGAGCCACAGCCGCCTCAAGGTTAATGTGAGGCTAATGTAAAGTACTTTAGATTAAAGCACTATATCAGTGGTAGATAATTGTACCTTTAAAGCAGGGTACTTTGAGTATTTGTACCGTACAAGTTCCATGCTTGCCACTATAGGGTGTAAGTACAATAATGAAGAACTTCTACTTCGTTACTTCCCACTTCTGCTTATACTACTGCATTACAGCGAGTGTGGTCATGTTACAGGTGCTGGTTGTTATACATGACACAGTGTTCTTTGATAGTGTAGGTACTGCTTGTACAGTAAACTTGTAGTCTTGATACTTCTCCAGAGCCATGACTGTGACAAATGACAAATTATGCTGTGAGCAGCACAGGTGGTTTAAAGGAGGAGGAGGAGGAGGAGGAGGAGGGGTATGTGTGCGTGCGTGTGTGTGTATGTGCGTGTGGCGAGGGGGTGGTGATGACTGGTAGGCAAAGTCCAAGCGGGTTTATAGAAGTTATGCTCAGGATGCATGTTTTACGATGCCTCGTGTTCTGCCAAGGCAAATATCAAACAATGGAATGAGGAGCAACGACCATGAGACGGCAGAGTCACGTTACAAAATTGAAGCCGCTGGGCTTCATCACTTTCTTTCCGCCTCCCACCCGTTTTTTTTTTTTTTTTTTTTTTTTCCATGCGGTGAATCCAAAACGGCCCCTGTACAATGTTGTTCTCCTCGTCCTTAAAGCAGATCGTGTCGCTGGTGTTAATTGAGATAATTGTGAGGCATGAGGTTGATCCGCTACTATGCCCGTCCAGTTATTCCTCTCCTGGGGTAACAGGGTGGCACTCACATTCCACATAGATTTTACAGAAGGCAAAAAGTTGGAAACATAACCTGGTCCTGGACTGCCCCGAAGCTGTAATCCCTGAAGGACTTTCAAGTTTGTAGATACGGAGTGTTTTGTTTTGTCAACAACTACTGTCATAGTAGAGGTGCTGTCTTGTCTGGTGTGATATATCTCTAAGAATAGTTTGATGGAAGCTATCTGTATCTGTCCAGTTGGCTCAGAACAGGGTGGTAATATTCCGAGAGGTGGCAATGCAAGCGCAGGTCACAGTCAGTGCATGTATGACATCAGATACCCCCCCCTCCAAAAAAAAAAAAAAAAAAAAAAGAGTCCTTATCATGGATGTGTGACAGACAAAGACTCAGAAACAGTAGTTGCTACAACAATCTCAATCTGAAGTCCACGTTGGTGCTAAACTGTGCAACAGCATTACAGTCACATCTGAACATCATATATGAAGATGTTAAATATGTGACTCATGTCCGTACCCTTTCAAGTTATTATGTCTAAGCCTGAATTCCAATTCACCCCATGGCCCAATCCCTTACCCCCTTACCCCTCTGTTTTGCACCTGAAGGGGTAGTAAGGGGAAGGGCTAAATAAAGGGTTAAAGTGAAGAGTTAAAGTGAATGGATTAAGGCCAATTTTGACTCTTTTTCTCATTATTATGTTTTTCTTATCTCATATTCCTAACTGTATATTATACATTTGAATTTTTGATCTCATAATTGCAACTTTTTATCTCGTAATTTAGATTTTTTTCCCTCATAATTATGCATATTTTATCTCGTATTCATGACTAGCTCATGATTTTGACTTTTTTTTTTTATCTCGTAACGATGATTTTTTAACTAAATTGTGACATTTTTATCCCTTCCCCTCCATAATTTTCTGAGTCCCATGACTTGATCAAACCTATCACCTACACAGTAACTGACTTTTAAAGGCTTTGTTATAGGATTTTTCCTAAAAGTATTATTTCATCCATGGCAAATAAAAACAGTTTTACTTTTGTACTTTATTACAATTGAGAAGTTGTGTTTTTTTTTCTTTACTTCAGTAAAAGAATTGAATCAGTACTTCTACTTTTATCAGAGTATTAGTAGTAGCTGTACTTTAACACCGCTGATATTACATTTCGTAGTGATTTATGTTAGTAATTAAATAGTTTGACAGTGAATTTTACATTTCAATATTGCTAATATAACTCACCTAGCTCTGGCTTCACTTCCTGTACTAGTGCTCCTATAGCCTAGCCGTGCTAGACCCACCTAGCGGCAGCACATCTAATGTGCTACCATGATAGTCTAGTTACACTCAGTCTAACTTTTGACTAAATTTCCTTGAAACTGGCCGACGAATCATGGTGAAGTATAGAGTCAGAGGGCGAGCGTAATAAAGTGACACTTCGGAGAGAAACAACCATAGAAGAAGAACAACAACAGGTGGTTATTTCCTTTTATCAAAGATGCGTAAAGAATGTGCGAAAACATCAGCAATCTTCACATTCTTTTTACAGAAGCGACAACAGTCGTTAAGTTCCATAAACCATCCTAAAGATTACGCTGATTGGTTGTAGTACCGTCCTATTGCATACAGAGGATGTGAAAGACAACCTTTTAGCCCCGCCTCCCCTGACTATGAAGTGTTCCTAGACCTATACATATAATGAATAGGGCTAGCATGGCTAGGCTAGTGCTCCAAACCTCTGAGAACACACAATTCATGCAAGAGGGGAATGCACAGAGGGGGCGGGACAAATGACAATTTAATTTGATTGACGTGTCACTGTTCTGTCAGTTTGAATGGATGCTCAAAATGATTGGATGGTGTTTTTTTTCGGTCCTGTTGATCCACAAGTATTTTTATTTTTTTTTGTATTAGAGCATTTCATTAATTGGTTGTAATCAGGTGTGAATGAGATTTTAATGTTGTACCAGCATGGACACGCAACTGTAACACACAACTACTTAAACAAGTATTCTGATTCTGATTCCACTAAGTTTTGGAAAATACATGTAAATATTGTAAGTGACGTGGGTGTTAAGTGCAGTAAAGAAACAGTCAGACAGCTGCTGGGTCATACTCATAACTGTATTATCTTACTCCGACACCAAGTACAGAATGAACCCCCTTCCTCTCACACTCTCCTTGTTCTCCCCTCTTTCTGCTCCCCAAATCCAAACAGCGCCCCCTAGGTGGAACACTCTAGGAGAGCACTACACCACCCATGTAAACCCACATATGTTGACACCAACATCGCTATGCAACAAAACAAAACAGAAACAAAATGGCGTCTAGTTCTTAGCGTTTCCCATATTCACTCTAACAATATGGCTACGCTGCTACTGTTGATGGAACCAAGTTGTTCTGCAGTAATTCAACCTATCAGCAGATTTTACAACATCCTCTTAAAGTATTTTATGAGAGGATTTTATACAGTCGCTGTATGGTCAGAGATGTGTAACTGCATTTCCTCATATCCTCAAAGAGGTCTGAGTAGTTCACTGAATATTTATAGTGAGAGCTGACTGAGGTTTATAGGCTTTGGTAATGAAGTGTCAAGAGCTCTGACCTATGTTATGATGACATGTTGATCGCTAGGGGAGGTTCATCCATAGCGATCCCTCCTTTTATCTTTCTATTTGTTGAATGTCACTGGATGACATTGGTGAAGTCTGTAATACTCTCTGACAAACACATTCTGTTGCTTGTTGTTTGCATCAGTCTGTTATAGATGAACAATAAAAACAAGACAAAATGTGGCTTGAGAAATAAAAAATATTCCTAAAATGTCTCTTAGTTTTTGAAAACAAAATGAGATGTTATTTTATGTATTTTAGCCGTATTCTTATTTATTTATTTATTTATTTTGTTGATGTCTCTCATCAGGAAGCCGTCAAATTATGTCCTCACCAATGTGAACATCATGATTACTCACATGGTTGGGGGGGGGGGGGGGGGGGGGTTATGATGTCAGGTGATGGAAGTGGAGGTGCAGTCTATGGCAGAGGACAGAGGGGTGGGAAGGGGTAGAGCAGGGAGAGAGTTCAGAGTCCTGACAGCCTGATGGTACAAACAACAGAGGTGGTAAAAGTACTTAGGTAGAAGTACAGCTACTTGTGTGAAAAAATACAAGTACTGATTCAACTCCTTTACTAAAGTAAAAGTAAAAAAGTACAACTTATGAATTGAAATAAAGTAAAAAGTAAAACTGCATTTTTATTTTTGCTGTAAATGAAACAATATTACAATACAATACAAAAATAAAACATTTAATAGTGAGTTACTTTGTAGATCATGTGTTTGATCAGATCATGGTTACATAGTTTTGTGGATATGGATGGGAAATTTAGGAAAAAAGTAAAAAAAGAAAGTCACAATTGAGATAAAAAAAAGTCCTTTATTTTAAGAACCCTAATTATGAGCTAAAAAGTGAAATTGTGAGATAAAAAAGTCCAAAATATGAGATGAGAAATGCACAATTATGAGAAAAAAAGAGCCAAAATTATGAGATAAAGTGGCACAAGGGAGATAAAAAGTCATAATTAGAAGATAAAAAGTCATAATTATAAGCAAAAAGTCATAAATATAAGATAAAAAGTCTAAAATATGAGATAAAAGAACAATTATGAGAAAAATAGAGTCAAAATTCTGAGATAAAATAGCACAAGGGAGATAAAACGTCATAATTATGAGATAAAAAGTCCTAATTATAAAATAAAAAGTCATAAATATAAGATAAAAAGTCCAAAATATGAGATAAAAAGTCCAAAATATGAGATAGGAAAAGAACAATTATGAGAGTCAAAATTATGAGATAAAAGGTCACAGTTTCTCTCCTCCACTCTCTCACTAACTGTGACACCAACCACTCCACTCCATGGCTGTTTAGCCAACACATGCAACTACCTCCTCCAATATACTCAATGCAACAGTTTCTAATTTTCTAATTTCTAATTATACTATTTTGTCTATTTTAATTATTTTATTTATTTCAATTTTAGTCACCATTCAATGCACTTTATCTCATTTCATAGTTTTTACTTATAAGGTGTGATTTATTTATGTCATAATGTTTTCTCTGCTTATAGTTAGCTACCTGACTCTGAGACACGCACGAAAAATTCAAACGTACCTGTGATGAACACCTACAAATGGCAATAAAGTCTATTCTATTCTATTTTCCTTCTGAAGTCACTTATTTTTCATACTATCACATCTGTTTAGTTTGAAAAAGTAATGAGTCTATTCTGAGAATGTAAAGAGTATAAAGTACAGATATTTATATAAATGTAAATAGTATAAAGTACAGATATTTATATAAATGTAAATAGTATAAAGTACAGATATTTATATAAATGTAAAGAGTATAAAGTACAGATATTTATATAAATGTAAAGAGTATAAAGTACAGATATTTATGAAAAAATGTAGGGAGTAAAAGTCAAAAGTTGGCAGAAAAATAAATACAGATACCTAAAAAATCTACTTAAGTACAGTAATGAAGTACTTTTATTGAGTTACTTTACACCTCTGAAAAACAATGGGAAGGCAGGAGTAAAAAAACAAACAAAACATGACCTTCCAGTTTGATCCAAGTTGCTGCAGAGTTGACTTTTCCAGGTGATGTGCACAGACACAGTGCAGTGTAAAAAGGGTAAATGCTGCCCTCTAGTGGAAGGCTGAGGTATAACTGTTGACCTTCCAGCCAGTATCTGTACAAGGACAGATGCACAGGTCTGTTTGTTATGTTCCTGTTGTGCATGTGTTCATCTGATAAAGCACTGGTCCACAGCTCAGCACCAGAGTTGTTCTGTATCTAATGTACTCAGAA
The DNA here is from genome assembly GCA_020466265.1 of Siphamia tubifer. Classification (NCBI taxonomy): domain Eukaryota; kingdom Metazoa; phylum Chordata; class Actinopteri; order Kurtiformes; family Apogonidae; genus Siphamia; species Siphamia tubifer. The sequence continues at coordinate 29,158,782 of CM035789.1, forward strand.
CATTCCAGACAACACTCTCTGACAGGGTGAAAAATCCGACTCATGTTGAGTTCACTGTCCTGTTTGTTCTGTCAGTAACTTGAGCAGTGACATCATTACAGCTTTTTTTAGTGTCTGTTGTGACACCCAGTTTTGTAAATAGTTTAGTTAATAATAAATTCAAGTGTAAGTTGATGTAGAGGTTATAACAGAGGTGTAAAGTAACGAAGTAAAAGTACTTCATTACTGTACTTAAGTAGATTTTTTTTAGGTATCTGTACTTAATGTGAGTATTTATTTTTCAGCCAACTTTTTACTTTTACTCCCTACATTTTTTCATAAGTATCTGTACTTTATACTCCTTATAGACTCATTACTTTTTTCAAACTAAACAGATGTGAAAGTATGAAATATAAGTGACTTCGAACTGTGACCTTTTATCTCATATTTTGGACTTTTTATCTTATAATTATGACTTTTTATCTTATAATTATGACTTTTTATCTTATAATTATGACTTTTTATCTTATAATTATTACTTTTTATCTTATAATTATTACTTTTTATCTTATAATTATGATTTTATTTCCCTTGTCCCATTTTATCTCAGAATTTTGACTTTTTTTCTCATAATTGTGCATTTCTTATCTCATATTTTGGACTTTTTAATCTCAAAATTTCACTTTTTTATCTCATAATTAAGGACTTTTTATCATTTTTTTTTATCTCAATTGTGACTTACTTTTTTTGCTTTTTTCCTAACTTTCCCATCCATATCCACAAAACTATGTAACCATGATCTGATCAAACACATTATCTACAAAATAACTCACTATTAAATGTTTTATTTTTGTATTGTATTGTAATATTGTTTCATTTACGGCAAAAATACTTTTACTTTTACTTTATTACAATTCAGAAATTGTACTTTTTTTACTTTTTACTTTAGTAGAGGAGTTGAATCAGTACTTGTACTTTTACCAGAGGATTTTTTCACACAAGTAGCTGTACTTCTACCTATACAGATTGAAGAAGTCTCTCTTTTGCAACCTGTAGAACTTCCTGAAAGACTTCATTCCACTGACCAAACGATCCCACCTGAAATCATAGAAAAGAAAACATCTGTTTGAATTGTATTAATAGTAGCAGCAGTGAACTGTCATGTTAGTAAAGACAAATATAGTGTAAGCAGAGTAGAGATATTTATCTTTTTTTTTTTTTACCGTATGCTGTGACAGCAGCTTGAACAGGGGCTTCCTCAGAATGTGGATTAAATCTCTGAACCGTTCACACCTGCTGAAATGCGCAACATCGAGCTCTTGAAGTTCAGGTTTCATTTTAAGGAACTTCACAAACCTGATGAGGTTCTTTATGTAGTTGAGAACAGTTGATGCATTCATCTGAGTTTTTTTCAGTACTGCGAAGTATTTCCTGGTGTGGATGGACTTCTTAAAGAAATCCAGAGTGGGCTCATCCTCTGTGGGCTGAACGTACCTCAGGAACATGGACACATTGTCAACTTTTTAAATAAGAATAAGGAGAAATAAATATTTAGTATCTCTGTCAGGGAATTAAGTCACATGTTATGTCTGTATGTATGTAAACAGTTTTGCACTATTGGGAGAAAAGTGTATAAATATTCGGGATCTTCAGAAAAATGACAAAGTGTGTGTGTGTGTGTGTGTGTGTGTGTGTTCTATTCATAACAGTGACATATCTTACCTCCTGTTGACAGTTGGTGACCTTCAGACTCTCTGTCAGGTACTTTTTAAAGTCTCTCATCAGTCCCACACTGTCCTCAAACTTGTTATAGGGTCCATCTTTGGCCATGTTGGCTCTGTCTGTCGACTCGTACTCATGGTTCTCTCTGGAAAATAGGTTGTAATTGTATTAGATGATAGCATTTATTCTACCATATTTGATCAGTGAACATAGCATGGCATTTTTATATTAACCTCCTGAGTCCCAGCAATACATTTTTGTCCTCTGTAGTGGACAAGAATTTCACACTTTTATTTCAAAATAATAAATAAAAAATGTCAACTGAAAAGGACATTATGTTAAAAAAAAAATTAAAAATGTATCTGAATAAAATGTTGCATCATGCTATTTCCAATTAAGGCAATTATTTCATGTAAAATGGCAAACAATGTTTTCTTACTGGGTCCCAGGAGGTTAATGGAGTCAAAAATCAAACTTCAAATGACACCAGCATGTTCACAAGTGATCTGATCAGACCTTAGTACTTAGTGCAGTGGGTCAGGGTTAGAGGTCTGTCTGTCATGAAATGCAGTTGCATATTATGTGTGTGTGTTATCAGAAACACACACAGTCAAAATAGTGTAGCTCCTGTTACGATGACATGTAAAGCTGGAACAAGTAATTTAATCCAATTAATGCAGTAAATGTCCTCTCATGTCTGTAATCTTTAACAGATTGGAAACCACCAGGATTGATCTGGATCATCAGGATTGTGAAAGAATTCTTCAAGGACCATGAAACATCATTTTCACACAAAAATTAGCCTTAAAAAAAGTCCAGACTTTAATTTGGGATGATGCAGGAGTCTGATCATCATTAATAATAAAAATTCAAAAATGAAAACATGGATGAAAAAAAAAATACAAAAACCTTATCGTGACACTACATAAGCATTATGTGGTACAAAAAAAAGTCAAAGTAAATGTCTCATGTAATCAAAACCCAAAGTGGTGTAATCAAATACTGCATGTGTGTGACAGTAATTTACATATCAGATATACATGACATTTAATGAAATTAAAACTAAAACTACACTAATTTACAGATGTTTACAAGTTTAATTCACATAAAAATGTAAAAATTATAATAATTTACAGATGTTTACAAGTTTAATTCACATAAAAATGTAACAATTATAATAATTTACACATGTTTATAAGTTTAATTCACATAAAAATGTAAAAATTATAATAATTTACACATGTTTACAAGTTTAATTCACATAAAAATGTAAAAAATTATAATAATTTACACATGTTTACAAGTTTAATTCACATAAAAATGTAAAAATTCTAATAATTTGCACATGTTTATAAGTTTAATTCACATAAAAATGTAAAAATTATAATAATTTACAGATGTTTACAAGTTTAATTCACATGAAAATAATTTTGTAGCACCAAGGTTCCAAATACACTTCGAATAATTTTCGGGCAGTGTGTGTGTGTGTGTGTGTGTGTGTCTCTGTGTGTGTGTCAGGTTGGAGTTCTTTCAGTAGTACCAAGGCTGTGTGTGTGTGTGTGTGTGAGACAGTAATTTATACATGAGATATACATGACATTTACTGAAATTAAAAAGAAAATTACATATGTTTTCAAGTTTAATTCCCATAAAAAATATAACATCTGTTGTCCTTAGATCATCCTTATGTCCTTAGATCATCCTTCTGTCCTTAGATCATTCTTCTGTCCTTATTAGATCATCCGTCTGTCCTTAGATCATCCTTCTGTCCTTAGATCATTCTTCTGTCCTTAGATCATCCGTCTGTCCTTAGATCATCCTTCTGTCCTTATTAGATCATCCTTCTGTCCTTAGATCATCCTTCTGTCCTTATTAGATCATCCTTCTGTCCTTATTAGATCATCCTTCTGTCCTTAGATCATCCGTCTGTCCTTAGATCATCCTTCTGTCCTTATTAGATCATCCTTCTGTCCTTAGATCATCCTTCTGTCCTTAGATCATCCTTCTGTCCTTATTAGATCATCCTTCTGTCCTTAGATCATCCTTCTGTCCTCAGATCATCCTTCTGTCCTTAGATCATCCGTCTGTCCTTATTAGATCGTCCTTCTGTCCTTATTAGATCGTCCTTCTGTCCATCCATTGTGCTGAACTGCTCTGGTCTGACTGTGTTGATCCGCGATTGGGTGCAAACACTTCAAATGCATTGGCTGAAGAAAAGAAGGATGGACATTATTATCATATTGGTAAATGGTAAATGGACTGCATTTATATAGCGCTTTTCCACCTTCATGGTGCTCAAAGCGCTTTACATTAGCCTCTCATTCACCCATTCACACACACACTCATACACCAGTAGGTTTCTAAGGTCTACGGTAAGTCCTACTGGGGGCCTAAGTCAGGGTTCAGTGTCTTGCCCAAGGACACTTCGACATGTGGACAGCCAGAGCCGGGACGCGAACCGCCAACCTCTCGGTCATTGGGCGACCCACTCTACCAAAAACGCCTGTTGGGAAAACGCCCGTCTTTTACAGATAAAATGTCAGTTTTAACGCGTTAAGCACTGGCGTAAATACGACACATTTGGGGAAACACTTTATAATACCTACACACAATTAAGTATGTATTAACCATTTATTACCCATTTATAAATGGGTTGTTCATTATGCATTAACCATTTGTTACCTGTTTGTTATTGTCTTGTAAAGGTTCATACTAGTGTCTTCCAAAGATAAATGTAAAATTTGATTATTTTTAACCAACAGGTGCAAGGTTTGTATATCTGCTTTACAGGTAAACAAAGAAACAGTTGTTAAACATAATCTAATTTTACATTTACACTAGTATAATAGTTAAGGAATGGTTACTAATTAATTGTTAATACATAGTCAATTGTGTGTAGGTATTATAAAGTGTTACCACATTTGGCTTGTGAAACAGGGCCACCCACTGGAGCCACGTACGGCATTACCTTCCTAACCACATATCACACAATACTAGATATATTATCATAATATTACACGTGCTGACGCACATGTAACGAAATTATCAATATTGCAAAAGGTCAAAGGTCAAGATCACCTTTAGTAGAAAGGTCAAAATCACATTATTGGCTCTAATTCAAAATTGTCATGGAAACTTCAGATTGGCACAAAATAGGGGCGAGATTAAACATTCTCTGAATACTTGTTTGTTTGTTTTAGTTTCATGAGAAGGACCCTTCTGTGTATAATGTCTGCTACTTTGGCCCCAGCATCCTGACGCTTCCCACAGTGGAACCAGTTGGGTGTGTTTTCATGTCATGCATCAGTCTTCAGTCTTGCTCTGTTTTCACCTGTCAGCTCCTCGGCTGTGATGTTGCTGACAGGGTTCTGCTCAACAGTAGCCACCCATGAACGATGCTCTATTTGGTGGAGCAGGACTCACGCTTGGCTGGGACACAGCAGGGGTGGGTGAGGGGTACTGTTCAGGGGCTGTGCTTTGGTGTGTGTGTGTGTCCATGTGTGTTGATATCCATCTTTCTTTCACAGTCCAGAATAAAAGGAAGCAGAGCAGTAAAATTGCAGCGACAGGACGTGGTGCCCCTCCCCCACCCTCAGTGTCCAACACACACATGAACAGCTTTACATCCTGACAACATCTACAGGACATTTGGGGTTTTGACCCAAACTATGTCTTTGACAATATGTCACATTGGATTTACATAGTGAACAACAGAATGTACTGGTTGTTTTTGCTGATAAAATATCCTTTTTTTTTGTTGTTGAAAGATTTTGATGTGGTTTGATTAGACATTTCTGATGTGAGTCACATTTGACAATGAATTTAAAAAAAAAAATTAAATAAAAAATGTCCCAAAAATGTTCTGAATTGATAGAAAACTGAATAGAATAGAATAGGTAAAGGAGAATAGAACACAACATAATGAATAGAATAAAATACAATATTATATTGCAATGTATTGTATTGCAATACAATACATTACAATATAATAGCTAACAGACAGAGAAACAAACGTAGCTCCACCATTCCTTGGCGGAATACTAAAATAAAATAACATAACGTAACGTAACATAACATAAAATAACATAACATAACATAACATAACATAACATAACATAACATAACATAACATAACATAACATAACATAACATAACATAAAATAACATAACATAACATAACATAACATAACATAACATAACATAACATAACATAACATAACATAACATAACATAACATAACATAAAATAAAATAACATAACATAACATAACATAACATAACATAAAATAACATAACATAACATAACATAACATAACATAACATAACATAACATAACATAACATAACATAAAATAACATAACATAACATAACATAACATAACATAACATAACATAACATAACATAACATAACATAACATAACATAACATAACATAACATAACATAACATAACATAACATAACATAACATAACATAACATAACATAACATAACATAACATAACATAACATAACATAACATAACATAACATAACATAACATAACATAACATAAAATAACATAACATAACATAACATAACATAACATAACATAACATAACATAACATAACATAACATAAAATAACATAACATAACATAACATAACATAACATAACATAACATAACATAACATAACATAACATAACATAACATAACATAACATAACATAACATAAAATAAAATAACATAACATAACATAACATAACATAACATAACATAACATAACATAACATAACATAACATAACATAACATAACATAAAATAAATATTTATTTGGGAACTGCAACTACTGTAACACTGGGTCTTTATGGGTTAAGTAAAATGTTCACCACAATTAGACTCTTTAGGGCCTGCTCTTGGCCCATGGGCCGTATGTTTGATATCTGTGACATAGAGTATAGATCAAGACCTTTATTCCTCCAGAGTGTTGCACTGTGGCATTGTGAGGTTAACGTCAAAGTGACAGTTTTTTCCGGAGGTGCAGAAGGAGGTGACAGATTTACAGACAAACCCAGTGTTATGTGTCACCTTCAGCCCATCAGGACCTGCCCTCGACCAGCTTTGGAATGGTCTGTGTGCATCCTGCATCATCCTCTGGACACTGGGTGGGGGTTATTTGTCAGTGTGGGTGTTAACTGTGCACATTTTTTTTGAAGGACTTGTTCACTTTAACAAAAAACAGGAAGTGGACTAACCATGTTTTGAAAGTGAAATATGATAGCGTCTGACTTCCACAGAAAAAGGAACCTGTGTTAAGTAACTGGAAGGGAAGTACCTCTTTCCCACATTCTGAATGTGTGTTTTATTTAGTTCACACAATTTTCATTTCTTGTTGACAAGAGGAAACATTGAAGAACAGAGTTTTAGTTGTTGCATCCATCCATAAACATATCAATCAATCCAACTTTATTTATATAGCACTTTTCACACATGTTCATGGAGCATAAAGGACTCCCCGTTATGCTACAGTTGAACATTTTTAACAACTAAAAATAAAAAATACAAAATTGTGCTTATGCCTTTGTAACAGCTCATTACAAGTTATTCTACGACCCTCTAGAATATTGCGGCAGCTCCCGTTCCCTTTGAATTGACATTTCCAGCGTTCTGCGGGCGGATTTTTTTCGATAACTGCCCGCTTCCAAAGGCAACGAGTTTTGTCACTTCAGATTCCTGGAACCATATCACTCCACAGGTAGTTGGGCCACTTTGAATGTAAATATTTGCTATGTTGTAACGGCTATTTTATCGAATCTGTTAGAGTAGTAGTAGTAATAAGCTGTAATAACCCATTGAATAAGTGGTATAATGTATTGCCCATGTGTGACTATCGAAAAATAAATCCCTTCAGGTCAGAACAATACCGTCATCTATTGTTTGGCCTCATCAGGAAATATTTTTCTGATAGTAACACGTGGGCAATACATTATCCCTCACTAATTTCCATGCAGTTTCCGGTGCAATTACTCTGCAGTTATTATGTAGGTAATAGTGATGCAAACAGCTTTCCTTAACCCCGACATTAGGGTCTTTAAGGGTTAATATTTGGGTCTGTAAGTGTTAAATAAGGAGGTTTGTGTGTTTAAGGGTTAACATTAGGGTGTTTAAGGATAACAGTCTGAGCCTCTGGGGGTTAATGTAGAAATTTCTCTGGTCATTTTGATGTAATTTAATTGTAATCGTTATCAACACAGCTAGATAATTAAGTAGGAAGAGGTAATAGTACATTTTACAGCTCTGATACCATGTAATTTCCATTAAATGACTTAACCTGTTCCAGTGTAGTTCCAGGTACATTATATCTTGATTTAATCTCTTAAGTAATTGGGTGGAAACAAGTAATAATACATTTTATTGCCCTGTTGTGTATTCCCCTGGAAATTTCCTTTTTGTTTTTCAGGTAATTATAGAAAAACAATAAGTAAATGTTGGACTTAGCATTTTAGTAACTACAGATTAATTTAAAATAATTATGATGTTATTATACCTGAAATGAAAGCTGTTTGCATCACTATTAGCTGGAAACTGACATGGAAATTACTTGACATAAGCGATTACAAAGGCATTATTACCATGAAATTACATCAAAATAACCAGAGAATTACCTTATTAGCGATCCATAATGTAAAGTCTTACCCATTATTTTTAATAGGGTGATAATATGGAATACAATGTAATGAAAATATGTTTGATGCAGCTCATCATATTTTGTCCCATTTTAAACATACTCTAATACATTATTCACTTCATGCAGATAATATGCAAAAAAAAAAACCTCTTTGTTAAAAACTGTGTAATAAAAATTAGCAAATCATTTACATTCAAACATGTCACTGCAGAACAAGTTTATTAAGAAAGACATGTAACTAAAACGACAAAACCCATGAAACAGCTTTAAATAGCTGACCACTGTAGTGACCACTGTGCATGAAAGGGTTAATATAAGCAGTAAATTACATATAGGAACATTTTCAGACAAAAACCTCCCACAAAAAACAGAGGATTGCTTTCCAATAAATGATTATTAAATGATTATATATGACTAAATAATGGTTCAATAATATATATATATATATGTATATATATGTATATATATATATATATATATATATATATATATAAACCTTGATATTGTGATAAATTTACCATTCACTTTCTTGGTTTGTCAAATTAGGTTAGATCCCAAGGACTTGATTAATTTTATTTAATTTTTTTCATATTATGTTGACAGGAGGACATTAAAATATAGATTGTTTTGAGGTGAAGGGGTTGGGGTTAAAAAAAAAAAGTTTGACTTCCTCCCACTTTCGAATGTGAAAAAGAAGCAATGTTTTGTTTATTTTTTTCATGTCTGAATTTTTCTTTATGTTTTTTGAGAGTTGTTGTTTTTATTTATTGCATATTTGAAATAAACACATCAGTAACACTGGGTCTTTATGGATTAGAATTCACTGAATAAACATATTAATGTAAGGACGGAAAACATGTTTTATGAATATTAATACTTATATCAATAGGTTATTTGTGATAAGCATGTGAGATGAAAACAAACCTGATAATTATTTTGCTGAGTAACATTTAACCCAGCAGAGGGCGGTCTGACATAAGCAGAATTCTACTTTACTATTATTTGGCTTCACCTTGTTTCAGAATATTCTCAATAATTTCAATAAATTATACACAAAAACGTATCATATGTGTATTTTTGACAAAAAAACCCACATTATTTTGATGGCTTCAAATGAAAATAATGAAATTCAAAATGAAATTTCATGCAACCACTAAAAACACCAAGGAAATTAAATAGATATCGTACAATAAATATACATTCTACCTCCAAAAAAGGTCTTTGATGGAATGTGGCTTGATGTTTAGTCTATTTCCAAACATATTTTACTGAGAACAATACAGAAAAGATGTAGGTTTTTATCTCTTTGAGCCAGAATGTTGCACAGTCTCAGTTCTTCCTCTTTGAAAAGTTTTGGTTTTTCTAAGAATGTATTCTCATCTTAAAACAGACCAGTACTAACCCACAAGGTGATATATATGTTTATCGCTTTGTCTGTCAGCCATCGCAGACTGTAATGTCTCAATATTTATTTGCATTTGCAGATGTACCACAGTATGAAATAGAAGTGGTTTTACACTAAACAGGAAGAAAAAGAAAATAATATATTTGCATTTACTGTTATTGTAGCAGTTATATGATACATATTTAGCATGTTTCAGACAGTGACGTACAATACGTTATTTTGCACATTTATCTCTTCTTGGTGTGAGGATAAATGTGGGGAACAATAAATAAAATAAATAAATAAAAAGAATCCCTTTTAAAACTATTTCATTTGATATTGGTTTTAATGTTTAATACTTTTATTCAGACTGTTTTTTTTTTAATGTGTAAGTGCTTTGCTTTTCATTTGACTGGTTTGTTTTTATTGTGTTGTAGGTAAAGTGTCTTTGAGTGCTATGAAAAGCTCAAAACAAATAAAATATATTGTTATTAGAATAGAATAGATCTTTATTGTCACTATTACGAAACCAATGAAAATCTGTTTAGCAACAAAAAATGATAAAATATTGCACAGAATACAGAAGTAAAATAATAGACGTGCAAAAAGCTGCTGAATAAATGTTAAATATACAAATACTATTAAAGTACTACTATGATATATGAACTCTATATGTATATAGATATATGAAACCAATGGATAGAATCTATTTGAAGATTTATGAATCAATTTTTTTTCCTGAAAATTAATGCTAATGTTTAAGAACATATGTGCTTAAAAACCTCTGAACCCAGATGCATGTGTGTGTGTGTGTGTGTGTGTGTGTGCATCGTCCCATGTGACTGCAGCTCTTACACACATGTAACTTTAACTGACCTCTGTGATGTGGCCCACAGAGATCTTACCCCAGCATCGGAAAAAGGCCAAAAACGGTTAAACTGGGTTGCTCCCCTTGGATGTTAGACTGTACCACGTTTCCTTGGTAACAGAAGAGTTTGGCTTTTAGCCAGACCCTGCAGTGTGGAGTCCCACCGCAACAAAAACCAACCTAAATATACACCCATTTCTCTGCCTCCCTGTCACACACAGACTCACTTGACTGCAGAGAGAAACACATGATGGGACATAAACGAGCATGTCCACATATGGACACAGGCTTGTGTGTGGCACATGTATGTGGTTAGAAAATAAACACAACTGTACACAGAAACGCACACAAGTAAGCATGTAAACCCCCACCCCCCCCACCCCCACCCCAACTCCCCAAGTGAGCTCCAGTAGTTCATACCACAATCTGTCTCTCATGCACATGTGATTTAACTCATAATGACCCAGTGCTACTTTTGTGGCAATTCCCAAATGATACATTTTTGTCCTCATTTTCTATTTTTCTTAACCATTTAATAACGACTATTAATGAATGAATTTCTTTATGTAATTTCTGCGATAAATGTGTCAGAAAATGTCTTTTTTACTTTACTTCTTTTGCACCTCTTTTTCCGGTAAGAGCTTAACTTTCAATATATGTCCATTAGTAACAATTATAATAATAATTATTATATGTAATAAATGCTTAAACCAGTGTATTATAGCATTTAGCAACAACAAAATACACACTTGAATTTTTAGCGTATTTAAAATGGAAAAACCACTTTGAATCAGGATCAATTATAACAAATCAATCCTAATTAGTTCAAATCAGGATCGACTGGGTCTTTATGGGTTAAGCTCAGTCAGTGTGGATTGTAATTTGAGGTGAAATTCATGCATAGTGTATCACCTCTGTCCATTCACATGACTAATGAGATGATAGGCTTCATAGGCCCATCATTTATTTAATTAATTTAATTTTATAAAGTGTATGTTATTGTATTTTAACTTATTTTATTTAAGTCTTAGCTGTGTGGTAACTTATTTAAATTGGACCTTTTTTTATAGTATTTTTATTTTCTCTTGATGTTATATGGGTATTTCTTTTATCTTGTATAATTGCATCTATCTATCTATCTATCTATCTATCTATCTATCTATCTATCTATCTATCTATCTATCTATCTATCTATCTATCTATCTATCTATCTATCTATCTATCTATCTATCTATCTATCTATCTATCTATCTATCTATCTATCTATCTATCTATCTATCTATCTATCTATCTATCTATCTGTTTGTTGCAGAACACTGTTTCGGGGTGTGTCTATATGTGACTGTACTAATAATTACAACCACATCTTTTATAGAGCAGGTCATTTAGTAAAGTAGGTCACAGGTGCATGTGTTGTGCGTCAATCGCAGGAATTAGTCTGAGATTCGGGCCACAGTCGGTTACAGGTTTTATTTAGCCTTTATTGAACAAGTGACTATTTTTGGTTATTTTACACATATATTAAATAGTTCATTATGTGGACTTCATCCTGCCAATCAGTAAAGATACACTGGCTATGTTTGCACTATTTTTTTATTTTAGAATGATTTATTCTGAATAAAATAATTCAGAATTAAAGTTATTTCCTTCATGTTTACACGGAAATGTTAATGCAGAATAAATGTTTCCATGGGTAACAGGTGTATTCTGACCTAGGCTTTCAGAGTTGGAGGTACAGAGGGTTCTGATTGGACAGAACGGCTGCTTATGTAACATCTGGATGTCTACTATTGGAAGAAAATGACCGCAACCAGTTCCACCTTTGCTTTTGTTTCAACTTTCAACATGTTAGACCAGATACTAGATGTGATTTTTGCTCTTATTTTTGTAGTAATTATAAAGTAGCTGCTCGACCAAATCAACATATTAATATCGGCAGCGTGGAGTATGTGTGTCATCGCGACAAGACCAGGAGCATGTGCAGAATTGAAGGAAAAATATTAAATGTTAACTGTTTACACGTCAAAGGAGTTATTAGATTCAGAATTAAGAGTGGAATAAACCGGTGAATTTATTTGGAATTAAGTTTAATACAGAATTATAATTTTCAATTTTAATTAAACAATTAGGGGTTTACATGATCATCTTAAAGAGGAATTAACCTTTGTTCTGAATTAAACAGGAATAAAAAACTGTCATGTACTGTACAAAAATACAACAAACTATAAACATATTTCTAGTAACATGTAGATTTAACATTTTAAACATCTAGATTTAAATGACTACATTTATATAGAACCATGTATAAACTTTCATGGTGACCTTCCAAAGTCACTAGACTCCACTGGGAGAGTTTCAGTGTCTTGTAAGGACAATTTGACAGAATTAGATGAGTCAGAGCCAAGACAGGATTTGAACCAGCAACCCTTCAGTGTCCTGCTCAACCAGCTGAACCATAACTGCCTGTTACACATGTTTAAAATGTTAAAATGTTTCATCTTTTAAGGACATCAATCATGATCAGCAAATTAAATGTAGGAAAATCCAACATTTTTAATGAAAAATTACTGAGTTTAACATTAGAAAATCACTCAAGAAACATTAAAAACATGAGGGAGCTGCCATAAAAGTAACACTGGGTCTTTCTAGGTTAAATGAGGAAAGATGGAAACTCTACTGAGCATGTGTTATTCTAGTATAAATCTACAGGGAAACTATGTAACAGACTATTACAGTATACACCATCTACAGGGTGTCCTATAAGTGTCCATACACAGGAGACATAATAGATTTTTCTTTAGTTTGAATATCCTTCAAACAAGTGATAAAAAAAAAACACAACATACAATAAAAATAAGGAAAGAAAAAAAAAGAAAAGGGGAAAAAAAAAACAAAATTAAATTAGATTTTCATCAATGAACCATGTTCAAAAGGGAACAGGAAGAAGTACAATTTATTGAATCCTACCCTTCATTTCCATACTTTATATTAACATTGTTAGACGTCAATTCCACAATATCAAAACAATATATTTTTTTCTTTAAGTCCATCTGTTTGTCCATTTAACAGTATATATTCTATCTTTCATTGCTCAACTCTTTAATTACACACAACATAAATATATTCCAAAGTTAATTATTCTCCTTCAGTGCACTATGAGAAAATCATTTGTTTGTATCTCTTCTTAAATTATTGTTAGTTCCATACATATATGGTTCTAACATGTATTCCTTTATACTTCAGATAACCCAAAGAATGCATTTGAATAAAAAGCAGTGAATTAAAATCATCCTGATGTTCAGTATTATAAAATTAAAAATGGTTTATGTCAAGAAACCTTTATTTTTCCTATGTATGGAGTCTTATGGAACACCCTATATATAATTTAAGGTCGTCAAAAAACATCAATCTTCATAGATCAGCCCCACATTAATAGTTAAAATACATAGCTTGAGGCAAAGGCTACCCTCAGCAGCATGTGGTTGTCTCCTGCTCTGAAAGACAAAAAACAATACAGTTCAGCATCTACTGAGAAAGAAACGTGATGGTCACGTACGTCCCTGCAGATGATTTGGTTCTTCATGTGATAAAAGCACCCTGGGGTTTAGGTGGCTTTTTGAAAAGTTCATCTTTTCAGGAAAAATCCTTTGTCTTTCTGAGCTTCTTTAGGTTAATGTTCCTCAAAGACAAGAAGGTAAGACAAGAGCAGAGAAAAGAAAAGGACAGGAGTGACACATGGGCTCATAAACATAAGGACCCATCGGTTCTGGTCATGACCTATAGAATCACACCATCACACGATTCAGCTACAAACAAATGCACATCAGTAGATTAGATGAGCTTTATTGTCATTCGGCATGTCACACCAAACCAAAACAGTCCTTCTAAAACCAGTTCAAACACGGTCACATTAGAAGTCTCTCTTTAAGGACAAGCCTCTGCACTCGCTATTCAGTCCCATTGTCGTGGCTTTTTGGCTACAGTTGTATGCTAGTGGTAGACGGCTAAAATTTTCTACGTCACCTAATTGTCTCAGAGCGCTCACATTTGAGTGTAGGCTTTGAGATTTCAACATGGGTTTTAAGTCAAAAATGTACTGAGTGAGTACATACAGTAAGTCCCTTTGATTCTTGTTGCCCAAAACGCGTTAGCATTCTGCTAATGGCCGCTGGTCAGCTAGCGATAGGACGGATTACGACCAGAGATACTGATTGAAGGCTGGCCTCATACCAAGCCACAGCCCCTTTAGAAGAGCCTCAGAAAATTCTTATAAAACCAACACATACCTGTTAAGTACAGTATTTGAGTTGATAGTTCAAAAACTTGTTGTGATTGAGAAAAACTGAGCTATTTAATTTTGGATTCTGCACCCAAAAATATGTTAAAAACAGCTGTCAGACCGAACTCAAGTAAAATTGTGTTCCTCGGTGTAATACAATTAAATATATAAGACATACTAAAAGGCATCATGCATTATAGACACAGTACACGTGGTCACATGATGGAACTTTTTCAAGGAATTTTGGGAGAGAGGGCAGAAGAAAAAAAAGGGGGTTATGATAAGAGGTTGAAATGCTAGTGAAGAATGTAACTCCTAAAGACCTAAACATACATGATCGACCACATCATCTACTGATGGAAAATGTTTAATGTCCTCTGATCCACTAATCCTATCAACACTTGTAAAACACTGGAGATTCTCATGGAGATTTAATCTATGGACAACCTGTCACATCTACTATCTAGTTTTTAACACCCCCCCTCCCCCATGAAAAGAAGAGGGGAAGGGCTGTTGTTTTTTTTCTTTGTTTTTTAACAGTCCTAAATCATTGGTTGAATTCATACCAGATTGGGTTTATATATTGCCAGTAACCGACAATAGGTTATTATTATTATTATTATTATTATTTTGTTTTTTCATTTGTTTGTCCAGCATCATAGCAGCAGAATGGAAGACTGACTGCCTCTTGCTGTTGAACACATTTGCTTTGCTTTGAACTTGCTAAAATATATGAGGTTCTCCTTCATATTCTAATGTTTTTATTATAAGTTTTGTTCAACCACAATTCGATGTTGGCCTTGACATGGGGAGGCAAAGAAGAAGAAGGTGGCAAAGACCCCAGAAAAACAACCATGGTATTAACTTGAATGGTAACAAGAAAGAACTAGAACAAGAACTAAGTAAACTGAGCAGACAAACAGAAAAAGAACCCCCCCCCCCAAAAAAGTTAGTGAAATACCATGCCACTATTGGGGTGTGTGTGTGTGTGTGTGTGTGTGTGTGTGTGTGGGGGGGGGGGGGGGGGGGCGCAGGGGGGTGCTCTGGTTAGCACTCATGCTTCACAGCAAGAAGGTCTTGGGTTGAATTCCAACACCAGTAGGTGGGAGTTTGGTGCAGTGTGTGAAGTTTGTGGGACAGTGCTGCCAAAAAACAAAACAAAACAAGAAGTCGCTATTGGCTCTCTGAAAAGTCGTCAAACTCATATATGATGTAACTATGACGATTTAGCATGTGATGTAATCACCTGGTCAGGCATAATTGTCATTTTTTAAATGTTTCACCATATTTTACCATCAGCAGAGATGAACGTGAGTAAAATATTCTCAGCCAGAACGGAGTTCCATTTTAGGAGGAGAAGGTAGCTGTGAAAATGACATTTTAAGGACCTGTGTTAACAGGATGTGTTGTTAACGCTGTCTGCGCCAACTTTCAATACAAATCCTAGTCAAGCGTCAAAAGCACTAAGCGCCTTCAGCGCTAAAAACAAAACAAAAGACAGATGAGACGCTGAGAGAGACTGTTTTTTGAGTTGGAAATAGTTCAACTCTTAGAATGATCTACTCGTCAACATCACAATTCTCTTACTGACCAATTAAAAGCAAGGAGGGGGTGGAGCAACCACTGTCAACAACCACCAGTTACCAGACTCGTGGTCAAACACGAACACATGGAGAGATGTTGCAGTGTCAGTTGGACTGCCCGGTATGTTACTGTTTTTTTTTGTTTGGATAAAAGTAGTTTGTGCTGAAAACAAGGAAGGTGTTTGTGTTTACACATAATGTATCTAACACGAAAGTGCGTGACATTTGTGTAACTTAGCAACAATACGCACTCACTCGGGGCAAAGTGTTCTCGGAAAGCACCCAGGAGACAAGGATTTTATTGGTCTCTGCACTAAAAATGCATCTTGTGGACACAAAGCCCTGAATAAAAAAAAAACAAAAACAAGTGAACAACCCACAGTAACTATAAACAAATACACAAAACCTCTTCCTAATTTATTTATATATGAAGCTAATGTTGAAGCTAATGTTGAAGCTAATGTTGAAGCTAATGTTGAAGCTAATGTTGAAGCTCATGTTGAAGCTAATGCTGAAGCTAATGCTGAAGCTAATGCTGAAGCTAATGTTGAAGCTAATGTTGAAGCTAATGTTGAAGCTAATGTTGAAGCTCATGTTGAAGCTAATGCTGAAGCTAATGCTGAAGCTAATGCTGAAGCTAATGTTGAAGCTAATGCTGAAGCTAATGCTGAAGCATAATACACTGTACCAATCAGAGGTCATATGCAGCGCTTCTCTCACCAGTTAAAACAGCTTCTATGGTGCCGCAGGTCAATGGTTTTGTAATTGTCGCCAGATTCAGCCCAAACGTCAATAAGCCACTAGATGACTTTTTTTAGGCCAAATGTCACTACATTTAGCAACAAATTCTCAAACTTGGCAACACT